>OX276396.1:17689400-18229900 GCA_946251805.1 Cybosia mesomella | reverse complement strand
AAAAATTAAACCGCCGAAAAAACCGAAAAGCAAAAAATAATAAACTGTTTTTATTTATCCTTAATAATTAACTTCTTAAAGTAATGAAACTACCTATTTCTAAGTATATATTTTTGTAAATAGTTGAGTTTTTAATTAACCTTAATAACTAAGTTCTTAAAGTAATGTAAGTATAGCTAAGTAATTTTGAGTCGGCGGTTTAATTTTTGTTAAAATGTTTTTATTTCATATTTTTTGTGGCTATAATCCTCTAATTACTACATGCTTATTTTTTGATTACTTTTAAAATATATACCTACCTTACTTAAGCTATTAACTTTCATAAAATACTTCTTTAACCATTATTTGTTGTATAATATAATATATATATTAATATTATAATATATATATATTTATATATGTAATAATGTAATATATATATATATATATATATATAAAAAATGACCTTTTTTTATTTTTACCTTATAATCAGTGAATGAACAATCAATCATTCCCTGTTTTCCTACCCTTAGGGTTACATTTTTATTTTCAAATTTATATAGGACCAATTTCGAGGTATACTCTTTCCTATAAAAAAAGAATTATCGAAATTTGACTACTCTGTAAAAAGTTATGCGTGCTCATACATAAAAAAATATATGCGTCGACTTGAGAACCTGCTCCGTTCTTTCGTCGGTTAAAAATATTTCAGAAAATTATAGTAGGAGCTGAATTTCCCGTAGGAAAAAAAAATTGCTTCAGATGATACATTTGATTTTATAATTGTTTATTGAATTGTATTAGAAAACTAAATGATGTGTGACTATGGTCACTGTGACATAAGTGGTAGTGGATGGTGGTAAAAGACAGATATCTCACCGTCTCAAAATTTCATTTTTTAAACTCATCTTCATTTTATTAAGGTGACAGAAATCTGTGCAAAATACCGATTCTTAAAATAATTGTAATTCTTCTACAAATTTCCAAGAACTACGTAATTATATTAAAAAGGTAAACAATAACTTCATTTCAAAAATATTTTCTCCTTTATTTTGTACTACTTACGAAGGAGCGAGAAACTAAATAAAAAATTATTTAGATCGGTAAAGGAATTTTTAATTAGAGTAAGGAAATACAATAAATTAGTAGGTATTATATTAAACTCTTCCTCTGGGATTCAGAGCGTTCCTTAATCAATATTAAAAATGAGTTCACTCGAGTAATTAACAATGTTATAATTCTTTCACAGTCGAATGAACTCTTCCTTACAGTCGTTTGACGGAGCCGTCTCTAGACGTCTTAACCCGTACGATTGATCTGTCTACAGATCAATCGTACGGGTTAAGCGGGATGAGGGGAGGCGACGACGTGCCGTACCCAGTAGGCATAACTTTGCTTGGTACTAACGATCAGGGCTCAGCTCAGATCCGTGCCCGGAAGAAAGGTAAGTGGCACTAAAATAATGAAATTAGGTGTATTTCGGTATTTCCTTCAGGGATAAAAAAGACTGAGATGTAGAAGTAAGAAAAAAATGTAAGCACCCGCCTCGTCATGAGGCGGGTGCTTACATTTTTAACTAACGGGCAAGATAGTGAATGTGTTTTGTTTTCTCAAAGTATGGGTTCAGAATATTCAATAAAATCAATATGTGTATCGTTTTCGAGGTTTTGTGGTCACGAATATATTAGCCACTAGCTGTGCCCGTGACCTCGTCCGCGTGGAGTTCGATCAGAATTTTTATTTTCATAGCTAAATATACGCCTTATAAGGTTGCACGTATATACACGTGTGTGGTTATGTTCTCCTAAAGGGGCCTTGGAAGGATTTGAAAGTTTCTGGTGCCATAAATATCTAATAAGTACGGTGATCACTTACCATTAGGTATTATACTTGTTTGCCGCTGTAGTGGTATAAAAAACCAGCTTACGATAAACCGTATGTTCAAAAAATCGTCTACAATCCGGGTTTCAAGTTTTTTTGACCCCTTGGCTAAGGATTGTGATATCTGTAATTTCTGAACCTATAAACTAGTAGCTCTGATTTTTTTATAGGACAACCATTATAGTGACTTCATTCTTAAACAAGTTGAATTCCTGAGACGAGCTCAGCCGAATACAAGGGATTTTCGATTTTGCAATTATTATTTTTTTGCGATTTTTTGCGATTTTTTGCGATTTTTTTTTATCTTGCAATGGTTCACCCCAGCACGAATCTATTACCGAAAACAGCAACTCGATAGCTCAACTCCTTCATACCAAAAACCGTGACAGAAAATTGGCAACGACGACAACTCCTTAGCAATAGGGCTTTTCTAAAGAAAATCCCTAAAAAATAAATGAATGAAATTGTTATTAATTGGCGTTATTATTTATTGGCGCTTATTCAATGGCATCTATTGTTGAACCTTATTGAAAACCCATTACACTCCAAACATTAAAAATGACCCCGAGTGGATCGGCACCAAACTTAACTAATCTGTCAATGTAAACGTCTCTAATCACAAACGCAAGCAATCGCACTTCATGATTGACATGCAACAATTATTTGGTTCCCATTCTGAGCTATGTTAAGCACGTGCTTTACAACGCTCAGAATAGCTCAGAAAACAATCAAGGCGCAATCAGTTTTGCAACTACGTAGTTGCAAAACTTATTGCGCCTTGACAGATTCACGTACCTCAGGAGTGTCGAGTCGGAGACTGGTTCGAGACCGAAGAGGATATTAATACGAGAGTCGCTAAGGCTAGAACAACTTTCGCACAGCTAGGACGTATGGCAGTCGTGAAACCTGACTCGGAACGTGAAATTCAAAATATTCCGAGCTAACGACGAAACCATGCTGCTGTACGGATGCGAGACGTGTAAGGTTATAAAAACATCTTACATTGGCTATAAGTCTTCTTTCACAGCTGTCTCCGAAAAAATCTTCATCATTGGCCCGAGAAAATTACTAGCGAAAGCCTGTGGCAACACTGTAATGAGACCGCTATCCACCAACAGGT
Organism: Cybosia mesomella; assembly: GCA_946251805.1. NCBI lineage: Eukaryota > Metazoa > Arthropoda > Insecta > Lepidoptera > Erebidae > Cybosia > Cybosia mesomella. The sequence continues at coordinate 18,226,920 of OX276396.1, read as the reverse complement.
CAAATGCCAGGAATAGAGTATATACCTCCATTTCTGGCATTTTACTTTCGTTTCACATTTTCACACGCTCCGAAGGGTCTATAACTACATACCGAAACATACATACCTTAGATTGGAATCCCCAAGGAAAACGTAATATAAGCGTGGCCGTCCAAAACAGACTTGGAGACTATCATTACAGAAGCGGAAGGCATAGGAAAGACCTGTAGCAAAATAAAGCACGACGCTCAAGACCGTCACAGTCCCTTTTTTTTTTTTTCGTGCGGAAATCCCTTTGGATACCCCCCCGTCGGTCAGTGGGGGTGGTTATGTCGGGCTTGCACCGACTAAAACCGCACGCCGTCTCGGGTCTTAAGACGCCGAGGTGTAAGGTTACCCATAGAGCATATCCCTCGCACCCCGACTGACCATCTCCGGTTTCGAGATGGCCCCCTTACTTGCTCTCCACTGTGCCATCTGCTAGTCAGAGGGACACGTGGAAAGCTTCCGAACAGCCCTCAACAGGGCCGTCCTCGCCTCGGTCGGAGTTGGCCGTAGGCGGCAGCGTCTCTCCCACCCTAGGAGAGAGGCGCTGCCGTCTCCGTTGCCCAGGGTGCACCGCGTGGAGGTCCCCAACCAAGCACCCCACCGTCACAGTCCCTTAAGTAAATTTGTCAGAAAATCAATTCCAGAGTGGTTTTATTCAAACTCCAATTAAATCATTACCGGCATCAGAACAGAACAAGGATTGATAGATAGGATGGTAACTCCGAGGAATAGAAATAATATGATACGGCCCCAGATGGCATAAATATTATTATTATTATACTCTTATATTACATTTATTATATAAAAGTAATAAGGAATCCTTATTAACTTATCACTTTTATGTTGCTTGGATTCCATATGCACATCGAAATTTTTAAGTCGATTCTGGCTTTATAAAAGCTTCCTAATTCGTATTTTTTGTGAAGAAAATATTACCTACTTCTTTCTTAATAATATTTATACTGGTACATATTCAAACGATTTTGTGATAGAATGTCTAATGACTGAGTATCAACTTCCAAATTATATTCGGAAATTGCTTCAATGGTTTGCGTGAAAATTTATATTTTAAATAAAAAAAGGATCGCCATCGTGTAAATCCGTGTTGTGTTGTGTCCGTGTAATGTTGAGTCGAGGCACGGAGGACCCTCAATATGTTAAGACTGATCAGCCATCATAAGACATGTATTATATTGCTTAATCTAGCAATGTGCTTACCTACTCCGTTACTACTTAACCACGAGCCCTTTCAGGTAAATCTACTTGCTAAGAGACAAGGTGATAGTATACTTGTCAGGTCAAGGCGACCTTTTTGTGCTGGTAAAAGAATAGCTGTACAACTTTTCTTTACATGAAACCAACATTTTACTATATATCCAACACACACAAAACAAAGGCTTGTTCTAATAATACCTTGCCAGCATTGTTTGAAACGATGTGACAAGGAATGAGTACATATTTTGTTTTAATTAGTAAGATGGTAATAGTTTGAGCTCTATCGAAAGGTTTCATTATTACCGACAAAATAGAATCACAATGGAACTATCGCCTTTAATGTTTTGCGAAATACCGCCACTGTCTAGACATACACGATTTTGTAAGGGTTTTCACATTAATTATAATTTTTAATTACTTCATTTGTGCAATATTCACTTAACTCCTAAGTAGGCTATCCTCTTTGTGGATCCGCCATATTGCTGTCCTGCTCATTCAAAGCGTATAAGTTCATACAAAATGTAAACAAGTTATTGGATGAACTTTTCATGAGAGCTAGATATAATACTATATAAAAGTTACATTTTTACGCCCTACTATAAATTACGAACATAATAACAATAATATTATTATTGGCAATAATTATTGACAGCACCATCCCCCATGATGATAATCTCGTGAAAGCCAAAAAGAAAAAGACAAACAAATAAAATATTTGGACTTGGCTCACGAGATTGTCGACATGTGGGATGTGGATTCAGCAATTATTGTTCCGATAGTGGTATCGGTTCACGGACTGATTGCCAAGAGCCTCGATCAACATCTCCAGAGGCTCGCGTTAGGCAGTTGGGTCAAGGGCTTGATGCAGAAGGCAGTGCTCCTCGACACGGCACGTATTGTGAGGAGGTTCCTCTCCCTGGAGCCCTAACCACCGGTAGCTTGATCCCTGTACCCGATACCGGTGGGCTACTATTTTTTATATTTTTAAATATATTTGTTTATTTTTTTATATATATATATAGAATGTATTTAAAAATATAATTTATATGTATTTTAAGTGTAATAAAGAGAATAATAATAAATAATAAATATTCTACGACATTCTACACAGCGCTCTCCAGACCCAAAGTAAGCATAGTTTAACTAGCTTGTGTTATGGGTTCCAGAATGCGAATAAACATACTTATATACTTTTTTTTGTAAATACATACATATTATACATAGAAATACCCAGACCAATCCAAATAGACATATTCATGCATACAAATATTTGCACTGAGCGGGAATCGAACCCGCGCCTCCTGTCGTAGCTGTCGAATACACTACCGCTACGCCACAGAGGCAGTCAACATGTTATCATTATGTATGGTTGGCATTAGTAGATGACTGTGACTGTGACTGTGAACTGTAATAGATTCAGGAAACTGAAATACAAACTATTTTCAGATATATTCACGATCAAAAGCCTCTAAAACGAACGAGTACAGGTAAAAAAGAGTTGATGCATGATCCGTAATTGCAGTTTGCACAATAAATGTAAACGATGGTTTTTTTTTAGCGTGTGGAAACCTCCACGGGCTTCACCCCATCGGTGCCGCCGATGGGGTGGGCGTGTCGGAATCGGATCGACTAAAACCACACGGTGTCCTTCCCAAGTGTTCATTGCCGGGCACCCCTGGTAAGCCCTCGAAAGGATAACCCCAGGGTTGCCGGCGGACTTTAGCCGCCACCGTGGCCTCTCCTGGTGGGGTCTGGTTTTATCCCGCGTCGGTGAGTTGGCAGGCGTGTGTAGGACACACACGATACGCCTACACCACGGCCTGCTTCTGTAAGGACGGCGAGTCGGCCAACTGCCGTCCTCAGCGGGCCTGAGGGATATAGGGGAGGTCGGTAGTCCCGGGCGTAGACGAGTCTGCGGCGCGGACGCCGCATATACATATTATGTGAGTATGTGAAAGGGGTTGATTACTAGTCATATTTTTCTTAACACATTGACGAGATCAGCCTCACATCTTATTATTATATACCATCGCAAAACCAGCTAATTATATAAAGTGGCTAACACTTGTTCTTAAGAATATTACACCAAAATATCAGAAGTATAAATAAAAATTATAATGCCTTAAATATTTTACTTAAAAATATACACATCCGATGTGACATTATAATCCTGACGGAAAGCTGGCTTTCATGTACAAATGGAATAAACCATTTTCTCAACGTCTCAAAACTACAACCAAAATGATAAAATGTAATCATAGTGGGCGATGTTAACATCAAAATTAGGATAAAACAAATTATCTGTCTTACTGTCTTACTTTAGTATGATACCTACCCACTATAAGAAAACCAGGAGAGCCAGCTGTTTGGACCACGTGATCATTAGAACCCAGGTACTGTAGCGTCGGGGCTGACGCCACAATACCTCGTGTTGACGAAATGATAAAAACACAAGAATTAATATTTATATGGCCATTTATTTGCACAAAAAAAAGCTTCCTATATCGAGTTTAGGGAGGTTTTACACGAATCTCTTTATGTTTAAAACGAACTGTAAGGCGGATCGCGGATTCTGCTCAAGGATTGAGCCTACAATCAGTATACTTGGAACTTCTCTTCGGACGGCGGGACGAGGCCGGAGCCCCAGTTCGCCCGCTGTCAGCCGCTTGTCCACCAAGCGATTGTTCTTCTTCCCTAGTCTTATTTCAAATCAAAAACATTTATTTTTAATCTCTGACACATGATGGCCAGGTCAACGAACTGTAGTGCTCGATCGAGGTCGGAACACTACAGTACCATCGTTCACATGACGGCGGAGAGGGAGCGGGAGAGAACCCTGCCCCCCGAGTTCCGCAGTCTGCGGCGCGGACGCCGCAGACTCGTCTACGCCCGGGACTACCGACCTCCCCTATATCCCTCAGGCCCGCTGAGGACGGCAGTTGGCCGACTCGCCGTCCTTACAGAAGCAGGCCGTGGTGTAGGCGTATCGTGTGTGTCCTACACACGCCTGCCAACTCACCGACGCGGGATAAAACCAGACCCCACCAGGAGAGGCCACGGTGGCGGCTAAAGTCCGCCGGTAACCCTGGGGTTATCCTTTCGAGGGCTTACCAGGGGTGCCCGGCAATGAACACTTGGGAAGGACACCGTGTGGTTTTAGTCGATCCGATTCCCACACGCCCACCCCATCGGCGGCACCGATGGGGTGAAGCCCGTGGAGGTTTCCACACGCTAAAAAAAAACCATCGTTTACATTTATTGTGCAAACTGCAATTACGGATCATGCATCAACTCTTTTTTACCTGTACTCGTTCGTTTTAGAGGCTTTTGATCGTGAATATATCTGAAAATAGTTTGTATTTCAGTTTCCGGAATCTATTACAGTTCACAGTCACAGTCACAGTCATCTACTAATGCCAACCATACATAATGATAACATGTTGACTGCCTCTGTGGCGTAGCGGTAGTGTATTCGACAGCTACGACAGGAGGCGCGGGTTCGATTCCCGCTCAGTGCAAATATTTGTATGCATGAATATGTCTATTTGGATTGGTCTGGGTATTTATATGTATAATATGTATGTATTTACAAAAAAAAGTATATAAGTATGTTTATTCGCATTCTGGAACCCATAACACAAGCTAGTTAAACTATGCTTACTTTGGGTCTGGAGAGCGCTATGTAGAATGTCGTAGAATATTTATTATTTATTATTATTCTCTTTATTACACTTAAAATACATATAAATTATATTTTTAAATACATTCTATATATATATATATATAAAAATAAACAAATATATTTAAAAATATAAAAAATAGTAGCCCACCGGTATCGGGTACAGGGATCAAGCTACCGGTGGTTAGGGCTCCAGGGAGAGGAACCTCCTCACAATACGTGCCGTGTCGAGGAGCACTGCCTTCTGCATCAAGCCCTTGACCCAACTGCCTAACGCGAGCCTCTGGAGATGTTGATCGAGGCTCTTGGCAATCAGTCCGTGAACCGATACCACTATCGGAACAATAATTGCTGAATCCACATCCCACATGTCGACAATCTCGTGAGCCAAGTCCAAATATTTTATTTGTTTGTCTTTTTCTTTTTGGCTTTCACGAGATTATCATCATGGGGGATGGTGCTGTCAATAATTATTGCCAATAATAATATTATTGTTATTATGTTCGTAATTTATAGTAGGGCGTAAAAATGTAACTTTTATATAGTATTATATCTAGCTCTCATGAAAAGTTCATCCAATAACTTGTTTACATTTTGTATGAACTTATACGCTTTGAATGAGCAGGACAGCAATATGGCGGATCCACAAAGAGGATAGCCTACTTAGGAGTTAAGTGAATATTGCACAAATGAAGTAATTAAAAATTATAATTAATGTGAAAACCCTTACAAAATCGTGTATGTCTAAACAGTGGCGGTATTTCGCAAAACATTAAAGGCGATAGTTCCATTGTGATTCTATTTTGTCGGTAATAATGAAACCTTTCGATAGAGCTCAAACTATTACCATCTTACTAATTAAAACAAAATATGTACTCATTCCTTGTCACATAGTTTCAAACAATGCTGGCAAGGTATTATTAGAACAAGCCTTTGTTTTGTGTGTGTTGGATATATAGTAAAATGTTGGTTTCATGTAAAGAAAAGTTGTACAGCTATTCTTTTACCAGCACAAAAAGGTCGCCTTGACCTGACAAGTATACTATCACCTTGTCTCTTAGCAGGTAGATTTACCTGAAAGGGCTCGTGGTTAAGTAGTAACGGAGTAGGTAAGCACATTGCTAGATTAAGCAATATAATACATGTCTTATGATGGCTGATCAGTCTTAACATATTGAGGGTCCTCCGTGCCTCGACTCAACATTACACGGACACAACACAACACGGATTTACACGATGGCGATCCTTTTTTATTTAAAATATAAATTTTCACGCAAACCATTGAAGCAATTTCCGAATATAATTTGGAAGTTGATACTCAGTCATTAGACATTCTATCACAAAATCGTTTGAATATGTACCAGTATAAATATTATTAAGAAAGAAGTAGGTAATATTTTCTTCACAAAAAATACGAATTAGGAAGCTTTTATAAAGCCAGAATCGACTTAAAAATTTCGATGTGCATATGGAATCCAAGCAACATAAAAGTGATAAGTTAATAAGGATTCCTTATTACTTTTATATAATAAATGTAATATAAGAGTATAATAATAATAATATTTATGCCATCTGGGGCCGTATCATATTATTTCTATTCCTCGGAGTTACCATCCTATCTATCAATCCTTGTTCTGTTCTGATGCCGGTAATGATTTAATTGGAGTTTGAATAAAACCACTCTGGAATTGATTTTCTGACAAATTTACTTAAGGGACTGTGACGGTGGGGTGCTTGGTTGGGGACCTCCACGCGGTGCACCCTGGGCAACGGAGACGGCAGCGCCTCTCTCCTAGGGTGGGAGAGACGCTGCCGCCTACGGCCAACTCCGACCGAGGCGAGGACGGCCCTGTTGAGGGCTGTTCGGAAGCTTTCCACGTGTCCCTCTGACTAGCAGATGGCACAGTGGAGAGCAAGTAAGGGGGCCATCTCGAAACCGGAGATGGTCAGTCGGGGTGCGAGGGATATGCTCTATGGGTAACCTTACACCTCGGCGTCTTAAGACCCGAGACGGCGTGCGGTTTTAGTCGGTGCAAGCCCGACATAACCACCCCCACTGACCGACGGGGGGGGTATCCAAAGGGATTTCCGCACGAAAAAAAAAAAAAGGGACTGTGACGGTCTTGAGCGTCGTGCTTTATTTTGCTACAGGTCTTTCCTATGCCTTCCGCTTCTGTAATGATAGTCTCCAAGTCTGTTTTGGACGGCCACGCTTATATTACGTTTTCCTTGGGGATTCCAATCTAAGGTATGTATGTTTCGGTATGTAGTTATAGACCCTTCGGAGCGTGTGAAAATGTGAAACGAAAGTAAAATGCCAGAAATGGAGGTATATACTCTATTCCTGGCATTTGACCTGTTGGTGGATAGCGGTCTCATTACAGTGTTGCCACAGGCTTTCGCTAGTAATTTTCTCGGGCCAATGATGAAGATTTTTTCGGAGACAGCTGTGAAAGAAGACTTATAGCCAATGTAAGATGTTTTTATAACCTTACACGTCTCGCATCCGTACAGCAGCATGGTTTCGTCGTTAGCTCGGAATATTTTGAATTTCACGTTCCGAGTCAGGTTTCACGACTGCCATACGTCCTAGCTGTGCGAAAGTTGTTCTAGCCTTAGCGACTCTCGTATTAATATCCTCTTCGGTCTCGAACCAGTCTCCGACTCGACACTCCTGAGGTACGTGAATCTGTGGACTCGTTGCACATTCTCGGTGTCAATGCACAACGACAGAGAGCTCGTCACCCCACACCTCATCTCCTATATCTTCCGTGTATTTATTTTTAGTCCCTCCTCCGCTGCCTCATCATGCAGGAATACTAGTATATCTCAGCGTATCGACAGCTTTTTGTAAGTCTGTAAAAGTCAACTACATTTTCCTCAGTTATTCTTTTGCCATTTCTTGTATGATACACAGAGGGTTTACTTGATACTGCTACTACGTACACGATTGATTAGGTTGAAACCCGGCTTGTTCCCTACATAAGAGTGGTTCAACGGCTCTCGAAATGCCATCAAGATGCATTCTAAGGTCGCCTTTCTTAGGCACAGCATATGATTTGTTTTTTTATACTTCATTTTTAGGGTTCCGTTGCCAATGGCAACAAACGGAACCCTGTCTGTCTGTCCGTCCGTATGTCACAGTCACTTTTTTCCGAAACTATAAGAACTATGCTATTGAATCTTGGTAAGTAGATGTATTCTATGAACCGCATTAAGATTTTCACACAAAAATAGAAAAAAACAATAAATTTTGGGAGAACTAAAACTCAATTATTTTTTTTCATCTAACCCATACGTGTTAGGTATCTATGAATAGGTCTTCAAAAATGATATTGAGGTTTCTAATATAATTTTTCTCTAAACTGAATAGTTTGCGCGAGAGATACTTCCAAAGTGGTAAAATGTGCCCCCCCCCCCCCCTGTAACATCTAAAATAAGGGAATGATAAAACTAAAAAAAATATATTGTTAGAATCATTTCTTACATATAATTTTAATGTATATTTAATTATTCCTAAATTCTAAATTAAAACATTCTGTTACTTAAATTATATGTTTATACTCTAGCAACACCATTGTTGCAACTTTGAATCAGTGGCAACATTGTATAATGTCGCTCTCTTCCGCTTCTTGCTTGTCACGATAGTGTACGCCGAAGTTTGTAAAACCCTAAAAAATTATAAATACAGTCCAAAAAGTAAATTCTACCACTGCATTTTATTTCCTACATGCAGTTTGATGGTCCTTCGATAAAGTGCAGTGATAATTGTACTAGAAAGTGGTGATAATTGCTTTCGAAAAAGTGTCGGGTGCGTGGATAGTCTGCGTTATTGTTTTCCAGTACGTCGAGTTCATCGAGTTTTGAGCCGCAATCTCGCCATAACGTTAGTTACGGCGACCAAACTTCGTCCGCGGAAGTGCATTTATTGTGTTTCACAACGTAAATCGGTGTCCAGTGCTATAATTCGTCAATATAATTCGTGACATCGTACATTCATCATACTACCCTCAGACTTGCAATTTTTGAGCATCGTTTGAAAGTTGGCACTCCTGCCAGCCTGCTGTTTGACGTTTGCGGAGCGGAACTTGCGTTTCATTCGTTCATCTTCGTTCGTCGTTTCGTGCGATTGATCGCGTGTCATCTTCACTTCATCGGTTAAGTTTCTGAACGGAACTTTGCACGTCAGGCAATCTTCGGGTCAGTCAATAGTGTTTACATATAATAATAATCTATGGTGTTTACGTTTTGTATACATAGTGATTCGAAAAAAAATCTCGTATTTAGAAACAATAAAACTAGTGCATACTGCGGAAATAGGTCGTGCCTATATTCTTCAGAATATTTAAAGCTAAGTGTTACCTTTGGATTTTTGGTGAGTTACTTGTATTGTTTACTTTTAAGGTTAAGACTTGTAGTTTTGCTTTAAACTTCTTTTCTTTGTTTGCTGAATTGTTATCAAAACATGTCGGACTTAAAAAAGTTTAAGATGTTCCGCGGCCAGTGTAAGGGTAAAATAACCCGTCTTGAAAGTTTCGTCAATAATTTCGTGGCGTTTAATGAGGAAACTCTTGAGCTTTTGGAGTCGAAAGAGGAACTTCTTGGGAAGGCATTTTGTGACTATGAAGGTGTTCAGTTGGAGATATCCTGTCTTGATGACAATGATGTTGAGGCTAAGGATGGTCATGAAGTAGAAGATAAATATCTTTATATTTTATCAAAATTTAACAAGCAAATTAAATCTCTCAAGCTGACACCTTCAGAAGGCAACAATCCGGCAAGTTCTTGGGAGAACCCAAGAACTTGCCGGATATTGATATTTCACCATATGATGGTAAAGATTTTACTAGATTCCGGCCCTTTTATGACCTTTTTCTTGCGGTCATTGATAATAATAAGTCTTTGACTGATGTTGCTAAGTTATTTTACCTAAGAAAATATTTAACTGGGGATGCACTGAGTGTAATCATAAATCTTACCCTTGAAAACTGTTCATACAGGGAAGCTCTTGATTTGTTGAAAAAGAGGTACGATAATAAATGCCGATTGATAACCAATCATGTGAACTTCATACTGGAAGTTCAACAATTGCAAAAGGGAACTGCTCCAATCATTCGAGCGTTTGTGTCGCATGTTAAACAACATCTGTCTGCTCTCAAAAATTTAGGTGAGCCGGTGGATCAGTGGAACATGCTACTAATTCCAATTTTGTGCAAAAAGCTTGACCAGTACACGAATAGGGCGTATCAGTTAGACAGAAATTCTGAAAGTTTGCCTACCGTTGCCGAGTTGATGTCTTTTCTTGAAAAACGCGCGATAGGGCTGGAAGACAGTTCTCCTTCTGCACAAAAACATAGTTTTGAAAACAATAATAAGTTTAGACCTTCTACTTCCAATATAGCAAGCTTTGTTACTAAATCCAAAACTTATCTCTGTCGCTTTTGTAATGCCACAGACCATGAAATTCATGGATGTCCTAAATATAAAATGGCTTCTTTAGAAAACGGTAAGAATTTTGTAAATGAGCATAAATTATGTAACAAATGCCTAAAACCTCACTTGGGCAAATGCCTTTTTTCATTTAAGTGCAGGGTTTGTAAAGGCTCCCATCATACATTATTGCATGAAGATATTCAGGCAAACAGCAATGCTGTAACGCTGTCATCCAACGATGCCAGCAAAAATGTTTTGCTTCCCACTGTTAGAGTTAAGATTGTTGATAAACAACATAGAGATATCTATGCCAGAGCTCTTTTAGATAGTGGAAGCCAAGTTTCATTCGCGACCAGAGCTTTAATAAGGCAACTCAATCTGATTCCTAAAAACCAAACCAACACTATTGTTGGTATTACTAATCAACCTACAAAAATAGATCAGTATGTTGACCTCTCCGTCCAATCATGTATGGACAATAGCAATGCTATGTTTAATGTAAAATGCCACATTGTGGACCGCATAACCAGCACCCTGCCACAACAGCATATTGATGTTTCAAAATTAAATTTGCCTACTGGTATAACATTGGCTGATGAACATTACAATGAACCTGCCGAAGTGTCAATACTTCTTGGCGCTGATCTATACTTTTCGGTCATGTTAGATGGCTGCATTAAGTTGCCCAATGGGCTAGTATTACAAAGTACACAGTTTGGCTATGTTGTTGGCGGTGGCTATGGTGGTTATGCTGGTGAAGAAAAACTAAACTTTAATTTACGATAATGAGAAATTAAATGAAATCATGGAAAAATTCTGGGTGTCTGAAAAAATTCCCGAACCTAAAATTAATAACAATGTAGAGTATCATAAAGCTGAAAAATCATTTATAGAATCAGTGGTTCTTGAAAATAAAAGATTTTATGTTGACTTACCCTTAGTTGCACCTGTGGAGCAGCTTGATTTAGGAAATTCTTTCGCAGTAGCCCTCCAACGTTTTCTCAATTTAGAAAAACGTTTAGTAAAAATCCCCGAGCTATCGGAGCAATATAAAAAAATTATAAAGCAATATTTGGAATTAGGTCATACCAAGGTTGTTGATGTCAGTGAATATGATATTAATCATGGACCTGTTTATTTTTTAGCACACCATGCTGTGTTAAATGAGCATAGCAAGACTACCAAGTTACGGGTAGTATTTGATGGCAGCATGAAGTCACTTAACCGGACTTCACTCAACGACGTCTTGCTGAATGGGCCTGTGGTGCAACGTGAGCTTTTTGACATTTTAATTCTTTTCAGAACATTTCTCTATACTCTTGTCTGTGACATAGAGAAAGCATTTAGACAGATATTCGTTAAAAACCATAAATCTCTCCAAAACATACTTTGGAGAGATGAGCCTGGTGATCAAAGCCAACCCATCAAGTGTCTACAGTTACCGACAGTCACATACGGCCTAAAATCCTCAACTTTCTTAACCGCTCGCTGTCTTGTAGAGCTAGCGAATAGGTATGGTGACAAATTTCCTCTGGCATCAGAAGCTCTACTCAACAACACGTATGTTGATGATATAGCATCCGGGTGTGATAGTCTAGACCAGCTCAATGAGCTTAGAGAACAACTGGTAGAGTTGCTGAAGCTAGGTGGTGTTAACCTTCACAAGTGGAGTTCGAACTGCCCCGCAGTCTTGGAGAACATTTCTCCAGAGCTAAGATATTTTGAGAAAATTGAGCTTGACAAGGACAGTACCCTAAAAACACTATGCTTAAAGTGTAACATGGTTAAAGATACTTTTGAATTTTCATGTCCTCCCAATGAAGAAAATTTTGACACAAAAAGAAAAGTTCTGAGTTTCATAGGTAGAATTTTTGATCCTTTAGGTCTGATAGGTCCTATTGTTGTTGCTGCAAAATTGCTAATGCAACAACTCTGGGCTCTGAACTTTTAATGGGATGAACCCCTTCCTGGTGAATTTGTGGAGTCATGGAAAAGATTTTTATTTCAACTTGAAGATATGAAAAGCATTTCTATACCCAGGGCTATTTATCTTCACAACCATCTAACCGTAGAGTTAGTGGGCTATGCTGATGCATCAATAAAAGCCTTTGGGTGTTGCCTTTATCTGCGATTCATTGACGCCAATGGCAAGATAGTCGTGAATCTGCTTTGTTCAAAGTCCCGGATTGCACCTCTTAATAAGAGTTTGACAAGTCACCTTTTAAAACTTAGATTTGATCACAAGGTTTACCTTTATTCTGATTCACAAATTGTGCTGGCATGGCTAAAGTCGGGAAGCCTGAAATCAAATGTTTATGTTAATAATAGAGTCAAACAAATTTTAAAACTTACCCAAAATTTCGCTTGGTTCCATGTGAAGGGTGTAGATAATCCAGCAGATCTCATCTCGAAGGGGGTTGAAGCGCAAAAGTTGTGCTCAAATAAGGTATGGTGGTACGGGCCACAATATTTGCGTAGCATTGCATACACACACACTGACTCAGGTGAACATGCATTTAATACTAGTGATGTAGAGCAGGAAACTAGAGATATGTCCAATGTAGAGTCAAGTGATTCTTCAAATATTCATGTAGAGGCTGATGTAGAGCACGCAGCTTGTCATTTTATAAATGTAGAGCCATTCCCATCCTTAGAGATGTTTAAAAAATATTCCGATTTAAATAAATTACAAAGAGTAATTGCTTACATTACAAGGTTTTCAAAACATTCTAGGAATCCTTCAAATAAAATATTAGATCATACATTATTGCCCATGAATTAAATGATTCTTTGCTAACAATTATTCGTTGCATTCAAGCCAATTATTTTAAAACTGAAATAAATACTTTAAAATGTGATAAAGTTCTTAAAACCGGAATTGTTAATTTAAACCTGTTTGTAGATGGGACAGGTCTCCTTCGTGTTGGAGGAAGACTACAGCATTCTGAAGAAAAATATGACAAACGGCATCCCATCATATTGCCTAAGGGTTGCCACATAACCACTCTTTTGATAAAAAGAGAGCATTTGAGACTGCTCCATGCTGGGCAAAAATTAGTTCTAAGTTCACTTCAACAGTGCTTTTGGATATTAAACGGGATTCGAGAGGTTAAGAAGGTTGTGCGTGGATGCATGATATGTTACCGCTTAAAGGCTGTCGCTGCTAGACAATTGATGGGTTCTTTACCTACGGATAGAGTTTGCTCTACACGGCCCTTTCAGCACGTCGGCGTTGATTTCTGCGGTCCTTTCAATATTAAGGTCTCGAGGATTAGAAAGCCTATAATTACAAAAGGTTATGTTGCGCTATTTGTGTGTTTCGCAACAAAGGCGATCCATGTTGAAGTTGTCTCAGATCTTACTACAGAAACTTTCTTGGCATGTCTTAAGCGCTTTGTGATCTAGGCGAGGCATGCCAACTAAAATATATTGCGATAATGGAAAGACATTCAAGGGCGCTTGCAACCAACTTACAGAATTGTATAAATTATTCAATTTAAAGTCTCTTAAAGACGCTGTAAATTTTTATTGTAACAATAATTACATTCAGTTTAAATTCATACCAAGTTATTCTCCGGAATTTGGAGGATTGTGGGAGGCGGGAGTTAAAAGTGTCAAGCACCACTTTAAGAGAATCGTTGGAAACGTTTGCCTCACTTACAAGGAGTTCAATACCGTAATAATTCAGATTGAAGGCATTCTTAATTCCAGGCCTCTCCTACCGCTTAGCTCTGATGTCAGCAGTCACCAATATCTGACGCCAGGGCATTTTCTCATTGGAACGGCTCTTATATCACCCCCAGAAATAAACCTGACAGATATACCTGTAAATCGTCTCAGGTTTTGGAAACTTTGTATCAAGCTGCAGCAGGACTTTTGGAAGGTTTGGTCAAAAGATTATCTCACGCAGTTACAGAGCCGTCCCAAGTGGAAAAATTCCAATCCAAATTTGCAAGTTGGTGATTTAGTAATTGTAAAAGACCTCAATGCAGCCCCTTTGAACTGGCCTATGGCTAGGATTGTAAAAACTTTTCCTGGCAAGGACAATAAGGTACGCGTGGCAGAAGTAAAAATAGGGAACAAGATTTATGTAAGATCCTTCAGAAAGCTTTGCCCTCTGCCACTTACTTGAGTACTACTTAGTTAAATTAGGTAAATTAAAATCTAGATTAAGTCTAGCTAAGTTAAATTTAAGTTTAGCCTATATGGGTAATTATACGTGCCCGCCAAATTATGTTAGAATCATTTCTAACATATAATTTTAATGTATATTTAATTATTCCTAAATTCTAAATTAAAACATTTTGTTACTTAAATTATATGTTTATACTCTAGCAACACCATTGTTGCAACTTTGAATCAGTGGCAACATTGTATAATGTCGCTCTCTTCCGCTTCTTGCTTGTCACGATAGTGTACGCCGAAGTTTGTAAAAACCTAAAAAATTATAAATACAGTCCAAAAAGTAAATTCTACCACTGCATTTTATTTCCTACATATATGATGTCCATTACCATGTAAACTTCCACCGATAATTGGTTTGAACGAGATCTAGCAAGTAGTTTTTTTTAATACGTCATAAATCGTAAAGCGTAATTTACCGTTCATTCAATCAACTCAAATGTAAAATTTAAAAAAAAGCATTATAATGTTACTTACTGCTACGGAACCCTTCATGGGCGAGTCCGACTCGCACTTGGCCTTGGACATTTATTAATTTGACATGTTTATTGCCTGACATTAACTTATTTGACATTTGTAATTCTAATTTAATTAATTTTGTATATCTGTATTGGTATTTTTTTAAAATTTAAAACTTATTCTCAGAAATTTTTAGGTTTTTTTTTTTTTTTATACCACTAAGGTGGCAGACAAACACACGGCCCACCTGATGAGAAGCGGTTGCCGCGGCCTATGGACGTGTACAACACCAGTGGCGTCACACTCGCGCTGCCGACCCTGTAAAGGAAAGGATGGGAAAGGGGTTTGGGCTCCGGCAATCTCACTCACCAAACGGAACGCAACAGTTCAAATACTGTTACTTGTCGTCGATATTCTGTGAGAGGGTGGTGCTTCCCCGGTCGAGTCGGCCCATTCATGCAACGGCCAAAATGACTGTTGCTTGACTCTACCACTCGAATCTAACTCTAGAGTAAAATTTAGCGCTGGTATTACGCATTCCTTCCATCTACCGATATTATAAAAAATATAGTTTTTTAAGTTCTTACATCTGATGGTCACTATACGTGGTGACTGTAACATATAAATAACTATTATGTAAAAAACCTTTGAGAATCCCGTGAGGCGAAACCGGTCAGGTGTAGTTATTAAATAATTATTAACTAATTAAATAATTGTGGAAAAGTACAAGTGATACATTGTTTCAATATGTGTAGCAAGTTCCACCAAGTACCATCAATCAACAGTATAAATATTATTATTTATTAGCATTTTACTTTGGGGAACGGGGTACAGTTTTATGTTGGGTGAAAAATTGATCAATCAATGTAACGAAAAGAAAAATTATCCTGAATTCAGCGATTCAATGATTTCAGCGCTATAATGATGGAACTTCGATGATGTAGTGCGCCAGCTGGCATTTTAACGTCTCACTTTCATGCTTCCAGCTAAACTTAGATTTATATGAAATGCGATATGCGATAAATTAGCAATTATTGAGAACGGCATGTGCCTTTCATAATACTTGAGCGTCATTTCTCGTAGCGCTTAGATGCTTTTACCATCAAAGCAGTGTACAGTATCAGGTTTTGATTTGACACGTCAGAAAGGAGAGTGTGATACCGGCTCAGATAGGCTTGCTTCGGTTTTGTAGAGCGTTCTCACTTCATATTCATTGGAAAAATCTTACCTTCTTTTTATTTATTATTAAATACAAATTATATTTCACCATGACTATGAAGTTTGTACATATGGAATAATGGTCACAAGTTCACCGGTCTTTCAGATATCTTAGTTTATTAGAAGAGATCACTGTTAGTAATTAGACTGTTAGACACTCATTGTGCATTTAACTACCAAACATTTGTAGAGGTATAAAATAATTACACATCTAATACACAATATACCACTAGGAAGTCCAGTAGTGAAGAGTGGTTGCAAGTAAGTTATTGTACCGAAATTGAAAGCGACGTTTTATATTTTGGTTTATGAAGTTTAATATTAGACTAGATAACATAATATGAAAAATAAAAGACTCATAGCGTTCCGTAAACATTTTCACCTGAGAGTGCGAAACTGTAGTGGTTACAGATAAAGTTACGAAATTAGACCCTTACCGCATCGTACTTTTACTACCAGTAGGTGTCTACTGGCAACACACATTAAGTTGATTTAGGTCAACATATTACTTAACTTAATTTTAATTGTTTAATGAATTTTAAATAAACTAATTCATATTAAAGAAAATGACCAACTTGACTTAAAAAAACCTTGTCTTAGTGTAACCTAGGTAACAAACTGTTTCTCTATTATTCTTTTTCTTCCACCAAATCCTAAAAACTGAAAGCGAATAAAATTTATTAATTGAATCAATTATTACATTGAAGTCTATTGTGGTCTCCTGATGGACATGGGCCTGCGCCATCCTTCGGCACGCAGCCTACTCTATCGACCTACAAGTCATCAGTTCGTCACCATTATTTCGTTTGCGGCCCTTGGTCCTCCGACAGACTGATGTGGCCAGTCCATTGTCGTTTCAGTTTGCTTATTCTGGGAGCTATATGAGTAGATAACTTCAGTTATAACAACAACGTTAATAAATTATGTCCCTCAATCCAGTTTTGTATGGAACCCTCAGTGCGCGAGTCCTACAAGCACTTGACTGGTTTTTTTATTGCTAAGAATATCACAAAAAACGATAGTTGGTGACAATATAAAGAAGTTAGTATGTATATTAGCTACCTATGTATCCATCTAGCCAATCTGATATTATTATCGCTTTAGATTACCTACCTTTTTCACAACCCTCGTCTTGTGAAAGTGACATTTAATTTAAGAACATTGTGAATAAAAAAGGCAAGTTTGGATTTGTCAACAAACAACAATTATTACTGTCAAAATCAAAGTGAGTTTTCACTTGGCACACGTTTTGACATGTGATCATAAAATGACGATTGAAAGAAAAATATGAGAAAAGCAATTGCTTTTCAAGGACGTATACTACGAATAATTCAGAGTTTTCCTTGTCAACAAATTCAATAATGTTAGCTATTACGTTTCTAAATAGAAGAGAACATTATTACCATACAATATTTTATATATAATTACATTCATTGGAAGTGCACATAAAGTGAGACTCATTTTATGTCATGACTTAGTTCGATGCGCCCGCCACACGCTATGTGCCGTTTGATCACCTTTTTTTTTTTTTTTTAACGTGCGGAAACCTCCACGGGCTTCACCCCACCGGAGCTAACGGTGAGATGGGTATGTCGAACTTGAACTGACTAAAACCGCACGGTGTCCCTCTTGCGTCAGCCATGTGGTACGGGGAATCTGGTGTGCCCTAGGAAGGATATCCCAGAGACCCCGAACGGCTCCGGTCGCCAACGCTGGCGACCCCAACGCGTTATTAGGGATGTAATCCATCCTCCCCCTAAGAGAACCGTGCGCAGAAACACGACGCGCCGCCGCCCTGGGCCTGCTTCTGCTAAGGTGACGGCTAGCCCCAACCGTCACCCCCAGGCCCGCGCTCATGGAGGACGGAAATCGTTCTGCGATTTCCGCCGTCCGGTGCGCCTTCTACGGTACGGGACAGTGCTAGCTCTCTCCCGTACCTTTTCTGCCGCCTCTTTTGCGCGCATCACTGCCTCGCAAAAGAAGGCGACGGCGTTCCACACACTCTCGCTGCCAACCATGGCCAGCACAAGGGTCTGCAGCGTGAGGCTTCCCGCTCCGACGGCTGCTTCAAGGACACGGCGCTGCTCCATCCACTCTGGGCACTCTGCTAGTGTGTGAAGCGGCGTGTCCACGGAGCAGCCCCGGCAATGGTGGCACTCGGGCGTCGGCTCCCGGCGTATACGTTGCAGGAACTCACCGAAACAGCCATGTCCGGTGAGCACCTGCGTCAGTCGGTAGGAGAGGCTTCAGTGGCGCCTCTCCAGCCATTCCTCCATGACGGGTCTTACCGCCACAATCGTGGAGCCCTTTGACCACCTAATTACAAATCAGTTGTTTTAATTTCATAACAATTACTGTTTAGAGCATGAAATATGTAAGAATTTCACGAAATTAAAAGATCAATTAACATTATCATCATCATATCATGTCTCTTCTCGTAGACGTTATCAAAGGCGACTTAGGTCGACGTCCACAAGCATGCGGGTGCTCGCATGCGTGCGCAACCATAAGGCAGCGAAAGGCCCAAAAATGTGATTTTTAGAATGTTTGTCTATTTGTCTGTTTGTCTGTTTTTATTATTTATGTCCGAGCATCATTTGAAAACTGCTGAACAGATTCAGGTGAAATTTTACAAAAACATTCTTCTAGGGTATGGTCATAATCTGCGCTATATATCATCACGCTATTAGAAGTGTATGAGCAACAGGTTAAAATCAACCAAATGTATATATTGCTAATCTCGTTATATTTATAAAGCAGATCATCACGTAATTCTGCAGTTCGATAGAACTCGGACATGGTCATCGTTCCAACTATAAGTCATCACGCTATAGCTAAAAGGTGATGTGCAGTAAAATATGGAATCTCGAAACTACAGAGTTACCTACGTGTAAAACATATGATTAGAGACACAACCTTTGTTAATAAATATCAGCTATTATATTAGGGTACCGGCTAGAATTAATTTCGATGTTAAATATAAACATCGATTTCTTCAAGACAATAGATTGAAAATATAACGATGAAATAGGTAACCTAATACATGTTGGGTTCGAAACTGCAGAAGTGAACATACCTTGATCTTTTCCAAATTTAACGCGGACGAAGTCAAGGGCAATAGCTACCATAAAATTAAGGAATGAAAGACCAAGAGAGATATATTTTACCAGTATTCCTTTAGTAAACTCTCATGCCTGAATATAACAGAAGTGGTCAACAAAACTATTTTTAACGATTTTTGATGGTCCAACCCAGAATATGACGATTGCATGAAAACATAAGCGCAAACTTCTGCGAAATACTTATGCTAACAATGTCAAAAAGCAACCAACTATTCGAAACTTTTAAAATATGTTGCATGTTATAATATGGGCACAAAAGCAACAAGAGTATTTGAATCATTTAGAAATATCGCTCTATATATTTCATTCTTGCCGATTCCACTTTGGCTCTGCAGACTGAACTGTTTCCACGGTCGAAATATTGATTGCAAAGGTCAGACAGTTCATTTGTTATTCCAGTGAATTCTGCTCAATTGTAAACGATCTGCTAAAGGGCAAATCGAATTGCAACTTTGTTACAAAGTATCCAGTAGTTTCAGAATTTGTGTGGGGAAAATGAGGTAAATAAGAAAAATCCATTGACATTCTTCAGATCGGTCGTCGCAAAATGAGTGCAATATCATCCTTAACAGATGTGCCAGTTAATTTATAGACACTTTATATATAAACAACATAAAACGACCGCGTTTAGGTCCTCAAAACGTTATGTTAATTATTAAGTAAACATTAACTTTATACGTGTTTTGTTGGTTTCACATCCCAGTTATCCGATTATAGGTAATTATTTAAATAAATGTTCACGAGCTCATGCAATATTATTGATGTTGTCTTCAAAATGTAATTCTAATACATGTTTCTCTAGTTCTAGCTATCATAGAATTCGATATAAGCGAAGAAATTATGCAGTATGATTCGCAGCTTTCTAGATAATAATTCAGTTACTGAAGGTCAAACTGATACATGATATTCATTGAACCTAAGTAGGTAGCTATGTATTAGGTTATTTAGGTTACATTATTAAAGATATGAATAATTTAATATTATCCATAGGTATCACTAATGAGGTGACCTAATATAAGAGGATTATTTTCTTTAAATATAAACCTAATGTTTTAGTTTTTATATATACGATTTTTTTTGTAAATCAACCATTCCTCTCAAAGCTGTGGTAACCTTTATTAAGTATCAAATTAAACATGATAATCTTAACTTAATAATACTATAAGTCTCAGTATATCTATTATGATTTTATCCGAGGCTAGCACCATCAATACCCAACGGTATTGCGAAAGGTAATTATAGAAGGTGATCGCACGTGGACCATAGCCTCCAGTCAACCGTATCTGGCGTTAATATTACATTCATTAGTCTTACTTCCATTGATTGCTCGTTAAATGGATCACTAGGAAAGACTGTGGCATGCCGCATGGTACAATTCATCAATTTGTTGAAAGGACATCATTAAAAAATTATGTTATATATTTCATCTCACACTTGAGGGTAAGTAAAGTAAAGCATATTTTCCGTGAATCCGCTCCCCACACAGCGTGCCTACAACATGTACCGCGAGCAGCGTGAGAACAACGGGATACATATGTTGTTTCGAATGCCGTCCTTGCGACGCACGCTGCTGCGAATTATTTTTCCACTGCCTCACAGGTTCGAAAGCTCATGGACTCGAATGAAATAGTCGCGAAAGACATTGTTTCGAAAAACATTTTCACTACCTTATACGCTAGAATATAGTCACGTTATCGAAATCCAACTTTTTGGACTAGTGGTTCCGGCGCTTCTGGGTTAGGTTAGGTTAGAATTTTATTGTGACCCCAACAGAGTGACACCGTGGAAAAATAATTCGCAATAGCGTGCGTCGCAAGGACGGCATTCGAAACTACATACGACTAATGGCCCACAACATGTAGTGCGAGGGCACTGCCAGCTATGTCCCTCGGCTCATTAACGATCTACCTCCTAATATGAAGTCATATAGCACTATATCAGGTATTACAAGTAAACTTTTTAAATTCTTCATTGATATTGATTTGTATTTTATTATTATTGTTAGAAATATTAACATTTTTTTTAATTAGGTTTCCGTTGCCAAATGGCAAAAAACGGAACCCTTATAGATTCGTGTCTGTCTGTCTGTCCGTCCGTATGTCACAGCCACTTTTTTCTGAATCTATAAGAACTATGCCGTTGAAACTTGGTAAGTAGATGTATTCTGTGAACCGCATTAAGATTTTCACACAGAAATAGAAAAAAAAACAAAAAAAATTGGGGGTCCCCATACTTAGAACTAAAACTCAAAATTTTTTTTTCATCGAAGCCATATGTGTGAGGTATCTATGGATAGCTCTTCAAAAATGATATTGAGGTTTCTAATATATTATTTTTTCTAAACTGAATAGATTAACGCGGGAGACACTCCCAAAGTGGTAAAATGTGTCCCCCCCCCCCTCTAACTTCTAAAATAAGAGAATGATAAAAGTAAAAAGAATATATGATGTACATTACCACGTAAACTTCCAGCGATAATTGGTTTGAACGAGATCAAGTAAGTAGTTTTTTTTAATACGTCATAAATCGTAAACCGCAATTCATTCAATCAACTCAAATATAAAAATTAAAAAAAAAAACATTATTATGTTACTTGCTGTTAATTGAGTCTGAAATAGAGTCTTTTTTGTTTTGAATGTTGCCTCACTTGACCTTCTTATATATCTTAGCAATATATCTTATCTATGCTTTTACTATATAATAATGTAAGGTTTGGTTATTTCAACTATTTCTATACAGAATGTATAAATCACTTGCGGTTGCAACTTACTTTCATCTTCAATTCAAAATTCAAGTAACTGTCAGATATATCAAACTTAGTGTCCCTGTGACCATGACTTTTGAAAAGCAACAGTAACGTCAGGTACAATGTGGGTAAGAAAATACATACATACTCATCCCATACTCATGCTTTTATTTAAGATCGTGAATAATTTCATTCCTTCTAGATAACCAAACCCATTTACCTACGTACATACAATATTTATTCTAAAGAAAAGTTTGGCTGAACAATGCAATTGCTGTGAATGCATACTTGAAATTTAATTGCTGTGGTTCGTAATATAAACAGTTTGACTTCAATAACACGACCTAGATGGAGTCAGCTGAAGCCAGTTTACTGTAACTTGCTAATGGAATCGTGTCGTCGGGCGCAACACCATTCCAGATTAACTTTAATTAAGTGGATGTTATTTGAAACTTCGTCCTGAGGAAATTTATCCTGGTACATAAACTAATACATGGAATAGGTACTCACATTCTTACTTACATATTTATTGTTTCTATGGTATAATCCGGATGGTAATTATTCCTGGTAGCATTGTAACAATTGTCGTTTGCGTTAATTTATTGTTTGTTCTTTATTTCAGAGACATTTTACTGACTAGGATAATTGAATTTTTTTTTTTTTTTTTTAATATTTAGGACACGTCAATTTGACTTCACCTCGCCTGATGGTAAGCTGAAGGTAAAAGTCTCAGGAAAGAGGGTCACCATTACATACACGTACCATGTTAACAATGGTAGCACTCAACTTGACGGTGCGGCCTCATCAGAAGAGGATTGTTGTCGCAGCACCGCGTGACACCCACCGGTCCCACTAGTGCTGTGACCACAATCCCCCTGCCCGGCTATGCACTTGCTGACCCCTGAACACAATCAAACCAAAATTGGATTACTATTGAAATTAAGCCAAAATAATTACTTTCGTAGGAACCATTTTTCTTATATTAATATATTCATTAGTGTAATGTTATGTTTTTTGTAATAAGACACGGTTGTTGCAATTCCAGCAAAGAGTTGTTCTAATTGATCTCCAACTTTATATTATATTACAATTTTAAATTTGTGTTCCCACAGTTTTACAGTTAGTACTGAATTAGCTATAAATTACAGTTTTAATTTAAATAGCTTCTCTTACACACAATTAAAATGACCCTATCTCGCTTCGAAAGGTGATATGATACTTCTTACTAGCAATAGCTACTTGCATCGTGTCTAGCTTCTATTGTTTAGGTGTATTTTTGTAGGGTGCAATTAATCATCCATAAATCGTCAAACCTGACTGGAGAATTAATCACCAAAGAGAAAACTAAGTATGCCTTATAATATGTTGTTTAAATTTAAGATATTTCCTCAAAAATAACCCTAAACAGGATAAAAAAATACTCTTATTTTTTTATACCACATAGGTGACAGGACAAGCACACCTGAGTGTGCAGCGAGAGTGTGACGCCCCTGGAATGGCCTCCAGGGGCGTCACACTCTCGCTGCCGACACTGTATAAACTTTCTAATGCCCTTGAAATAAAACTATTTTAAACAGATTCACGGATGTTATTTTATTATCTACATTGAACCGACGTTTCGGTTGCTTTTCAGCAGCCATGGTCACGGGGAGAAACGGGCATCATATCGAATAATTCTTCTGAACACATACCATTATATAGGCGGTATAGAATACGCACAGAACGCCGAAATCTCTCCTATCGCTTAGAGGTTCCACACTGCCTCAAAGTACGATATTGTCGACGATCCTCACCGCCCGTCTTTGCACCGAGTCAAACGGATCAAGCTGGTATGCAGGTGCCCCGGCAAAAAGGTGACAGCAGTACTCCATGTGAGGCCGAACTTGCGACTTATATTTTAATTGACATAGTAAAAAGTTTACTAATTTAATTCTGAACCAGTATAATGTTCGTATCGTAAATTTATTTGCATTATCTGCCTTTGATAACTAAATGAACATAACGCATGAATTGGTAAACCCGTTCTAATTTAGTAATCACAATAGATACATGGTAAGTATTTCTGAATGAAATTCAACAGACAGCGGTGCTAAATAACAAATAGTTTAGGTGAATTTGAAATACTCTTACAAAATTTAACGATTATGGGTATCACTTAGTCTTGTCATCAATTGTGTATGTTGTTTATCTTGATAATTCAACAGGTACTCGTGGCTAGTAGGTAAAAAAAAAACAATGAAGAAATTTATTTGTTAATTACAGTTAATTTAATAATAATGATTTTATTTAGCTCAAAATTAGTTGAGTAAAATTATTTTTTTCTCAGGACTTCACATTGAAAACTCAAGATTCAAAGTCATGTTAAATGATTTTTATGTTGAAATATTTCAAACATTGTAGATACCTGACAACATGACAAAGCTATTAGCAGATGTATCTTAAGCAATTATCAAGGTCCCGATAATGGATAAAATTAATAGCACATCCAAAACGAACCGTTTCAGGAAAGTTGTTTCTCGTAAATTACGGTTAGCCACATTAGATGTAAATTACTAACACATTCAAGTTATCTCGGCCTGCAAATTCACTTTGGCTTGGGTCATAAAAATGATACATTGGCTTACTCGGGAGTGTCTCGAGCTTCAAAGGCTCAGGACATCGTCCTAAGGGAACGCGTGTTCCATAAACATAATCGCTCTCATCAGCAGTGCCATATCGATGGGAGATCACGCCTCCATTTTTATGGTGTCCCGTTTACGAGCTGCCAGAGAATTTGTTTTCATATAAACTTTTATGAGCAGTTGATCGCGTTCTGCAATGAAGAATGTGTTCTAACAGAACGTTAGTAGCTGTAAAATAAATCGTATTATTTCGATTTTTCCGGTCTATGGGTTAGTTTAGATGCTGATATAACATTTTATTTGCGTCCTATACATCAAATCATCGTTAAATCACGATTTAAAGGGTGATTGAAAGTGTTTTGTTTCATTAGTCTTAGCATATGTTCGGTTTTAACCACAGACAGTCATAATAGAATAGAAACAGACCAAACATTCAATTGAAATTTTGTGTAAGACACAGGGTCTCATTCTTTCTAGTCTGGTCTTGGTAATATGCGTTATACCGGTATTTTTGTTGTTATGAAGTTAATGAATTGACGCCAGCCTTCATATCAAAGAACACCAATTTCGACGTTTGAGATGTCAATTACGATGAAATTATATAATGATTTAGTGAAAAATATGTGAACTTCATCGACATAACAGTAAAATTACACATTGAAAACACTGTAAGTATAAATGAAACACAACAATATAACAACAAAAACAGCAATGAAACAAAAACATCGGGATTATGTTCATCTATATATAAATAAAAATATATGGTACCTACCATACAAATTGTACCTAAAAAATTTTTTTTTTGTGTTTTTGACGTCGTAGACGTTTGATTTGATTTCATTTTCTTCATATTTATTGCTCAATATATAAAGACGCGTCGAATAATATGCATGAAGCCTAAGGTCTGTTCACAAGTTTATATTTTGAATAAAAATACTGCAACAAAAATATCTAAGTTTGGCCCGAAGTTTGACAAGCACTGTGTGATTTCCGCCCCACTAGATTTTTTTGATAAAATTCATGATTAAGCTGCTTTAATTATACCGGGACCGAAGCTAATTTACTTATAAAATGATACAGGTTCGAATTCAGTATGAAACGTATATTATTATTTAAAAAAAAAATTAAATAAACAAATAACTAAGCTTTCACTTGCGTATTTTCCGATTTCCTAATCATTATCATCACTCTTATTTATTTATTTTGATTTTTAACATTTTTATTGCGAGCTGAGTATGCGCCAATCATCTTGTTTGGTTAATGGGAAGAACTGATTAGATTTTGGGGTTTGTATGTTCAAGGTTTCGGGTACCTACCATACCAATTGTCCCTAAAAATAAGTTTGGCCCGAAGTTTGACAATCACTGTGTGATTTACGCCCCACTTTAAGTAAGGGGAAACCCACTCCAGGTGTCCATTTTATACTCGATGATGTAGCTCTTTAATGGTGAAACCCGTGCCACACCACTTGACACCATCAGACGCTCTAATCGGAGTTGTACTGACTATGCCTATGGCGATCGAGTAAAGAGTCTACCTACTGATTAGTCAATTCGCCGTCTTTTTTTTTTTTTTTTTTTTTTTTTTTTTTTTTTTTTTTTTTTTTTATAAAGAATATTAGCAACCGAAATTACTAATATTCCCCCTAACCCCTCCAGCTAAGCTAAATTGCTTGTGTTAGGAGTGGGTTCACGTCGGTAGTGTAATGGCCAGGATTCGAACCCGGGACCCGTCGATCGTAAGGTCGACTCCTTAACCACTAAGCTACCGACGCTTAATTTCTACGTCCTATCGTATCGCATTTCCTACGTCTCACCAGTACAATAGTATTAATTTAGTATTTAATGCAGTTGTCATTTCTACTAATAGCTACTTATTAACTCAATCAACATGTGGTGTTTTATTTGGCACCAACACAATTTAAAACTAGTAATAATAATATCTCAACGCGCTTAGCAGACTATTGAAAAAACGTTAAAACCGTAAATGTGCCAAATAATTACATTATCTTTTCATTTAAAGTTGTGGCAGTTGATTGCTACTATTAAACAGCTCTCTATTACAGAACGCCTTTTACGAAAATATTAAACTAGGAACGGAAATTGCCGGCAATTAAGAGGAAATTAAAAATTGCGATTACTATAGTCTTGTGATAACATAAAAAAAATAAAGACACAAGAACACACACAGAAAGCATTCAATGGTAGATTACTTACCCAGGAATCATTTACAATGCCGATACACCAAATAACTGTATAAATACAAACACAACAAACTTAAAACTGAGCCACTAATTCACAACAACTTTCGCGCGACAAGCATAAACTTCCATTGATCACAGTTTAAAAATATTGTTCCTTGTAACTACAGATTATTTATTAGCTTGCTTGTTAGTCGATTCTCTATGGTGCACGGTAAATATAAGAGCGGCCAGGGTAAATACAAGAGCGATCTATTTATTTAGTGGTTCAGTGGGACTTGGACGATTATCAGAATTCGGGACGGTCGCCCTTCGGTCGCCAGCCGTTGTTTTTTTTTATGGCAGAATGTGGTACCGCACCAAATATAAGGAATTTCTTTTATTACATGAATTGAATTTGAAATAAAAAATACAGTGAATGGTTTATAGGATAACAACTGTTGCCCGGTGCTCCGCCTGGAGTTCTAATCCCTCTCCCGCAACCCACGGGTACTTATTTCAGGAATAAAAAGTAGTCTATGTATTATTCCAGACTACAATGTATTCCTGTACTACATTTCAGTCAGAACCGTTCAGCCCTTTGACCTTGATGGAGTAACAAACATTCAAATATCTTAACAAACCTTCACATTTATTTGTTTTACTATCATTTTAAATCACTTAAAATGAAGTAGCACATTTGAAAATGGTGTACTGCTAAGATGACACAAGTGTAAACTTCTGTGTGGAAAATTGCTGAGCTAGCCGTTTAGCAGTGGTGCGCAGATTTTGCACGAACTTTTTTGACATTGTAACATACTTTGCAAACTATTTTTCTTAGACAGAAAAAAATCACAGTAAACTCTCTCGGAAATTGAGCTCCTCGTACTTTCAACATATTATACCTATAAATTTACCTGACATCCTCAATATTTCAGACGTTTTCACCAAGCTGACCTCTTTTAATAAATCTTTATGTATATAGCCTATATGTGTGAGGACTTTCTCTTATTGTATTATGCTAATATACATTTGGCATTATTGTTGATCAATAGTTATGTTTTAGGTAGATTTCGATGAAATCGATCTAGCTATTGGTTTCTTGACTACTGTCGAATTTTAAAAAAAATTCTTCATAGGAGGTCTAGTTATGACCCCCTGAGTCCGAAATGACCACTGGTCAAAAAGTTTATATATATACTCGTATATATATATGTATGTATGGTTCCACTTCCCAAAATTTGCGGCACTCTCACGGTCGCATTTTTGCCCCGGTCGCTTTCAAACTGCGGTCAAAAATTGCTTGGGTGTAAACTTAGTTTAAGTTCGTGAACGGGTGGAATCCGGCCTAAGGGGACGGTGGGGCCTCACTTTTTGTGAAATCAGTTTTTCTTCAAAATTTCACGTTCCATGAAAGATATTCGAACCGATCTAATTTTATCCCATAGTATAGATGAATACCAACAACTTTTAATTATAAACCTATAAGATTAAAACTTTAACTAAACGTGGAGGGGGGGAAAACCAAAATTTTTCGGGAAAAAAATACTAACTTCTAAATGGTGAACATTCTTGGCGTCGGAAACATTTTTAATCGATAGGCCATTTTTAAGTCTAAAATAAATGTCTGAAAAGTTTTTCGCTAAAAGTTACCGTTTTCGAGAAAAAAAAATTAAACATGTTAAAAATGCGCTCGGCGTGGGTCATAGAAGAAGCATAGGTCATAGAGGGGCAAAAAATATTTCTAACCGATAGGTTATTTTTTGCTCTAAAATAAATGTCCGAAACGTTTTTTAGGGATTTTCTTTAGAAAAGCCCTATTGCTAAGGAGTTGTCGTCGACGTCGTCGTCGTTGCCAATTTTCTGTCACGGTTTTGGGTATGAAGGAGATGAGCTATCGAGTTGCTGTTTTCGGTAATAGATTCGTGCTGGGGTGAACCATTGCAAGATAAAAAAAAATCGCAAAAAATCGCAAAAAAAAACGCAAAATCGAAAATCCCTTGTATTCGGCTGAGCTCGTCTCAGGAATTCAACTTGTTGATTAATTGCTTCACGAAATCTACCTGTGCGTTCCCCTTGAGGGAACGGATTTTTTTTTTTCAGATTTATTTATGCATGTATTATATTTATACAATCAAAGAGGTACAATTTGAAGTCAATTTTAGCCAAATACTATCTGGCTTCAGACGGAAAAACGTAGTCTAAAAACCATATAACCCGATTGAAGCGCCACTTATTACATGCACCTTCGCGTAAATGTAAACGATTTCTATGTCATGTATAATATGTATGTGTTTACAAAAAAATAATTAAGTATGTTTATCTGCTTTCTGGAACCCATAACACAAGCTATTTAAACTATGCTTACTTTGGGTCTAGAAAGCGCTGTGTAGAATGTCGTAGAATAGAATATTTCTTTATTTCTAAGTTGACAAAGTTTAGTTGCAATTCGGTAAACAGTTCGATAATGCGGAATTACGAACTAACAAACATTGTTTTTTTACAAGATATTGGTAAATATGCTGTCACGATTAATTCCGTGTGGGCGAGTGATGTTGGGAAAATCCCGTAGTATGTGATGGTATGAAGACTTACCAATATTTACCTTCACCGAAGAAATGTCATCAGCCCGACAGGCAGGCATAGCCGGGGAGGCGAGGCTAGTATTATTATCTACGAGTCGTTTGTTCCTGCAATCAACCATTAAGTTATAAAATATTAAAAAATCTGCGCCTATTATGGCCTTTGTGACGTCGGCTACTATAAATTGCCAAGTAAAGTCACGGCGCAACCCTAAGTTTAAAGTTATATTGATAAACCCATAAGTATAAATAGGTGTGCCGTTTGCGGCGCACAATTCATAACCGGTCTTCTCTTGCCGTCCTGGTGCCGCCGACCGTGGGAAGACACAGAGGTCGCTACCGGTGTCGACCAGGAACTGTAATGTATCTTCGAGCGTTGATCGGTGACGAACAGGCGACCGGAAATCGGACAATCGTCGGTCGCCATCACTGATTGCCCCGAGCGTTTCCCGCTGGTTTATAGTCGCACAGTTAAATGCACTTCTTCGCCTTCTCGCCGTACCTGTAGTGATAATAGCATTGCGGGTGCCTCTGGTAGCTTGATTGCGACCTCGATGAACTCGAGCGGTGACGGTCGTGATGACGGTGCGGGGATTTTCCTGGGGACCGCGACATGCGCTCGACCCGCTTTGTCAATAATGCTACCTGCTTAGTGAGCTCCGCGATCTCGGGTACTGCGCTGTGTCCTGCTATGCTTGACGGTACCTTTGCGGTTGCTGACGCTACTTGCGGTCCGACGACGTCGTGTATCCGGTCCGCTAACTCCGACAACTCTTATAAGGTCGCCTTTGTCTGCGAAGCCACTATCGCCTGCGTACCGCTCGGCAATCTACTGGTCCATATAGTTCTTAAAAACTCTTCGGGTACGCCAGGTCCGGCCAGATTTAGTAGGTGCCGGTAAAATTGAGAGGGTTTGCGGTCACCTAACTCTTCATGCGTCAGAAGCTGCTTTACCTTCTTCTCCCGGGATGCGGATAGACGTTTCACCAGCTCAGTTTTTAATTTTTCATATTTTTCGAGCGGAGGCGGGTAGGCTATGATATCTTCAACCTCGGCAGCATACTGGGGTTCCAAATTTCCGATAACGTAGAAGAATTTCGTTTCGTCCGCCTTAATATTGGACAGTGCAAATTGCGCCTCCATTTGCGAAAACCAAAGTCCCGGTTTTTCTGCATATACCGGCGGTATCCGCACGCCAACCCGGAACGTTTCTCGAACGTTCGCACTTGCCGCATCTTTAACCCGTTGCATATTACTTATCCCTTCTTGTATACTCATTTTAAATTCGTGCGTCGGGGTTACCAATTTGCAGGGTTATTGTCGTGTAAGCCAATTAAAAGTTCTCAGTTCAAGACACTAATTTTATTTACTACACATTTACTCAGTAGGTAGGTACATTTACACAGAAGAGTAGAAACACGTCTCTAACACATAGAATGGAAGAAAGTCTAGAAGGAGCGATAGCGTAAAGTTAAAGCAAGAGAAATAGTACATACCCGAAGGATAATAATAAACTATGCTATTAGGCGTAAGCGCGCGCAAGCAATATGAGCATAGCGGTCGCGTCGAAGGTGGTTCTCTGACTGGTAAACTCAACAGCCGGCGCGCGGCCGGCGGCGGCGGCCCGGGCGCTCGCGCTAGCCACACCCCTTGAGGGGCGCGGGGCGATACTGCCCGTGCGCAACTCACTACATATAACGAACGTACACCGTCTGTTCGTTCGTTGATTTAGCAATGAACCTATACAAATATATTTAACTTATCTGACATTTATTTATGCTACAGTATTTATACATAAATTTCTGTTTTTTTTATTTATTTATATTTATATAATACAAAATTATATATCTATTTATATTATATATTATGTATATAACACACGCCACACTGGTTTTCATGTTTTTATTTCTTCTCTCCCCACTCTCAACTATAGCTGTAACTACACAACAGTGACGTCTCTGGAGTTGTTAATATTTATCGGCCACGGTAACTGATTAGCATCAGACAAAGCTTTGTAAGTAGTAAAAAAGAAACAATTCCAAACGCAAAAGTCTATCTAGGTTGAATCTTTATTCGATAGCATGTAGTCTACTGACCACATTATCTAGTAATAAGCGTTTTTTGATAGTACACCAGCTCTAAAGCAACAAAAACCGTTTCTGCTAGGTATTTGTATTCACAGTGGAGTTTTCACGAGTTAAATTTGTGCACTAAGTTCTAATATCAGCGGATCCTATACGTATCCTATACCTAGCGAATTTAAAGCGTTTGCAGGCACATAGATTCATTACAGTATTCAATACCACATGAATACATTTATCCTGGAAGTAGGTTCCTTTGGGTCGCGGGACCGGGATCAGTATTTCACGCGGGTGGAGCCGTGGAAAGCAACTAGTATAAGTTTAAGTACAATATGTACTTAAATAAAAGGTATATTATTAAAATGTCAAAGAAACGTAACGACCTATATCTTATAAACTCTTCTTTTGTCAATCCTATTATTTCTTGCCAACTGTTTTCAATTCGGCGAAGTAAATAATAAGTGGCTAATAAAAGTCAATTTCAATAGAAATATAACAAAAGTAAATAAATTGTTACTGAAAGGTTCGGTGATCGGGTCTGTGATAGATTGTATGTCTCTCGAGACATGGATGTCACTCAGTGACGTCGAACTTTCAATGCCGATTGTTTCTCACATATACGAACAACATTAAAGACTTGGGTATTTTCACGCTTTTCACTTTAATGCTATCAAGCTGATAATGGGGTCAGGATGTCGATAATAGAACTTTTCAACCTCTTTTCTTATTAAACCTCTCGAAACCAATTTATTTAGTTCACCTACTTAAACATTGTTTAACTTAGATTAGAATTGTTTTATTGTTATCACATCGTGCAAAGCTATGTTCTGTGTCTAGCATCTATCAATCCCATATCTCAAAATGCATCCATTATAGCAATTTGACATGTTTTACTTTTTTTTGTTTTACTTACATAAACTTTAAATCGTTGGCTATTAGGAGCACCATGCGTAATATTAAACATCGCCTGCAGCCCCTGATGCCAATATTACTTTTGATCAGCAGCGTACAGGAGATATTTCACGGACAAGTCATTCATTCTTAAATTGTCTGCAAATAAGTTAAACAACCCTGGCAAAGCTACACATTGCTGTTTAAGAGCTCTTACACACGAACGACACGTTATCAAAGACAGAGGTAAACGTTGACATGTTAATTCAAAAGATTAGCGGCAACGGTCGTCATCTACCTTAGTACAGTAGCCAGTTACAAAATAGAGTCCGAAAAATCCGTTCCCACAGGGGGAACGCACAGGTAGATTTCGTAAAGCAATTAATATTATTTTATTAACATGTTTAATTTTTTTTTCTCGAAAATGGTAACTTTTAGCGAAAAACTTTTCAGACATTTATTTTAGACTTAAAAATGGCCTATCGATTAAAAATGTTTCCGACGGCAAGAATGTTCACCGGTTAAAAGTTATGATTTTTTTCCCGAAAAATTTTGGTTTTTCCCCCCTCCACTTTTGGTTAAAGTTTTAATCTTATAGGTTTTTAATTAAAACTTGTTGGTATTCATGTATACTATGGGATAAAATTAGAACGGTTCGAACATCTTTCATGGAACGTGAAATTTTGAGGAAAAACTGATTTCACAAAAAGTGAGGCCCTACCGTCCCCTTAGGCCGCATTCCACCTGTTCACGAACTTAAACTAAGTTTACACCCAAACAATTTTTGACCGCAGTTTGAAAGCGATCGGGGCAAAAATGCGACCGTGAGAGTGCCGCAAATTTTGGGAAGTGGAACCATACATACATATATATATATAAACTTTTTGACCAGTGGTCATTTCGGACTCAGGGGGTCATAACTAGACCTCCTATGAAGATTTTTTTTTTAAATTCAACAGTAGTCAAGAAACCAATAGGTAGATCGATTTTATCGAAATCTACCTAAAATAGTTATTATAAATTTTCCTCCGTTAACACCGACAAAAATAAAAAGTATGACAAAATTCTTAGATTTTGTCAGCCCAATACTTGGCCACTGCCACAGCATTGACCGTTACTCTACACAAGTCCTTGCTAGTGCCTACCAGGTGGAGAAACACAGTAGGCATGAGAGTAAATACGACATAGATACAGCCGAACATGGAGCCTCCGCCTTGTGAAGTGACAAATTTTATTAACAAACTCTGCTACGGGCAGCTCCCGTTTGTGAACATCGCACATTTTTTATATGCAGCTACATAACCCCACCTAGAATAAAAGTTATGAGTTAATATGAACCAAACTATAATTAACATAGAATTTATTCAGTTTTCTTTAAGTCAGTAGACATAAAAAGTTACGTCTGAAAGTATATTTGTAAGCATTTTACGGGTATTAATTAATTGTTAGTACAAAATGTGTCATATAAACAGAGAAAGTAATCATCATAAAACATGTATAATTACATTTGCACAAATATGTTTGCACGCACCTACATAACCAACGGTACTACACACTCACGTGCACATATGCATACCTATGCATATGTACACTATGTTAAATAAATCTGTTAATTTATATACTGCTAACCACTTGGTAATTTGATCTTTTTTAACATGTGGAAACCCCCACGGGTTTCACCAAATCGGTGCCAACGATTCGGTGGGCGTGTCGGAATCGGACCGACTAAACCCACACGGCGTCCTCCCCAAGTGTCCATTGCAGGGCAACCCGGGTAAGCCCTCGAAAGATAACCCTAGGGTTACTGGCAGGATTTTGGCCGCCACCGCCACCGCGTTATAATTAGGATTACGAATGTCAAGTTACGGAACCATAAAAATTCTAAATCAATAATAATCCGAAATATCATAAAAACAAATTCCGAATATCAAAAATCCGAATAAACATAAGGCCGAAAATCAAATGCCTTGTGTGCGTGACTAATTTGAAGTAAATATAATTGGGGGTTGCCAACTGTAGAAGTCCTTGTCTATCGGGAAGATAAATAAAAGGATAGTTCTGCACTGGTTGATTTATTTCACTGTTCACAATATTACTTGATTTACGACATATGTTCCTTACACTAATTGCACTTGACCTTGTTAACTAATCTATATGTTAACGCGAGACAGGGTACACGACCGATGTATATCGGAGACGTGGTCTGACTAACTGGTAGCGGCGCGCTCGCAGTACATTATGAATATTGCTGACGCAACATGGCCGCTACAGTACTCCCCCCCTGTGTTTTGGTCCATAATGCTGAGGCGATGGTTCGACTGCGGTACGCAAGACTCGCCCACTTCTTGTACCGCTACTCGTTTCCCGTCTTTTTCCTGTTCCAGCTGCATGGCTCCTGGCATCTGTTTGCGCGCTCTCGAAACCGGAAGTGGTAGTGACACAACCAATCTGGGTCCGATGGAGTGCGCCTGCGGGATGAGCTGCGTCCTGGGGAGCTGTATCTTGATCTGGGCCCCCCTCTGCTGCTGTACCTCGGTCTGGGCTGCCGGTATTCTAGACCTCGTAATCTTTCACTTATGTTTCTGATCTCTTCCACTAGACTTGGAGGCTCTCTTCCTGAGCTCTCCGGCAGTGGGTCTATTCTGCTCACACTTTCCCTGTGCACTGTGGTTTCGAATATCCTATCGGCGACACTCCCGAGTATCCCGATGTCCTTTGATTGCGTGGCTGCCAATACTCCCCTGACAGTAGCTGGCAGGTGAGTCTGCCATAATATTATCTGGGTCTCGTCTGCAACTTTGCCACGTGCTAGGTCCCTCATCCTTCGTAATAGCTGGGACGGTTTTTGGTCCCCCAGTTCCGTTTCGCTGATGAGCCTTTGAATTTTCCGTTCGTCTGATTCAGCGTATATTTGGCAGAGTCGACTCTTTAGGGTTTGGTACTTACCAGATGGTGGAGGCGCTCGGAGGATGTCTGTTACTTGTTTTAACACCTCCTTGCCTAATTTGGAGATCACCACCTGGTACCTCGCATCGTCGGATGCCCTCTGTGGGTCCAAAACTGCCTCCGCCTGTATGAACCAGAGTTCAGGTTCATCACTCCAAAAATCCGGTATCCGCGTGCTTAGTGATATGCTCGTAACTTGTTGCTCCTCGCCCACGTGTTTTGTATCGTCGGGCATTTTGTTCGCTTGCTTATAAAATTCCTAGAATCTTCCCACGCGCGTGTTCGGGGTCACCACTGTAGAAGTCCTTGTCTATCGGGAAGATAAATAAAAGGATAGTTCTGCACTGGTTGATTTATTCACTGTTCACAATATTACTTGATTTACGACATATGTTCCTTACACTAATTGCACTTGACCTTGTTAACTAATCTATATGTTAACGCGAGACAGGGTACACGACCGATGTATATCGGAGACGTGGTCTGACTAACTGGTAGCGGCGCGCTCGCAGTACATTATGAATATTGCTGACGCAACATGGCCGCTACACCAACCACCGCACCACAGTCCCCATTAAAAGTGAGGAAAAAATGAACACTAAGTTACAAAGAATTTAAATGAAATAGAGAAAATTATTAGAAGATAAAGCAAAACTGATTTACTGTTTTATCTGTTATCTGAAAGTAAGTCTAATAATTATTTGAGCCACAATTAAATGTGGTATATGTCTTATGAAATCTATTTAACTATTATATATTTAAGCGGGGCCTCCTATTTCTTCCTGCATTATCACAAGTAACCTCCCACAAAGGATTTTGTTGTAGGTCTCGCAGAGAACCTTTCTAACCTATATCTATTCATATCGGGGCATGCAGTGTCTAAGAGCTTCCTTTGCTCGCTCCCGCACCGAATAAATTTGTCGAATGGAGTTTAGTCGTTACCTATTTTTGGTACAAATTTTTAGTTTATAAATTAAACTCATTATCTATTTTATACTAAATTAATGAGAGACATCGACGCAGCCCCGCTTGGCAGGTCTCTTATTTCTTCGTGCATTATACCAAGTAAGCTAAGACGAAGGTTCTTTACACAATTTTTTAATTATAACAATGAAATTTTAGGAAACTTGAAATTCGGTATTAAATTTTTCAGGCCAAAGACACTATGGATTTTTAATTATTTTTAATAATTCAGTTAAATAAAAATTCGTATCTATGATTTTCGGGTGAATAAAAATCATGTTTTTGAATAGTCGGAATTTTGTTTCTTAGGAATTATAATTATCGGATTTTGAAATTCGGAATTAAAGAATTTACACCCAAAAATTTCAGAAATTTTGGGTGGAAACAAACTATGCGTCACACAGAAAATTTGCTGAAGCAGTTTCGTTGTAAATTAAATTTTCTACAACGTAAGTTCGTAAGTTTTAGTCGTAGAACCAAAGATAACAAAATTATTAACAAAAATAGATAACATTTGGGAACAAATTTTTATAAACTTGGGTTTCATAGATTTCCTTTTATTGAATTTCCCATGTTTGTTAGAGATATTTGATCCTTTTGATTGACCCTAACGATTGATGCCATAAAATAATAGGATGTTATTTTGGCGAAATTTAACCAGTTCGATTGCCAAGTGTGGCAAGCGATTTTTTTAAATCCTTTGAATGCAGCTTAAATTGTTTTTAAAATAAAAATTAAATCTTCTTTCAGTAAAATTGTCTATCTACATTGTTTTACATACTTTATTTCCATGTGGCATTGCCGTAGAACGCCCTGTATAATAATTAAATTATTACAAAACTGTACCTACTTTTACAAAATAAATTAAATCTAATCTGGTATGAAAAACTGATTTCTTTAGAAAACAGTGCACCGTACTGATTGTTTTTCGGTACCATCTATATTCGGTCATTAGTATAGTATAGAATTTTACAATTTTGGCTCGTAGTTTACAAGTTCGTACACTAGTGCGTTATTCGCTACAATTGCAGATCTTACGTACATTCATTACGCAACGAATTCTGTGTTAGTGAATACCTAAATCACTTTACAGCCATGTTTGTCATAATTTATTTTGCGAATCTATACATATAATAAAATCGTAACAAGGTGAAAACTGTACATCGAATATTTTTTCATAAAAATAATTGTTATATAGGTATTCTAGGAACGATACCGATGCCAAAAATGTGATTTTTAGATATTTTGTATGTTCGTATGTTTATCTGTTTTTCTGTTTGTCTGCTTTTTATTATCGATGTCCGAGCATCACTTAAAAACCACTGAACAGATTCAGCTGAAATTTGCATGAACATTCTTCTAGAGTATGGTCATAAACTGCGCTATATTTCATCGCGCTATAATAAGCGTGATAAGAGCAGTGTAAAATCAACCAAATCTATTATTGATCATTCCTTTATTATTACAAAGCAACTCGGACATGGTCAACGTTCGGACTATAGATCAACACGCTATAGCTAAAAGGTGACCAGTAAAGTATGAAATCTCGAAACTACAGATTTACCTACGTGTAAAGGATACTTGATTAGAAACTCAACCTTTGATAATAAATATCAAATCGCTATTATATTAGGGAACCGGGTAGAAATGATTTTGATATTACACTTAAACATCTATTTCTTCATGATTAATGATTAAAATATAACGATGTAATAGGTTAGGTAGGTATTACATTGGGTTCGAAACTGCAGAACACAAAGTTTGATCTATCCCGAATTTAACGCGGACGACGTTGCGGGCTACAGCTTGTTGTAAATTAAAATTGAATAATCAAGTACCCTTTTTTTTTCGTGCGGAAATCCCTTCGGACTCCTCCCCCCCAACCGGCCAGCGGGGGTGTTTATGTCGGGCTCGAACCGACTAAAACCGCACGCCATCTCATAGAGCATATCCCTCGCACCCCGACTGACCCTCGGTGTCCCCGTCTTGCCCCGGTTTGGGGGAGGGGCGCTAGTCACCCCACCGTCCCGGCCTGCTTCTGCTGGGGTGACAGGCGGCCTCACCCGCCACCCCCAGGCCTGCGCTCATGGAGGACGGAGGTCGTTAAGTGACCTCCGGCGCCTGAGTCACCTGCGACGCGCGGCGAGCAAGTTGCGGGCTCGGCGGGCCGGGAGAGTTCTAAATCTCTCCCGGGCGCGCTCCGCACCATTGCCGCAATCATGCTGCCGAGCGAGAGGACTCCCACCCCGATGGCTGCCACGAGGTCACGCCTCGGCGCCTCCCACGCCGGGCAGTCTGCCAGCGTGTGCAGCCATGAGTCCTCGCTCGCGTCGCAGTGATGACACTCAGGCGTTGGCTCCTTCCTGATCCGATGCAGGTGGTCCCCGAAGCACCCCTTCCCGGAGATCACCTGCGTCAGTCGGTACGAGAGGCTTCCGTGTCCTCTCTAGCCAATGCTCCATGATGGGCCTTACCGCCGCTATTGCGGCGAGCCCTGCGCTTGGTCGCCCAAGTCGTTCCTTCCACTCCACCATGATGGCCAGGCGGAGCTGGGACTGCAGTGCCTCGATTTCACGAGGCTCGGGGTTCCGTCCCTGCTCCCGCGCCTCCTTTCGCCACTGGTACAGTTGCGAAAGGGCTCTCGCCTCCAGGTCCCATGGCGGAGTTCCGGCAAGGAGACTCGCCGCCTCGAAGGAGATCGTGCGGTACCCGCGGATGATTCTGATGGCCATCACTTGCTGTGGAGCCCGCAGCATCCGCAGACTTCTGGTCTTCAGGGCCTCCGCCCATATTGGGCACCCATACAGGGCCATGGACCGCACGATCCCCGCGTAGAGTCTCCTGCAGGAGTCATAGGGCCCCCTCATGTTGGGCAACAGCCGAGCTAGAGCGAGAGCTGTGCCCTTCAATTTGGGGGCCAGACTTCGGATGTGCTCTCCGAAGTCCCATCGGCGGGAATCAAGTACCTAATTTGAAATTTATTACATTAAAAACTACAACTAGGTTATTATATTAAAAACTGTTACAAATTACTGAGCAACGGTACACATAATATTAGATACGGAATAAGCAGTTTTGTATCCAATTTTCAAAATCGCAAATTTATAAATTGATTTTATATTATGTAATCGATTTGCTTAAATAATTAAATATTCGGCTAGCCGACAACGTTAGGGACAAAGGTACTAGTTACTCCACCAGCCGGCGGGAAAACGATCAACTATGGACAATTTTCTCGCTTAAGAAACGTACAGTAAACATAAATCACCTGTGTATGGAAGAAATGCTTAAATTAATAGTTGATCGCTATCTGTTCACATTGCCGGCGTAGTTCTCTCTCACAAAAAATGCGGTTAAAACTTATTTCAATCAGTCAATTTTAGCCCATTGCAGTCTACTGCTGAACATAGGCCTATGCCATAGCACCCGATCTTCCGCCTTCAGCATTCAGTGTAACTCAGTTTTCAGTCAGTTCTCAAGTCACCAGTTTATCTGGCTGGTGGCATTCCACCATCCGTTTACTGATTAACAGTCTCCACGATAGAACTCGTTTATGGCCATCGGGCCTTCGGTACATGTAGCCAGCCCATTGTCACTTTAGTGCGAGTTTTATTAGTTACTCCAGTTTTTCAAAAGTGACGTTAAGTTTATCTTGTTGTGTATGCAAGCCTCAGTGGGCGAGGACGACCTTGCACTGGTTAACAAAGATATTGCTGATTATAATTCTGTAAGTGTACCTTTGCCTTATATCTATTGCAATATACCATTAAATACAAAATACACCCCTCATTATACGATGTTGAAGTAAAAAATGTTTTATCATCAGATTTGTTTTCAGGTTATGTAGGTACCGAATAGCTGTGTGGTGCAGTAAAGAAGCAATTTCACGCAGGACCGCACTTTGCTCAGTGTACTTTGTCACATATAGTTATGAAGTTCCATTCTACCAGGCTCGTCACACCTCACTGGCTTCAATGTATGAAGCATTCATAAGCCATATATTTTATTTTTAATTTGAAAGCAAGCATCTGGTTATTTTACTGTTGTACGCAATCTAACATATTTTGAGGTTGCAAACTCTAATCCTATTCTACTTCCTACTAATATTATAAATCTGAAAGTTTATGAAGATGTTTGGATGTTTGTTACTCAATCACGCTCTAATGGCTGAACGGATCTAGCTGAAATTTGATATAGGAATAGATTATAGTCTGAAATAACACATTTATCCCTAGAATTGGTTCCCATAGGAAGCGGGGCGGGAACAGAATTTCACGCAGGCAACAGCTGGTATTAAGTATGTCTTCATCAAACTTGCAATACATCACCATTTTGTATTAAAAAAGCTGTTAATTATTATATTCTCATTAACTACCACATTTAAGCTTTATTGCCTGTGCTTTTTTTTTTAATTAAACATTAAAAAAAATAGCACAGGCATCTAAATTAATTGTAAAAATTGTTCATTCGCATTATTGTACTCGTAGTAGGTATCTTACATTTTGTTTTGATTTGTTATGTAAGTATTTGGGTGTATGGGATGTCACTAAGGTCAAGTCATCCTTATCTGCAAACCAGTTCACCTGGTGATTGACAAACGAAGCTCTGGCGCAGGCTTTTCTCGTGTCCAAGAATTCAGACAGTAGCGTCGCATGCGACAGGGAACAACGCGAAGATGATGATGATGATAGTGATTAAATGTAATGTAAGAGAATCTATAACTATACTATTATAAAATTGTACATTAGTTGTATCTGTACATTGTAGATATTTAAAAAAACTTGGGTTATGTTAAATGAAACATTATGTACACAATTTTTTTTTAATTCTTGTTTATCATTTTATCTGGTTGTTCGCGATGGACGCAAATTCTACTTACTAGATTTGGATGTGGTTTTTTCTATTAGATAGGTCTTAGTCAGACTTAAAATTTGTAGTATTGCAATTAGTTAATTAGAACCGGAGATATGACCAAAAAATGATAACCGTCATCCGCGCGGGTGAAGTCGCGGGCATCCTGTAGTTTAATACATAAATAAACAATACTAGGCATATTATACTATCGATATAGTCAGATTTTATGGAGAAACATTGAATAAATGTTTATTATCAAATTTAAAGATTGCGAACCTACATTTTACAAAAAAAAATCACAAGATTTTTTCTACCCTCAGAAGTTATTTAGTAAGATTTTATTACCTTAACAAATTATAAAATAGATTTCCCAAAAGTCCGGATAGGCAATCATTACGGTAATGGGTCATGCCGGAACTAAATCAATCACAATAAGATTATTCAATTAAAATGTCGGAAGCACTTCATTCATTATTTTATGAACCAGTTAAGCCCCCGTAATTTTTGTGTCGCATCATCATGACGAGCAAAAAATATTAACCAGCTTAAATTTTATGTGTACACTATTACTAGGCATTGAAATGCTTCTAAGATTATAGTTATTTCATTAACATAATTTTTCAGTTTATTCCTTTCTAAGGCAAACGAGTCTGTACCGTGGTGTTATTCGCTTCAGGTCTTAAATAAACTCTCCCTAGATAAAATGTATGAAGGGATACAGGTAAATATCAACCACATTGTACAATATTCTTAGATTTGAATAATAGGCTAGCCGACGATTCGGGCACTAATATTTTCGGACCTGACAAGTTTCACACAATATATAGGTAACTTCTCAATTTCTCTCATAGTATACTGCCTACTTGATGGTATGCTATTACAGTGATCTATGCAGCAAAAGAAAGGGGAGAGAATAGAGGAGAATCTAGTAGAATGAGAAAATTTCATGGACCCTGTCCATTTTGGACAGGCTTCCCATAGTTTCACAAACTGTACAAGTAAAACATAATGCTATTTAAAAGCAATTATTACTAAAAGGCTAGTAGTTTCCCGTTCGCGACAGCCTATTGGAGAATGGTCGTATGAAAAACACACCCATCCCAAATTATCTTAACATTAGTCTTACTTTAACATCAAAAATGTTCTTCACATTTCAAATTACTAGACATTCAGGCTATTAGTAAATATTATAGTATGCATATTATATCGTGGGTGTGTAATACACTTCTGCTTACCCCTTCGGGGATACAGGCGTGAAGTTATGTTATGTTATGTTATTATATCGCTAAGTGCAAAAGCAAAATGCCCTGCTACTTGTATTCTTTTGTATACTTCGTTCCTTATATAATCCTCAAAAAGTGTAGTCAAATATTCTCTTGCCAATTTTATAAGGACGCTCTTGTGTAAAGTGACTACTCACAAAAACAAGACGAAAATGAATATGCCTATGTTTATACTATGTAAGAGCCAAATTACTGGCAACAAACAAACGGGTCCACATACACACACATAATTTATGTTATCGTTTATCTCTAGTTTTAGGCTCTTACTTACCTTAAACTGGATTAAGGTAAGGATCTCAATAAACTTAGAATTGTGTTTGGATTTCTGAACTCTAATGCAGTTTTTGTATAGTTATTTTATGTTATGTTTATGTTATGTTATGTTATGTTATGTTATGTTATGTTATGTTATGTTATGTTATGTTATGTTATGTTATGTTATGTTATGTTATGTTATGTTATGTTATGTTATGTTATGTTATGTTATATTATGTTATGTTATGTTATGTTATGTTATGTTATGTTATGTTATGTTATGTTATGTTATGTTATGTTATGTTATGTTATGTTATGTTATGTTATGTTATGTTATGTTATGTTATGTTAATATCTGAAAACTTGTAGTGGACTAAGTGAATATATATACTGATAATATTCATATTAAATACGTTGAGGCTACGTTGCAAGAAGTCTATTATATTTGAACAAAATAATTTGTATTCTAGATCAGTCAGTGTACTTGTGTCGGTAAATAGGATTGACAAAGCTTCTTTTGAGTATGAAGCACAGATGCCGTTGCTATTGTTTAACTTTTATGAACTGGGATGTATGAGGCCCAACAAGATCTCCGGGGTCCAAGCTAACCTCATCTGCAAACCTGTACACCTGCTGATTAGCGGACGAAGCCTTGGTGCAGGCTTTCTTTTCGGGGTGAGGGAGTTAGCCGTCAGACGGTAGTGGCTTCTGTAATAAAATAAACCATATTATGAAAAATAGAAGTAGGAGGAGTAGAGTAGGAGGGAACCCCGGACACCATGTGTAAGCTTTAAATGCAACCGGGATGGGGGCTCGTAAAAAGAAGATTTTTTTTCTAGAAGTGGATTAATTTATAACTTACGAGACATAATATAAAATCATATTTTTACGGAAGCGACTACTGTTTGACCACCCAACACCAAGAGCAAAAGTTCTGCT
Source organism: Cybosia mesomella (assembly GCA_946251805.1). NCBI lineage: Eukaryota > Metazoa > Arthropoda > Insecta > Lepidoptera > Erebidae > Cybosia > Cybosia mesomella. The sequence goes on along the minus strand of OX276396.1, from coordinate 18,183,245 downwards.
AGACCAGTCCATCTACCTGCAAGTGTACCGGTTTGCAGATGACGTTTGTTTGGACGCCGGAAGTTTCTCAAATATTATACAATTTTAAAATTAGAACCCTAAAGTATGTTCTAGATATAAGCAACATATACGAAGAGGAAGGGTATTAGTGGGGATATCCGCATGAAAAAAAGAAAGGGAGAAAATAACATTTAAACTACCTTGCCACCGTGCCAGAAATGTAGACCTTTTCCTACTAAAAAATACGTAAATACTTGTGTTACGTAATTTACGAGCAAATCAAAAAAGAAAAACAGTAAATTTTCACTGTATTTCAATAAGACTGCCTTTAGCGGAAGAATTGATTTGATGCTTACTGACGCCTATACTTTTTTAACGAGTAAATCAATCACTGCGCCTGAAATGTAATATATCATTTGAACAGGACGGCAGTCAGTCTATTTCCACTGTTTTTTTTTATTTTTCAATCAGATATATAATGATGACAGTTATAGCAGTTCGAATATTTTTGAGCGAAGGCTCAAAAATATTCGAACTGCTATAATGGGTGCTATAATATCTAATGGGTTTAAAGAAAACTCATTGGTCATCATAGCCTAAATAAATTTATAATTTGATTCCAAGCTTATACATCACGTACTTGAGTGTACGCTACGATCTCGAACATTTGATCGAAAATCTATCTAACGTTTAAAATCTATATAATATTATTTAATCCTCAGAAAATATTAACTATTTAATTAAACAAACATAATATGTCACACATTAAAAATAAATAAATAAATCCTCAGAAGAGAAATAATATTCCCAGACATAATCCATAGATATAATGTTTAATGTGTGCTGTAGTTGCGGAATTAGAGTATCCAAAAAGTAGCGGACAAGAGGCATGCGGATACGAAGGAATTCCATGATGCATTTTAATTTTCTTTAGTTATTATTTTATTTATTTACTATCTGATGCCCGCGGCTCCACCCGCGTGGAGGTATATTATCGGTTTTTGGTCATATCTCCGGTTCTACTTAACCAATTGTAATCAAACATACGGCAGATTTTAAGTCTGACAAAGACCTTTCTAATAGAAAAAACAACATCAAAATCCATTCAGTAGTTTTTGCATGCATCGCGAACTAACAGACAAACAATGAGTGTCAGTAGGTTAGTGGTTAAGGAGCCCTACGATCGAGAGGTCCCGGGTTCGAATCCTGGTCATTACACTCCCGACGCGAACCCACTCCAAACACAAGCAATTAAGCTTAGCTGGAGGGGTAAGAAGGAATATTAGTAATTGCGGTTACTTTAAAAAATAGGTAATTTATTGTTACTATTTGTTTTAAGGGCATATTGCTTAATGTTTAACCGAATAAATTCTTAGATATTTAAGTGGAAAGACATGTTAACAATGAATGGTATATTTTCTAAAATCTTAGCCGTAGACGTAGCCAAATAGCTTTGTAGTACGTACGTATATCCTGCTTCTAATACAGGCCTTAAAGCAAAAGCCTCGTAGTATTTTTCAAACCACTTACCCGGTAAGGACTCGCAACGTCTTTCTTTATTGACACATTATACGAAGATTATCGCTATGCTGCTGATGGGTTGCAAGGTAAGCTGGGATATTAAACTAAGGAGAGGCCCTCGATGTGTGTTCTGAATAACTTACTTTATACGATTTGTATAGCGTAGTGCTAGGACGTGAAACAGTTCACAACATAGAAAAGTGATTGTTAGTGTAACAACTTTCTATAATAATAGATTCTTCAAAGTGGGGCGTAAAAATGTTAAGGCTGTCAAACTAAGGACCATCATTTCTACTAATAAACGATATGGCTTTTGTATTAATATCATTTTGTACAAGATTTGTAATGTTTGTATTATCTGTCAGAGTTATCATAACTATATATTTTATTCAGTTAATTATGTATTAATTATAAGGTAAATACCTACTAAATTTGACATAAAACAAACAAAAGACAACCAGGGTAAGTTAAATAAAACCTATTCAACATGGAATTCTTATTCCATAAGTAATCATTTGTTAGAAATTTTATTTAACTTGCTCCGTAAGTTTGTTAGTATGGGCCCTTGGAAGCCCAATTAGAACCACTTTCTGACATTAGATTGGACTCAAATTTGGTATACTTGCATAACTTCGGTGACAATGCAATACTATGGTACTATGAAGCTAGTCCCTAGCTAGCTCCTGAACTACACAAGATAAACCAATCGAGTTTGGGCTCATTTGTTTTGTATTGGTGAATACTATGATACTACACGATATCCAGCATCTGAAGATGGAGATGTAGATAGTAGGTGATCATAAAAACTTCTGAATTAAACAGTGATAACAGTGTTTTTTTTTTGGATACACCCCCCCCCCCCCGCCGACCATCGGGGGTGGTTATGTCACCTGTCACTCATTTGATTTGTCTTGTTATGCACTTTTTTTTTGGAAATATATATTTTATCTGAGATATTAGCTTTAATTAACATTGAATTTAAACACAAGTGAACCTAATTAAAGTATTTTCTCAAGCATAGATTTTGATAAAAATGGCTTGTTTTTACATAATAACAACCAACAATTACCATCTTTTTTAGGGTTCCGTTGCCAAATGGCAAAAAACGGAACCCTTATATTCGTCATGTCTGTCTGTCTGTCTGTTGAAAGTTGGTAAGTAGATGTATTCTGTGAACCGCATTACGATTTTGACACAAAAATAGAAAAAACACTAATTTTTGGGGGTTTCCCCCTACTTAGAACTGTAACTCAGCAAATTTTTTTTCATCAAACCCATACCTGTGTAGTATCTATGGGTAGGTCTTCAAAAATGATATTGAGGTTACTATTATATATTTTTTCTAAACTGAATAGTTTGCAAGAGAGACACTTCCAAAGTGGTAAAATGTGTCCCCCCCCCCCCTGTAACTTCTAAAATAAGAGAATTATAAAACTAAAAAAATATATGATGCACAATACCATGTAAACTTCCACCGAAAATTGGTTTGAACGAGATCTAGTAACTTGTTTTTCTTTAATACGTCATAAATCGTAAACTGCATTTTACCTTTCATTCAATCAACTCAAATATAAAAATTAAAAAATAACAAAGTATGCATGGCTTCTGTTATGGGTTCTAGAATGCGGATAAACATATTTACATACAATTTTTTTATACATACATATTATACAATGTTCTGGGCCAATGCATACAAATAATTGCACTTCGCGGGAATCGAACCCGTGACCTTTGACTTAGCAGCCAAACGCTTTACCGCTACACCACAAAGGTCGTCAAATCGTATTATTTGTCATCATGAAACATGGATACTTTAAAAATTCGAGTAATTATTGAATATGAGTACCGTCATGGTAGCAACGCGGTACAAGCGGCACGCAAAATCCACTACGTTTACGAAAATAATACTGCAAACCTGCTGGTTTACCCGCTTCCTTTCTAGAAATTTCGACCTGAAAAATAAACCGAATGAATGAATGATGAATTTAAGGCGATTGTGGAAGCTGATACTGAATCTACGACTTAATTAACAGCAGCTCTTTTTCTATTTATATTTTAATGGGTTTGGATTCCCTTGCGATTGTCTTAATATTATGCTGCATAACTTGTATGTTTTTATTGAGTTGACTTAGAAGTTTGTTTTTTTTTTCACAGCTATAAGAGATTGTACAGTACAAGATTATCTGATATTACTTGATACTTTCATGCGTTTCTGAGAAAAAGGTATTGACAGACAACCAAACAGGTGGACAGATAGACAGACAGACAGACAGACACACAGTCAGACATACAGACACCGAAGTGATCCTATAAGGGTACCGTTTTACCTTTTGAGGTACGGAACTCTGGGGGCCATCTCGAAACCGGAGATGGCCCTGGGTCAGCCGGAGTGCGAGGGGTGCCTCATGGGCCCACCTTATACTCCGGCGTTTGAAGACCCCAGACGGCGTGCAGTTTTAGTCGGTTCGAATCCGACATAATCACCCCCGGCCGGCGGGGGTATCCGAAGGGATTTAAGCACGAAAAATAAAAGTACGGAACCCTAAAAATACAAATGGCTAATAAAGACTAAATGAACAATATATCCCACACTAGATATAATCCCACTGTCACAGGAGACCTTGCAAAATATAGAATTCACTAGCACAAAGAATGTCCAAACTCAGCTCAATTATCTGTTGGTCACATAAATTGGTTTAATGAAATTTTAAAGCAATTAGTATGCTAACTTTTCCTACAGTTATGGTTCGGAAAAAATGAACAACCAAGTCTCGACGCTCCAGCGTCGCCCCAAGACGAGTAATATATCGGAGAGCTTGGAATCTAAATCTATTCGATTCGAATCGAAATTCTAGGATGTGTCCATGTCGCTCAGTTGGTCAGAGTATTCCCCCTGTAAGGGACTGGTCGCGGCTTCATGTCCCGTCCAGGATGTTCACTTTTTCCAAACTAAATCTGTATTTAAATTTGATGATATTGACATTTTGCATGATACTGTCGGAAGTTTACGCGTATGTCACACATTGAAATAAAACAATTTTTAAACAAATATTTATTTTCAAAAAATTTATAAATGTAAAATATAATATACTATCAAATAAATCGCGACAGAATCCGTTAAAAATAGTTTTATTTCAATCTATAACATTTTGGTTTCATAATTTGAACATCCTTGTTGAACGAAACCCCAAAAATACAAATAGAAAATAAAGACTAAGTAAACAATATTTCTATCCCGCACTCACTAGATATAATCCCATTGTCACAGGAGACCTTGCAAAATATGGAATTCACTGGCACAAAGAATGCCCAAACTCAGCTCAATTATCTGTTGGTCACGTATATTGGTTTTGAAATCGATACTTTAGCAAACGATTTTGTGCATTAAGGCATGACACTACATTATATTATCCTATAACTTTTTTGTTTCAGAGTTTGAACATCCTTGTTGATAAGAAGTTTTCACTTTTAAAGTTATTAAAATATAGACAAAAAAAATGTCAAGGTGGTGAGCTAACTTGGGTGCTATGCTAGGGGGCCCCATTTTGATACCTGGATGCGGTAGTGTTATTATTGTATTTCTGTAGTGGTACGAAATTTGAAAAAAAAAGTCTGGTTGACACCAATTAACTTGCTATATTATAATGGGTTTTTATCACCTTCATCACTTCATATGCCATTAGGAATATCGTGTTTATAATATTATAAAACATATTATGAAGGTACCTATGTAGAAGCTACTTCAAACCAGTCTGCATGTGATTTAAAGCTCTGTTTTTGAATCCATCCCATTTCTAAATACAAGCCGCTCTTGAGAGTTTAATACTGTATTGTGAAGAGGTTAGGTAAGGTTCTCTCTTGCGTATGCATACGCTTATCCAACTTGAAAGACGTAACACCGAGCCATAAGTACAAAAGTAAGACTCGATCTCTCACTAGCAGCCATCTTATCGTACGTGTAGATCATTTTATTATTCACCTGATTCGACTCACCGCGGGCTGAACACGCGCTTTTTCTCTGCCGCTGCTATGAAAGATCGGCTATCGAAACGGTTAGTAGATGGTGGTGATTCATTAATTTAGAATCAAATATGGTACACGGCAGATTTTTAGGGTGGTATTAGTACCTTAAAACTGTCGTAAGCAAATTGCGATCCGAGGAAGCAATTTGGACTTTCTTACAGCAAGTTTAACAAAAATAGAGGTCGTGGAACGAACGTTGTTCTGTCTATTTTCTCTAGTAAAAGGGTATGTCAAAGCTGTAGAACTACAAGCCTTACTTACTTAACCCTTTTTAGGGTTCCATAACCAACAGAACCCCATCACTACAATACTACTGTATGTCCGTCTGTCAACGGGCTGTATCTGGTAAACCGCTTTAGTTGGACGCCTAAATTTTGGACAGTCTGTAAGACAAAAATAAGAAAATACATTTATACTACTATTATAAAGAGAAAAGATTTGATTGTTTGTTTGTATTGATTAGGTTCCGAAACTACTGGACCGACTTCAAAAAATCTTTCACCATTAGAATGCTTCATTATCCCTGAATAACATAGGCTGAAACCGCGATGCGATGCTAGTAATTATTATAACATCTCTCGTTTCTTGCTCGCCTCGTATTAGGGGCTATTACTTAATGCAGACAAAACAAACAGCAAAGAGAATATCTTTTTAAATGTAACCTCTGTGGACCCAGCTAGAAAACATTTTGAAACATATTAATGCATAACTTAAGGCATTGAACAATACCCACTGTACTCAGCGTAAAAAAACGTACATAAATATTTAAACACTAGCTTTAGCTCGTGGCTCACCTCATGATGCCTCTGGGATCGACAAAACGTTTACTGCTTACTGCGATATTAAATATTCTGTTGGCTCCCTGACTCCTTCATACTGCAACAGTACAATGAGTACAATTAATAAATAAGTAGTATTTTACGAATGTAGATAAAATGCGAGCATTATTAATAGACTCAAATTAATAGTGGACTGGGTATTTAAAGACGAATTATTAAGTTCTCAACTATTTGCACAGTCGCAGTATGCTATGGGCATGCCCCCATAGTGTTGCGTGAGATCAAAATGTGTTGGAAAAGATACCTATAATACACATACCAGGCCACTCAGAAAGTATTGCGAAATTTTTTTTTTATATATGAGAGACTGGTCAGTTATAATCTATTTCTAAAATATGATTATTTATGAGTAAAAATAAGTACGTTCCAATTTAAAAATTTCTCTCTGCATTTTTTGCGAGATAATTTCAATTATTGTGTCTCATTGCAAAACGGATCTGCGTCGGGAACATTTTCGCGCTATGATTTTCTACGATTTCAAGTGTCGCCTGAAACCAGACGAATCGTACGATAGACTTCAAATGGCATTCATGGATGAAGGCCCTTCCAAGGCGACCGTGTATTGTTGGTATAACGAATTCAAGCGCGGTCGACTGACTTTGGAGGATGAAGAAAGAAGTGGTCACCCTTTGACGGCTGTTACGGAAGAAAACGTGCTAGCAGTGAAAAATTTAATCCAAGATAATAGACGAGTCACATATCAAGAGATTCAGCACATTCTTCAGATTGGATCGGGAAGCCTTCACGAGATTCTACACGTGCATCTTCGTGTGAAAAGGATAGTTTCACGCTGGGTGCCGCACAATCTCACCGATGCTCAGAAGCAGGCCCGGGTGGAATGGTGTCGTGATATGATAAACAACTTTGAAGCAGGCGCGTCTCGGCGTGTTTATGACATCATTACAGGTGATGCGTCGTGGATTTATCAGTCTGTACATCGGATATGTTTAAAAAAATATACATGGGTAATGTTAAATGAACAATTCTAAACACAATAATATTTTTTTTGGAATTCTATTGTTTGTTCGCGATGGACGCAAAAACCACTGAATGGATTTTGATGCGGTTTCTTCTATTAGAAAGGATTTGGTCAGACTTAAAATCTGCTGTAAGTTTGATTGCACTTGGTTAAGTGGAACCGGAGATATGACCGGGCATCGTCTAGTGGATAAATATGTTGATTTATGTGGGAGAGCCTGCCTTTTAATCCCCCAAACCCGAGGGGGATACTCTGAGCTAGAGCTTCGTCTGTTAAACAGTAGGTATACCAACTAGAAGTTGAGATTGGTTTGAATATCAGAAATCTTGGTGGGGCCCCCATACACTTAAAGAACCCATTATCTACTAAAGCTAATTTGCAAGAACTATTACGCCTAACTTAACCCATTACATAATTTGAAACGATAATATTTTACTCTAAAGTGTAATTAAAAGTGCTATATAATTACAAAGATTTATTTTCTATTTAGGGTGCGAAATTTTATAATCGGGGCAAATACGTTCCTTAAAAGCGTCCCTTTACATTATAATTATCCTGTAATTTGTTTGAAGAGGTAAATAAAACATATTACGATCAATTAAAAGGGTTAATAAAATAAACAGTCCCCAACGAGATGTTTTGCATTTCCTGCAAACCAACAGATCGTGTTAGTCAACATTCTTTATTATACAAAATTAGACCCAAATACGTTATGAGAAAATGGTACCAACTAAAACCGCACGCCGTCTCGGGTCTTCAGATGCCGGTGTGTAAGGTGACCTAATAAGGCAATTCCCTCGCACCCCGGCTGACCCTGGGCAAAGATCAATTGAAAATTTGTCTTTGACTGAAATAAATAATTTTTCTTTTTCCGATCTAAATCTATAAGAAAAGGAAGCATACAAAATACTTAAAAATTTAATAGAATGAATAAAAATGTATTATTATTCCGTTATCAATATGGGGAATGCTTACTGTGCATTGCCAATCCTAGGTTTCTCCAAGAAGCTCTTTTTTTTTTTTTTTTTTATTTTATTTAAGTAAGAAAACAGTTTTACATAAATCTTGATACACCCATAAAACCTGTATTGGTTTATCTTGGGTGTGTACATCCTCATTTCTTTCTGTTACATTTTTATATTAGGTACATAGAACAAAGAATCATAATAATAACAACAACCTTAGCGACCCTACTCATAAGTAGATACCAAAACACTAAGAAAGTAGTAGCGGGGTGCGAGGGATATGGTCTATGGGCTACTTTACACCCTCTCTTTTAGTCGGTTCAAGCCCGACATAACTGCCCCCGCTGGCCAGCGGGATCCGAGGGGATTTCCTCACGAAAAAAAAGGTACTGTTTCACTGCACTCTTCTATAGGGTGGAGGCACATGAATAGATAAGCGTATCTATTCTGTGGTAGTGGTACTAGGGACTGAATTACTGTAGCTTGTGTTTTTACATAGCAAACTAATTTAATTACACAAACTATGGAACTGTGCTATAAAGTTTATCGCACAATGCAGCATACTGTTGTTACTTAAGTATTAGGTAAGAGTATTTAGTTAGATGAGAATACTCTGCCGCCTACTGTAGTTAATTTTATAGAATTTGCACAAATTTCTCAAAATCTGTGATAGAATTTTGAAGTTATACTGTAGACTGTATTAAATGTAAGTACCAAAAAGAACGAAATTCGTAGAGTATTAATAAACATTTCATTGTTTTAAACCGCTGAATCCGCTCCTGTGAATGATAATACTGCAGATATTGTAGTAATAATGTGTGGTAACGGGGGTTTACAGGTCTCTACCAACACATTTGGGGCCCAGTCCAACCTTACCTGCTAGTCGGTGCACCTGCAATACAACGGACGAGGAAAGCCTAGGAAAGTCTGCAGCAAAGGCTGCAGACTTTTCTCTCGGGGTTGGAAGGTCAGACGACACTCTCTCTTAGAAAATTCGACATACCAATCCAAAATTATAAATGGATCCCGGGCTCTTAAGCGCAAACTTTGGACGTAACTGGAAAATTGCAGGAGCATGACGAGTGTATAGTAACGGCTTACAATCAGCTATATGCTTGTTTGTCGCCTTAGCAGTCTTAAAATAATTGAAAATTTTCTAACTTAAAATAGCCGTGAAAATACAAAGGAATAAACCGTTGCTTTGTCCGCTCATTTCCTCCAGCAAAACCCTCTTATATTTATTTTCCTTTATCACATGTTGTTATTACAAAGTTGTAAATGATGCTTTAGAGAAAATAGCTAAGCGATTCTGGTTTAATGGTTAAGGGCCAAAATTCTCACATCTGTCAATCCCTAAGAGATCTATTAAACACCTTAATTTGACAAACACCATCTTTTTTGGTCGTAATCGGTTGCGAGTGATTAACATAAGACTCAATATGACTTTTTCTCTGACGCGGGAATTGAATATGGGTTATCGAAATTGATCTCATGTATAGCAGTTGCATGCATGACTACTGCACCACAGCCACACACACATGTTTATTTATAACGAAGATGGCATATCGTAAAAACCATCTTATGGTGGAATCCCCAGAGACCTAAAAACACGAAAACCTCGAATTACAGTCACAGTGACTGGATTTAAAAACATAAAAGTGGAATAGGTAGCTGATAATATATATTATCAACAAATCAAAAAATTATTTTAGCTTTATTGCAAGATTCCATCCATTATCCACTCAATTAGGTTGTAGAGTTAACAAGAACAAAAAATTAATGAAATAGTTACAGTATACAGAACATAGACGAAAGTCTAGAGGTCGAAGTGACGTGGATGTATACAGGTCAATCCCAATGCCCCGCTGCTAAGGATGATTAATCACCCTGCAGAGTCCTCTTGAAGAGAATCTATTTCTCATTTTTTCAAATGGCTGTCCAATCGAAATTGCCACAGTCAGCCATGTACCCCTAAGTGCTTACACATCGATCCTTGAATGCTGATTTTATTACATATGTTATATTATGACGTGCTTTGTACGTTTTTATTGTAGCTGCCTCCGAAAAAGTTTTGACGTAGGTTAATTTGTTGTGGAATGTGATCGTACTTTATAAACAATATTATGGCAGATCACAGTGCAGAGAAGTCTATCTAATAATTAGAAATGAAATCACCATTCTATCAATTTTTAAAGTGTGGATGTAGTCTTTATGAATAGAAGGAGTTCTCATTAGTCATGATGAGCACCACAACTGATTTGCTTGTAACTGGATCTATTTTATTTTTTTGCATTTTCGTGTCGGTTTACAGGACAGTATATTTAATGATCTGCCGAAAGTAATTAACCATGAAACGCTGCTGTTTGCGGATGACACTAAAATGATTATCAAAAGTAGTAACAGAATCGACATAGAAAACGAAAATTGAGGAGAAACTGGTTCAATCAAAATAATCTAAAAATAAATATGATGAAAACTAATATTCTGAAATTCCATACATATAACAACAAATTTATCTCCACTCGAAATTCAGTATAAACGGAATCACGTAAAGTGCGTTACTGATTGTCTATTTTTAGGTAGCATAGTAGACAGATCTAAAGAAACCCCATAATCGACAGACTGCTTTACAAAATTTATCGTTTTATTTATATCATAAACAGAATGAAGGAGACGGTTAATTTAAAAACAGCTCTGCCAGGTCATCATGGCTAAGTCTGATCCATATTGAGGTATGGTATTGTTATTTGAGCCCAGATAAAAATCATCACTAGGCACCAGTCTGGTTTTATGCTGAACCAGGTCTAAAAACGTTGCACTTTACGGCCTGGGGTGGGGTACGCTCTTTCACTCTTTCTCTTGATTTGGCTTAACGTGTATTGCTTTCACGGGAGCTTCTGCCGTCTAACCCCCCCAACTCCGACAGGAAAGTCCATGCCAGAGTCTCATCCATTAATCAGTAAGTGTACAGGCAAGCATAAGTTTGGCTGGAACCCCGAATATCGTATTGGGGCCATGAATTACGTAATTTAAACATTTTTCAATAAATATAAACAACTACTTGTGTAGCTTATTTATAAGAACAAAATGTTTCGATTTTATTTTTATTGTAGATCATCCCCGAATATCAAGAAAAATGCTGTAAGAGTAATAAAATTGTATCTCGAAAGACATAAAAAGGGCAAGATTGCAGTATATTGATGTCGTATAATCGCATCTACTAACGTAAAAAAGCGATCAATTGCTAAAATATGCATCAAAGATAACAATATTTTCTTCGGTGATCATGGATTTGAATCAACTTCGATACTACAAGGAGAGATTTGTTATGAGCATTTTGTAAGTGAAAATTGATAAATGTCAAAGAGTATCTGTAGGCTGTATTTTGTTGGTTTAGCAATTTTTCTACAAAATTACTCTACAAAAATGACAACTAAACAGCACAACTTGAAAAGTTTTGTGTTTCTATTGACGAGCTATTTACAGAGAGAGCAGGGTGATTAAATCTTGAAACTACATAATATCAAAAGTAAGAATATGAAAATTCTAAAAATTATTTAGTAGTAATGGCCCACATTACGTGTTACGAGAGCGTTCTTCGTTCATCAGAGAGGGAAAACTTAATTTGTTTAACAACAGTCATTTATTTTATATACACACATACAGTCACGCCTCTTTCCCGTTGGGTTAGGCACAAATGTGAAGTTAACATACGTAGTACACCCAAAATTATTTAAAAGCATGGGAATAGTAATACATTAAGAATCTATTACATTTTTTTATACCGGTCACGTCAATATGACCTGATGATGGTCTCGCCGGGTACCTCGCCTGATGGTAAGCTAAAGGTAAAGTCTCAGTAAAAAGTAAAGGTGAAGTTTTGATTTGGGTAAAATATTTTATTTCAATACTAAACCCGTTACACGAAAATAAAGGCAATTAGTTATTCAAAAGCTTTGAATTGAAAATAGGCTTATTCGGAAGGCACTCGCCGACGCGCTTAGTGAATCTACAAGCAAATAACATGCAAGCTTTGCAGCTGCGCGCCTAATTCTGAATAGACAAGTTCAATAAGACCCGCCAGATGTGATGCTAGTGTAAAGCAGTCTGTTGCTTAAATGCTAAATCATGTAAATACATTTTCTAATTGAGTACCGAGTAGGTCTGCCCTGTTGTCGCAGTTGTAATTCTTGCTTGATTTTTGGATCAGAGATATGTCTACAGACCTGTCTCTGATCATTAGGTTTTCGTATGAAAGTAAGTTTTAATTAGGAAATAACTTGGTACATAGTTAGACATTTTTGTTGTGAGTAACTTTATGTTACAATGAAGTGATTAAAAGCATCTACAATAGTAAAACGTTATATTTAACAAAAGTTCTTAGGCGGTTCTAGAATGGAGGAACGAAATATGATATTCCTCAGATGCAAAAGGAATAAGTATCCCTTAACGTTTTATCCTCTAGTTTATCTTATGATCCCCAGATGACGCTGTATCTTTACACATGTGCGGTGTCTTACTCGTTGCCTATGTAAACGTTTGTAACACAGCTGCGATGCGTAAGTGGAAACCTCTCAATTCAATGGGGGTACAGTTTCACAGTAGTATAATTTATGGGATTCTAAATCGGAATTTATGGGATGTATGAATATATACTAGAGCAATCTGCAGTTTAAAATATTAAATTCTAATTTTACAGTTAGTTAACATTGAAACAACTAAATAAGCTTAAACATAGAAAGTCAACATACAAAACCTTCATGTTTCCGTAGTTATTCCATTTCAGTTCACTTACCTAGATATGTGCAATATCGCGACCCGAGGATATATTTCAGAGTTTTTATATTCTGGTACCGCATGCGCGCATGTACCTACATGTCGTTGTCACTTTTTTATTTACGAGATGAACGGCGTCCCTGTAGACTCGACACGAAGTGAATTGGCATCGTACAGAGGGACGTGCAGTCGTAACATGTTGAATTTAGTGCATAAATACAGAATCCTTTGCAGACTACTCCTACAAACAGGTTAATTTATCAGAATGCTGCCTGAGACGCGTAGCGATAGTGAGTATGACTGCTATGCATAAGGTTCAGAGTTGGGCCAAATGTCACTAACTTTCAAACTTTATGATATTTTAGACACTTTTGTTCAGGGGAATTAATAATTAAATCATTAATTGATTAATGTTTTTTGTATTTACCTTTAACACCTTTTTTTTCGTGCGAAAATAACTCTAGCACCGAATATAAAAACATCGGTCTTGAATATAAGTTCATAAGTCTCTTCGGACTCGAGCTTGAATTGAACTCTTTATATATAAAGTAAAATTATGTGATCAATTAAGTCCATTAATAAGATCGGTAGCCAAGTTGACCATGGATCGAGTTCGTACTACAAAAACCGGTCCAGTGCCAGTCAGAATCATGCACTGAGGATTCCGTACAAAACTGGATTGAGAGCTTCAGAGAGATTCAGATATTTTTTGTGATGTAGGTAACTACATATTGACGGTTTTCGGACTTCTACAAAAGTCCGCGATGACATTATGTTACTCAAGGATAGTCTTTTTTTTTAACATTTAGGTGGTAAGCAAGTATGCCCGCCTCAGTGACTGCTGTTGCACAGGAGCTTGGATCTGTATTAGATTGGATTGGATCTTGGATGTAAGTGAAACAGAGCCGCCTCCACGGGTACGAAGCGAAGAATTCTCGCATTACATCCCAGTCTGCCGACTTATAGTGCCAAACATGCCGTAGATAGCCGAAGTCCGAAGCCGGACGATGGAGTGTAGTCAGCAGAAGGTCCAGGAGAGCTTTTATGGGACTCGATATCTGGTATTTTAGTGATAGAATGAACCACTTGCGAGAACCTTTGTGAGCAGCCCTTCCCGCAAAATCAGTGATTGAGGACCCCAGCCACTAAACGTGATGAGCGTTGAAGTCCCGCAAAAACACTAAGTCCGCGATAGGGTACTGTTCAATTGCCTTGTCTGCCGACCGCTGCAGGTACGCAAACAGTTGAGTCGTTCCCAAGTCACCATTATGAGACCTGTAAAGGCACGCATAGACACGTGTGTGGCCTCCGTGATCTACACGTACCCACAAAGTAGAAAGGTCCACAGGGACCTTGAAGACAGCTTCAAGGTCATTAAAACGGCAGCAACAAATATCATCCCGGACGTACATGTATAGCCCAGCACGTCTCTAAAAATTGTGCTCGAGTTGTTAGCTGTTTCACCGGGTCTCCCTGACCGCCACGCCAACATTTCACGCCCATACAAGTCAGTAACGATAATTCAAGTCTTTGGTCTCCCCACTCATAGCACAGAATCCCTCCATTTCATATACATAATTGTGTGCCTTTTACACAACACAATTTTATTGAAATATCGTAGAATTAAAACTTTCGCTCAATAAAATTAAAGGTTCACGCCGCCGGCGTGCGTGGTGCCGCTCCGCGTGGCGCTACAATCGTGTCATAGAATTTCTTTTCCTACGAATTTATTCTTGTGCGAAGCCGGGACCCGAGCCGCTATTGCTGCATAAACGACAACATCTGTTGATTGCGATGACATAGAAGTTTGATTTTTTCACATTTTCAAGACGTTACAGACCCTAATATTTCATATCAATTTCAACTGCTGCTGCTCAACTACTTACTGGAGATATCCACGCGTTCTTGAGAGGAAGGTCTTAACAGACAGGAAAGACAAACAGATATTTTTTCTGTGATATATTATGGGTAACCACCTATTTACTGTTTTCGGATTTTTTCCATTACTTGTGCAATAAAAACTTTGCTTCTTGTCAAATTTCAGGATTCTAACTCAACGGGAAGTTTTGAGAACTCAACGGTTTTGATGCCAAGGGCAATTTGGTGAAATTTGCTACATAAACCTTTTGATTGCATTAATCTAGAAGTTTGATTTTTCCACAGCTTCAAGGCATTACAGACTTGAATATTTAGTATATTTTAAACTTATTTATTATTTATATTTAGAATATTTCAACTTGATACCTCTACGCGTTCCTTAGAAAAAATAATAATACGTCAACAAGGCCATTTTTATCTTGCTCCGTAACAAATTTTTTTTTTCACGTTTTTTTAATAAATACACTCCATCAATAAATAGATCCAAATATACCATCCCTGTTTAATCAAGAAAATAAAATGTTTAAGTCTAATATTACACAAAATACCATTAAATCAACAATATGCGTTTCTGACAGCTAGTGTCAAACCCGTACTAAAATATGGAAAAATACAAAACAAACAAGATAAAATTATGTTGACCAGATCCAGGGCACGAGAAGCACAGATTACACCTCCGGACTCGTCGCCCAGCTCCGCCTCCCATCCCCGTGCAATGGCATCTCCGACAACGGGTATTGCAGAGGCGTCGAGCCCGAGTTCAAGCGACGAGTTCTTCTCTCCGCCGACGTCGCCAACACCTGAACGTCGGCCGAGGAGAGGCCGGCCACCGAATGGCTTAGGACCCCGACGCCCACCGGCTTCGAATAGGGCCCCCGCTACCGGTGGTGATGTGCACCGCATGCGATGGACTAACTCCATAAATGAAAATGTCATGCGTACCGTTGCGGGAGGAATTAACCTCACTGCGTACCGTGTCCGTATGTTGCCTCTGTTTCAGGAACTTGAACCATCTATCAACGTTTCGGCACAACACCTGTCGGATCAGGTGCGGGCCATACAACGCTGTCGCTCGTTGGATGACGCCGTACTTGAGAGACTTCGCTCAGACGTGCAGTGTAGCCTCGTCACCCCTTCTTCGTCACGACCTGTGGGTCATGCTAATACTAGTGAAACACCACAGGCTACCCCTGATGATGAAGTAACGGATGACGGGACTGTAACCGTAAGTACTCAGTACAATAATAAATTAAGGAGCGCTTTGGAGCTTGCGATTCACGAATTTCGATCCACTTGTAGCAGTAACAGACCACGGCTACCGCGTTTGCCTACGCATAGAAAAAACATAGCGCTAGTGTGTGCCCTAGACTCGATGTTACCAAAATATTTCGAGTCCAGTGTCGACCTTACTGATACACATTCAATTCTGTATTGTGCGGCGGTCACGGTATGTCGAGTAGCTGGCGTGAAATTCTCAGGAACTGAGACAGCTACTCGACCTAAATCCACCGTGCCTGGCTGGCAATGCAGAATTGAGCGTCGTATCGCCGAGACTAGGGCACTCATTGGCAAGCTGTGCTGCTTCAGATCTGGCAATACACGCCCGAGAGTAATGCGCTTTGTGACTCGAGCATTTTCAGGGACTAATGTTAGTCCTCGTGAATATTTGCTACGAGTCACAGAGCGCATTGACTTCCTGAACCGTATACGACGTTACAAGAAGAGAGTGGATAGATACACCTTGAATCGTTCGTTCCAAAAAGATGAGAGGTGGGTTTATAGAAGATGGGAGCAACCTAATTCAGATGTGGCTAATATGTGCCGACCCAATGCTAAAGACACCAGTTCATTCTGGCGTAGCATTTGGTCGGTGCCTGTTAGTCATACAGAGGGTGAATGGATACGGGATGTCAGGCAGTCATGTGAGTCAATACAAGCAATGGAGCCAATAGTTATTAGTGAAAATGATGTCGCCAGTGCAGTCCGTTCGTTATCAAACTGGAAATCAGCGGGACCGGACGGACTGCACAATTTCTGGCTAAAATGGCTCCACAGCTCACATGCCTTTTTGGCATCACAGTTCCAGTCATCACTCGAATCAGGATCGCTCCCAGCTTTTATGACTACAGGCATAACCCACCTACTCTACAAATCAGGTAGTACCACGGACCCCAAAAATTATAGACCAATTACCTGTTTACCAACAATATATAAACTTCTTACATCCATTCTGACAGCTAAATTGTCAGCTCACATAGAGAGTAACTCTATAATGTCTATCTCTCAGAATGGATGTAGAAGTGGGGCACGTGGTACGAAGGAGCTCCTTATTTTTGATATGGCCATAAGCCAACAGGTCCGCCGTAACCGAAAGAATCTGACGACATGCTGGATTGACTACAAGAAAGCCTACGACTCCGTGCCACATACATGGCTGTTGAGGGTGCTGGAGTTGTATAAAATTGATACAACTCTATGCACCTTCTTAAAGGTTCTTCTTTCTCCAGGGTGTGGTCAGGTCCTTGGGGATGGTGTACCGATAAAGATTGAGAGGGGTATATTCCAGGGTGATAGCCTGAGCCCGTTATGGTTTTGCCTAGCACTGAATCCTCTCAGTACAATACTGGAGAATTCAGGACTAGGCTATCAGTTGCGGAGAGGAGGTCAAGTTATATCCCATCTTCTTTACATGGATGACTTGAAATTATTTGCCCCCACCGACTCCCAGCTGGTAGAATTACTTAAGGTAACTGAAACCTTTAGTAATTCTATCAGAATGGAGTTTGGTGTAGACAAATGTGCAGTCATGCATGTTAAGAAGGGTGGGGTTGTGGAATCTGAAAGAATTGAACTTTCAGATTCTACACAACTGAAATCTCTCTCGGCAACTGAAACCTATAAATATCTTGGTATGTCACAAGCGCTAGGTATTACTGAGACTGCCATGAAACAGACGTTGCGGGATCGTTTCTTTGGACGCCTGAAAAAAGTACTTCAGAGTCTTTTATCGGGCGGTAACAAGGTGCGAGCCTACAACGGCTGGGTCATGCCAGTCTTAGTTTACTCCTTTGGCATACTAAGATGGACTCAGACCGAATTAGATGCCCTGGATAGGAAAGTCCGTACGTTGCTAACTGCAAATCGTATGCACCACCCACGCTCGTCAGTAATGAGGTTGTATATCCCACGGAAGTGTGTCGTGGTTTTTTAAACGCCAAGACTCTCCACAACCGTGAGATATGCAACCTTAGGGAATATTTCCTACACGTTGACGTGGGTGTGCACCGAGATGTAGTGGCAATAGACAACGGACTGACCCCTCTCGCTCTGGCAAAAGAGAACTGGCACAAACCGGTAATACTTAGCATCGCTGATCGCAAGGAAATATGGAAGAGCAAAGAGCTGCATGGACGTTTTTATCGGGCCTTAAATGGGCCCGACGTAGATATAAGAGCATCAGTGTTCTGGCTACGCTTCGGTGATCTCAAACCGTGAACCCGGGTGAAACCGAAGGTTTTGTCTGTGCAATTACAGATGAAGTTGTCATGACGAATAATTATCGGAGGTATATCCTTAAGGACGGGACGATTGACATATGTCGGGTGTGTCACCGTCCCGGAGAATCCCTAAGACATATTATCTCTGGTTGTTCTCGTCTTGCCAACGGAGAATATTTGCATAGACACAACCAAGTGGCCAGAATCGTTCATCAACAACTTGCTCTAAAGTATGATCTTGTAGATTCGGAGGTACCGTATTACAGGTATGTGCCCGACCCAGTTCTTGAAAATGGTCGTGTCACGTTGTACTGGGATCGATCAATCATCACTGACAGGACTATTGTAGCTAATAAGCCTGATATAGTGGTGATTGATCGATCAGAGCGTCTCGCAATAATTGCTGACATCACCATCCCCCATGATGACAATCTCGTGAAAGCCGAAAAAGACAAACAAATAAAATATTTGGACTTGGCTCACGAGATGTATGTACATGTGGGATGTGGATTCAGCAATTATTGTTCCGATAGTCGTATCGGTTCACGGACTGATTGCCAAGAGCCTCGATAAACATCTTCAGAGGCTCGCGTTAGGCAGTTGGGTCAAGGGCTTGATGCAGAAGGCAGTGCTCCTCGATACGGCACGTATTGTGAGGAGGTTCCTCTCCGTGGAGCCCTAACCACCGGTAGCTTGGTCCTTGTACCCGATGCCGGTGGGCCACTATTTTTTATATTTTTAAATATATTTGTTTTTTATTTATATAGAATGTATTTAAAAATATAATTTATATGTATTTTAAGTGTAATAAAGAGAATAATAATATAAAGGTTCCGTATTGTCATTTTGAGGTAGGTAGCACTCAGTTGACCACTGCCAGTTTTTAGGGTTCGATACCCTAAAAACTGGCAATGGTCAACTGAGTCTTCTAGCTGAGTTAGCTGCGGGCTAAGTTGACCATCAAGAAGTAATTTTTATAAGTTTCTCTGTGGATAGGTTAACGTCTTGACATATTGTCTACTGTTTAAACATGAGTTCAATTACATACTACATCATTCATTATTAGCTACAAGTGACCTCTCACATAATTTTAATGATTATTAAGCAAGAAAAAATATGTAGCACACCATCCAAGGCGGTGACACACGGAAGGAAGTTACGCCCAAATAAATTTAACAATCAGAATCTTTGCCCGGTACTCTTACCAGCCGATATGGTCATGTTTATATAGTTACCAGTGAGACGTCAGTAAAAGGCTTGGGTTAGCGACAGACTGGTTTATTCATATAAAATATGAACCTACCCTAAACCACATTATAATGACAGATCGTTACACTTCTCCCTACTAAGCTTACAATTTATAGGTGACTAATATATCTAAGTAGGCAAGTATCTTAAACTATTTTACAACTAGGAACTTATTATTCTAATAAATTGAGGAAAGACCGTTTAGCTCGGTCGAGCGCACGCAGTGCCCGTGCAGACGCACCAGTCGGTGTTGGCGGTATTGGCGGGGCTGGTGGCACCGGTCGTGTGACTGGACCTTCCTCCGATGACGGCGGTACCACCTGCGGTGTGCTCGCCGCTTCCCCGTCACCGCTGGATGCATTCTCAAACAACTCACCTTCGGCTCCATCATTGACCTGCTTTTTGTTAGTCTCAAGGCTCGGAATCTCATCTATAACCACGTCACTCATTCGAGCTAAGGAGTGCCTATTTTTAGTCTTTGCTGCGATCATTTGGTCAGCATGACGTCGCCATTCTACCCCGTTGCCTATGTTGACCTTATATGAGATTGGTCCTGTGTTTTTGACCACCGTGGCCGGGACCCATTTCTCCCCCCTCGCCGTATAGTCGCGGGTCCATACTGAGTCACCGACGTTAAAACTTCTAACAGCCCCGGCACTGCGGGTGACTTGGCGGTCCTGCTTGGCACGTACTGTGGCTGCCACGTCCGGCCGCAGCGCGTCGAGCCGGCTACGTAGGCGCCGCCCTTGTAGTGCTACTGCCGGTGATACCCCCGTCGTTGCATGCTGACAATTACGGTATTTAAATAAGAATTTACACAGCCCTACCTGTACATCCTCATTGTCATACTGTGTCCTCTTTATTGCTTTTTTAATAGTTTTACCCGAGTTTTCTGCCGCGCCATTTCCTTGTGGTCTATATGGAGCCGAAGTTGTGTGTCGTATACAGTTATTTTCACAATACATTTTAAACTCATGAGATGCAAAAGGAGGACCGTTATCGGTCACGAGCTGCGATGGTAAGCCAAAACGTGCAAAAATACTCCTTAGAACTTTAATTGTGTAACCTGCCGTTGTATTTCGCATGGAAACCGCTTCAATCCATTTAGAGTGCGCGTCTACTATGATTAAATACAGAGTACCTCCCGCGTCTGCGAAGTCAGCGTGCACGCGCTGCCACGGGTGGAGGGGAAACTCCCACGGGTGCAGCAGCGCGCGCGGGGGCGCGCCCTGCACGGCGCGACAAGACACGCACGATTTACACACGTCCTCTATGTCCTTGTCCAAACTGGCACAATAAATATAATTTCGTGATAAACTTTTCATTTTATTAATGCCTAAATGACCTTCATGAACTTCATTTAGTATATTTTTTTGTAGGACATGAGATACTACAATTCTATATCTATAGATCAAACATCCTTGATTAACTACGAAGTCCTGTTTCCTAGCGAAATAAGGCTTTTCTGCATCGCAGCTCAGGACCGCTGGCCACCCAAATAGTACATAGCCTTTGATCTTGCATAGCAACGGATCGCGGTCTGTTTCCTTTGCGACATCCTTATAACAGATAGGCAATGACTCCTCTACAAGATTTAAATAATCTACTGCTTCAGCCAAGCGACCCTCCCGAGGTAACGGTAGTCGCGACAAAGCATCGGCTGGACCGTTGTCCACCGATCGCACGAATTCCGTGCGGAACTCGTAAGCAGCCAGATGTGCTGCCCACCTCTGTAAACGGCTCGCCGCCGTTTGTGGGATTCCTCCCTTTTCCCCAAAAATATATGTAAGGGGCTGATGGTCGGTGCGTAGTATAAACCTTCTACCGAATAAATATTGATGATGTTTTGTCACACCGAACAAGAGGCAAGCGCCTCCTTATCAAGCTGGCTATAGTTGCGCTCCGCCACGTTAAGTGTGCGCGAGACGCAGCTGACCGGCCGCTCGCTGCCATCCTCGTACCGGTGCGCCAACACAGCACCCAAGCCGTACGCGCTACTGTCCACCGACAACACCAGTTCACACCCCTCCTCATAATGTGCCAGTACTCGCTCACTGAGGAGTTGTCGCTTGGCTTCGAGAAAAGCTTTTTCTCACTTGAAATCTCAATTCTAAGTGGTATCTTTTTTTAACAAATTATGCATGGGCTGTAACAGTGTACTTAGTCGTGGAATAAAACGGCCGTAATAATTTAACATTCCGAGGAAACTCTTAAGTTGAGATACACTAGTAGGTCTCGGCGCGTTAGATATTGCTGTTACCTTATTCGGATCGGGCCGCAAGCCCTCGCTGTTAATAATAAAGCCTAAATATTTGACACTATCCTGCAAAAAACGACATTTACTCAATTTTACAGTCAGCCCCATGTTACGTAATCGTTCGAGTACAGCTTTAAGGTTCTTTATATGTTCATACTTGTTTGGGCCTGTCACACAAATGTCGTCTAAGAACACGACACACCCTGGCACCCCTCGCAGAGTTTCTTCCATCAGTTTCTGAAACTTCTCTGGGATAACCGACAAACCGTATGGGGTCCGCTTATAAACATATGTCCCCAGGCGAGTAGTTATTGCTGTATACGGTTGTGAATCCGTACATAACAAACACTGTTCATATGCACGAGTCAAATCAATTTTACTAAATTTCTCCCCCCCACTAAGGTTAGAAAATAATTCCTCAATTCGGGGTAATGGATAATAATCCCGTTTAAGTTTCGGGTTAATAGTAATTTTGTAATCCCCACAGATACGTATCTCCCCATTCGTCTTTACCACAGGTACGATTGGAGTTCCGTAATCGGAAAAATCTACTTTATAGATAGTGCCGTCTGCCTCCAGACGTTCTAACTCCCTCTCAACCCGTGCGCGGAGTGCCAGCGGCATCGGCCTCGCCCGCACATAAACCGGTTCGATGTCTAACAGCTGTAGTCGAATGCTCCGTTTACAAGTACCTAGCTTGTTCGAAAAAACCTCGGGGAATTCATTACGTAATTTTGTCACAAACTCGTCTTCAATGATTTCATTTAAAGTAATGTTTGTAATTTTTAAAATGCGCATCCATTCGCGCCCCAACAATGGACGTACCCCCCCTTTTATTATATAAAGACGTAATGCTTTCCCCTTCAATGTTCCCAGACAAACGTCTACCTCAATATAACCTAAAGATTCAATTCGTGAACCTGAATAACACCGTAACACTAAATTGTCCGAGAAATTTTTTTTGTTTGAAAACATGCGATGATACATTTCGTCACTTATGGCCCAGATGCGGCTACCGGTATCAACTTCACACTCAATGTTATTGTTATCAATAGTTAGTTCAATAAAATTGATATGTATTCGGCTAGTCTGGAGGTATATAGGCAATGAGACAACGGCTTATCATCAAGACGTATATTCACAGACTGGCTCAACGTATTACATTGTCTTAACATAAATTATAGGTACCCACTTATTTCTATACATCACACCTCCACCACTGTTCTATAAACATATTTTATTTGTAATCTTAACAACTAAATATCCATGAAACTACTAATTATTCTATCTTAAATCTATCAACAGGTTTCCGTATACGCCGGGGACATCGATGCACAGGTGATGCAGGTGTAGTAGTAACCGTAGGTGAATGTTCTGAAGGAACAACACCTACACTATCTTGTACTTCGATTTCTTTATTGGTGTCTACTATCACGTTTTCGCGCAGTACCCCTTCTACCCCCTTACTTAGCGGCTCGACAACACTCTCCTCAATACTCTGTTGATTATCATTTCCCTCTGGACAGGTAACATCCGAAAAGCGAGGTCGATGACGCATTTGGTCAATGTGCCTTTTATAAAATTGACCGCTATCCGCCTTTACCGAATACCTACGCATACTGTCTACCCCCTGAACAGTACCCTTCACCCATTTGTCTCGCGCACCGTACTCACGTGCCCAAACTAAATCTCCCTCTCGAAAGTTACGCGGAGTACCGCCTGTATATTCGACCTGACGCCGCTGGGCGTCGTGAACTCGGTTTGCTACGATCCGATCAGTACGTAACAAATCTAGTCTCGACCTTAGCGAACGTTTTTGCAGTAACATGGCCGGAGTTTCACCGGTTGTACTATGAACAGTATTCCGGTATGCTAGTAGAAATGTTTGTAACGCCGTGTCAACATCTACCTTATCCCTATGTGCTTTCTTAATCGCACGTTTGCACAATTTAACGGCGTTCTCAGCAGCCCCGTTTGAGCATGGACGATAGGCTGGTGAAAAAAACTGTTGTATACCATTATTTTTCAAGAAATGTTTGAATTCTGAACTGGTGAACGGTGGCCCTTGATCAGAAACTACTTGTTCTGGCAAACCGTACCTAGCAAAAGTCGATCTTAACTTTTTTATAACATTTGACGCGTTAGTGCCTGTCATTTCAAAAACCTCTATCCACTTCGAAGTGGAATCAACTATTACGAAAAATGTCAAGCCTTTGTATGGACCTAGAAAGTCAATGTGAAGCCGGCTCCAAGGGCGAGTGTGATAAGGCCAAGGGTGTATGGGAACCCGCCGGGGCGCGTCGGCCTCTGCCGCACACGTCTCGCACTGCTTGCATATAGCTTCTACCGACGCGTCAATATTAGGCCACCACACATAGCTACGCGCTAAACTTTTGGTCTTCACTATTCCCATATGACTACTGTGAAGTTGCTTTAGAACTTTATTTTGCAAGGAAGAAGGTATAACCATGCGATATCCCCACATTACACACCCGTATTCCGTATATAATTCATTGCGTCTAATGAAGAAGAGTTGAATGTAATCGTCAGTACAAGTTACAGGCCAACCGGATTGTATATATTTCAAAATTCTACTTAGAACCTTGTCACTGACTGTTGCTTCCTTAATGTCGTTACTGGTAACGGGCAAAAAATTCTCGACGAAGTTAACGTACGTACTTTCCTTCTGTATTTCTCCACTATTCCTGTCTTTGCATGGTAGCCGCGACAAAGCATCAGCACAGTTCTTACTTGATGAAACATACTCTATATCATAGGTATAGCCTGCTAACAGTACCGCCCAACGTTGTAGCCTAGATGCGGCCATTACCGGAATGCCTACTTTATTACCTAAGATGTAAGTCAAAGGCTTATGATCCGTTTTAAGAATAAATTTACGCCCATAAAGGTACTGATGGAATTTACGAACTCCGAAAACGATAGCCAGTGCCTCCCGATCTATTTGCGAGTAAGCGCGCTCTGCCTGTGTCAACGAGCGTGACGCATATGCGACCGGCCGTTCGCCATTCGCGGTCGTATGCGATATCACTGCGCCTATACCTACACTACTCGCATCCGTTGTCAAAATAATAGGCAACTCTGGGTTATAGTGTATTAGAACTTCGCTACTAGTCAGTAAATGTTTAACGTCACTGAAAGAGTCTTGACATTTTTTGTTCCAAGTGTACCGAACACCTGCCTTAAGTAAGTAATATAAGGGAGCTAACACTGTACTAATATTCTTTATAAACTTGCCATAATACATGACCATTCCAATGAATGCTCGCAGCTCAGAAACATTTCTAGGGGCTGGTGTTTTAATTATGGATTTAACCTTGTCGGGACACGTGTGAACGCCGTCTTTACTAATAGTGTAACCCAAATAATTAACTGATTTTGCAAAGAATACACATTTATCCTTTTTTAACCTAAGACCGTATTTTTTTAAGCGATCAAATACTTCGCATAGGTTACGCCTATGGCTTTCCCTGTTGGACCCTGTAATAATTATATCGTCTAAAAATACTCCAACTTGAGGCAAATCAACAAATAATTGCTCCAGACGTTTTTGGAAAATACCTGGGCTTGATGAAAGTCCATATACTAGCCTATTATACATAAACAACCCTTTATGGGTATTTATCACCGTGTACTTCTTGGTGTCATCTAGTTCAAATTGCGCGTAGGCCTGAGACAAATCGATTTTACTAAAATGTTCGCCACCCCTCAACCGGAGCAACAGTTCTTCCACCCTCGGCAACGGATAGCGGTCAACTTCTATAACTTTATTGAGAGTTAACTTGTAATCTGCACATATTCTGATATTACCGTCCTTCTTGACGACCGGCACGATCGGTGTCGCCCAGTCCGACCGCTCAACAGGAGTGAGAATGCCGTCGAGCTGCAGCTGAGCCAGCGCACGCTCCACGGGCTCGCGCAGCGCGTAGGCGAGCGGCCGCGCGCGCATAAACACGGGCTGCGCCCCGTCCCGTACGTGTACGCTCACCTTGCCGCCCGTGAATCGACCCAGGCCGTCAGCAAATACCTCAGAGTATTTGGTGCTGAAAGAAGACATATCGAATAGAGAATCTTTGGACATAATCATATTGTTACATTCATACTTTACTATAGGTAACTGTATTTTTAATTCGGCCATCCATTGCCGACCTAAAAGAATAGTTTTACCGTTTTCTATAACAAACAACTCCAGTGTTTTACATCGGTTTTTGTATTTTACTACAGGCAGTATCACTCCTAAGGGTTTAACAGACTCCCCAGTATAATATCTGAGCGTTAATTTACAAGGATTGAGACTTAAATCTTTAAACATTCTAACATAACATTCTCTGCTTATACACGAAATAGCACTGCCTGTGTCACATTCCATTTGAATATCTTTTCCGTTAACGTTCAAATTTACATACACAGGTTTACATTCTACGGCCGCTAATCTACCGACATCAACATAAATTACCTCGTCACTCTCCGTACCATCGCTGTCGTTATTTATTTGCTCGACGTTGACGTTGAAATGCCCTGCCAAGTTCGGACACATGCGTCGCAGGTGCCCCAGCTGGTTACAGACTCGGCAAACATAGCGCACAAACTTGCAAGTGGCTGCGTCATGCCGCGCGCCGCACACCTGACACTGCTGCTGCGCACGCTCACCCAGCTTAGAGGGCGCGGGCGCTGCCGATGCGCGCGGGCCGCGCCCCCGCGTCGCGTGCGGAGTGGCCTCCCGCGCCGCTCCACCGACGTCACGCGCAGCGCCGTGCACCGCCGCACTATATTTTCCATAGTGTGCCGCCCCCTTCCCCCGTGGCAACCTGGTCGCTGCCATGGCTTGATACGACACTTGCACGGGCGTCGTCGAAGGTTCGCCTACCGATCCCCTGTGCCCAACCACCTCTGCCGCGTCTTTTTCCGCCGCCTCCATGCTCACTGCCAACCTATATGCCTTGCCAAAGTCTAACTTACTTTCGGCGAATAACCGTTGTCGTATAATCTCATTACTTATCCCACAAACTAACTGGTCTCTCAGACTTTCTTCCAACCACGCCCCAAAGCCACAGGTCTTCGACATTTTTTTTAATATGGCGGTGTATTCCGATATAGTTTCTCCCTCCTTTTGTTTGCGGTGCCGAAACTTGTACCGCTCGGCTAATTCACTGGGCTTCGGTTGTAAGTGTTTCTCCATAATTACCGTGATCTGCTCGAAGCTTTTGTCTTTAGGCTTATCCGGCGTACACAAGTTGACTAAAAGTTCGTAACATTCTGCTCCCATTACCGTTATCAACGTAGGCACTTGTAACTCACTCGTTATTTTATTCACTACGAAATATTGTTCTAAACGTTCCACATACAATCTCCAATCGTCAGTATTCACTTTAAATTCCGCAATTTTTCCGACCGACATCTTTTACAAATTGCAATCTTATTACTTTATTTATTTCTTACGTAGGTAAGTTCGTATCCTCGTCGCCACTGATATGTATTCGGCTAGTCTGGAGGTATATAGGCAATGAGACAACGGCTTATCATCAAGACGTATATTCACAGACTGGCTCAACGTATTACATTGTCTTAACATAAATTATAGGTACCCACTTATTTCTATACATCACAAAAATATGGTTTGTTACCTCGATTAGTGACCTCGATGTTGAACATACCTTCATCGTCCGATTCATCACTCACGTAATTATGGCGCGCACTTTTACCGCTCACTTGTTCACACATGATTTTCAAGTGTCCTTTCTGGCCGCACTCGTCGTAAGTATAACTCCTAAATCGACATATATCCGCCGCGTGCGCCTTTCCGCAACGCCAGCACGGCCGCGCGCTCGGGCCTGCCAGCTGACCCACCGGCCCTGCGCCGCCGCCGCCACCTGTACCGCCCGCTCGATGCGGTCGTCCGCGCGGACCACCTCGCCCTGCGCGAGCGTGGTGTAGGCCTTCGCCCACGTCGCCGTCACTCGTCGCTTTCGATGAGCCTGCTGCCGTCGCCGTCACCCCAAGCGTGGTCCCGCTCACCTCGGCATGCTTCTCCGCTGCCTCTAGAGCCAGGGCTAGTTCTACCGCCTCTATGTACTGAATTCGCCTCGCCTCACTCGATAAACCAGATACAAATTGATCGCGTAAATTTTCGTCTAGCATCGAACACGTATTACATTCACCGAAGTTGCAGGTAGTCGCGAGATGTTTCGTTACCAATTGCACTAGCTCGTCGTATGTTTTGTTTTCAGGAAACTTGGGTGAACACAAATCGCACATTAACGCGTATGTTTCCTCACCTACGACTGTTATCAGCATCGGTACTTTTAACTCGTCTGTGATTTTATTTAGTTTGACATACTGATTTACGCGCCTAATATACGCTGGCCACTTTTTGGAATTCAAATTATAGGGTTGAATCGGTAAACGATGGACATCTTTAAACGACTTTTCGCACTCGATAAATGCAAAAAAAATTTCACCGATCCTCGTCGCCAATGAGACGTCAGTAAAAGGCTTGGGTTAGCGATAGCCTGGTTTATTCATATAAAATATTAACCTACCCTAAACCACAATATAATGACATATCGTTACAGCCAGAATTGAATAACGTTAGATTTTTGAAGTGAAAACTTCTTTAGCGGCGTTGTGCACTTTTTTTGTAATGGGTAAAAAAAGTTAAACTTGCCTCAGTAAACATGTGACCTGATCGTAAGACAACAAATATGGTGTAGTGGCGCGTTCGTCTAATCTAATGAGTGATCGTTGACTTCGTCAGGACTGAGATCGATTCCGACCGAGGCCCAAGAAACACCTTTTATCATTATATAACTTTTTGTAATATTTATTCTATTTTGTGCCATAAATCTGTGGCGATACCACATATACCCAGCGCCATCTATCGACAACAAGGTGAACTACTTGGATACTACTACATCAATACCAATCCTGAATCGCGAAAGTGAAGTTCGCGCGCTGTTATAGCATATAAACAACATCCCAAAGACAACCGTTGGGCCTCGGCCTGCCAAGCGCAATCACCTTGCCTGGTCGGAGGATCCGCCCTTTGTGTTGGAGGCACATCACACCCTGTTCCTCCACAGTGGTGACCCCGACGTGATCCTTCGCTGAACATATCAGCAGCATACCTATCGCCACCATCCTATTCACTTCTTCCGCATGAGTGGTGATTAAGTCTTCGCCATCCAGCAGATTCGGCCTCAACTGGGATACCACAGCATGCAGCGATCGCTGCAGCCTGGTTACCCTACGGCCATATCAGCCTCTAAAGGCACAGCACACTGCAAATACGGTCCTTGTAAGAAGAGCACATCTCTCCCGTCTACGTAGCAGTCATTGCCTACAGCATATACGGTCCACATAAGAAGAGCACATCTCTCCCGTCTACGCAGCACTCAAGAGGATTCGCCTCGTCTCACTGCCGAGGACTCACCTCATCTCACTGAGAATTCGCCCCGCCTCACCGAGGGCTACCGAGAACTCACCTCGACGCTTCGAGCCCCGACTCACTGGGCATTTCACCGCAGCACCGCATCACCGCACTCAGCCCCGTATCTTCGGGACCAGCAGTTAATCCCAATCAACGAGGACTAGCGAGGAAGACTGTTCCATCAATGGAACCAGCGGCGTCCAGTGGAAACCACGAAATGGAACTACACAAAACTGGCACTGGCACGCTCCACAAGAGAGCTTAAGACAGCTGACTCATCACAATCAACCTCCGGTCTTGGAGGGGAGTGATTAGGCGCCATCTAGCGACAAAAAGGTCAACTACTTGGATATCAATCCTGAATCGCGAAAGTGAAGTTCGCGCGCTGGTATAGCATATATACAACATCCCAACGACAACCGTTGGGCCTCGGCCCGCTAGGCGCGATCACCTTGCCTGGTCGGAGGATCCTCCCTTTGTGTTGGAGGAACATCACACCCTGTTCCTTCACAAATCTATTGATATAAAATGGAAATTAAACAAAGTGCATCTATTAATGAAAAAAGTGACGAAGAAATAGCGAAAGAAAATGAGTGAGTACTTTATAAATATATTGGCGATGATGGTTCTGGTAATAATGATGGTGAAAAAGTCGTTGAAATTATGGATGGAAGTTGATTTTTCTGGGAGATAAACTTTTTAAATAATTGTAATAGTTCTGAAGTGTTAAATTTTTAAGGTGATATAAATTATCATGTTTGTGTACGATAGCGCAATAAATGAATATTGTATGTTACCACATAAATGATTGTATACTTTTATACTGATAATTAAAGCAATTCGTGCAAAATGTTTCCCAAACCATTCCAAAATATCAAAAATGCACAACGTTAATATTCAAGTTTTCACTTCTGCCAGCAATCCCGGAGTGCAACCCGTCGTTTTTTTAGTAGTAGTTTGCCATTTCGAATCTATATTAGAAAAGGAAAAATGTACATAACAACTAAATTCATGTGATGTTGTACACATTGCTAAATCAACAACTATAGTAAGGTTTTTGAAAGCGCCGAAGGCCTATCTTTCTCGTTTGCTATTCCCTTCTTTTTTAAATTTCACAATTCAATTTTAATTTCACCCTAGTTAGTGTAAATGTTAAATTATCAACATTGTTAAAATGTAAATTTAACATTTTGTATTGACCAGTCTGTCAAGATTTTTCACCAGTACTATTTCTTTATCCCATCATATTATTCTATACTCATAATGAAAAAAATATTCTCACTTCAATTTACAGTATCCCAAAACTGACTGTAGAAAACTAGCAATATCCTCGTAATGCCTTCATTGAAGCACTGACCTTACACAAAGCATGTCTACATACCCATATATATTATAAAATATATGTTGTACTAAAAGCCAAGCCACGAGACTGTAAATAATGCCAGTGCATTGGAGTTACATGTTCAAGCTATCTGTCAATTCTCAAGAGAATAATACCTTACAACATCGTCGTATTCTATTTTTACTATTCTTAATGTTTTATAATCTTTTATTTAGCTTCACCTGTCCCGATGTTTGTCATCAAATCTTGCAAATTAAAGGACCATGCAAAAAATCGTCCCAACTCAACAACAGATTTCAAAGTTATCTCATTTAATACTCCTTGCCACCACTATGATTTTATACTATGACGATATCATCATAGGTCATGGGGTTATCGTACAAAAAAGTATATATATTATTTTTTATTATTTTTGATACAATAAATTGTAAAAAGAA
The DNA here is from genome assembly GCA_946251805.1 of Cybosia mesomella. Classification (NCBI taxonomy): domain Eukaryota; kingdom Metazoa; phylum Arthropoda; class Insecta; order Lepidoptera; family Erebidae; genus Cybosia; species Cybosia mesomella. The sequence continues at coordinate 18,152,039 of OX276396.1, read as the reverse complement.
TGTACAGGAACATTGTTAAACTATAAAAATACTATTGAAAGAGCCCAGCCGTAAGATCTACAAAAAAATCGGGTCTATCGTGCTGCCCCCTCCCGCCTCGCTCTGCACTCATCCTTTCGACTCCAACCTAAGCGGCGCGCGCACTTCAGTCGTGCCTACTACGTTTCGCTGTGTTTACGTTCTATTTTTCTGTGCGTTATTGTATTTATATATATATTTGTATTTATATATATAATATATGTATTTATATTATATAAATATATTATTCACTTTGGGGACCTACCACATAAAACTTGCCAAATCATACTGTGCGGAACACATTCGGAATGGAATATATCATATAGAATTGTTCAGAGATAACCAATTACATGATTTACCAAGATTTAACATTTGTAAAGATAATGTCTGGTTGATCAGAGGACGCATACAGTCTAGACACGTCAACTCACGCGTTTACTATAATTATTTATTAATAAACCGCAATGAAACTGACAGACATGCCATTAAGCAGTGGTTTTGCACCTGCTTAACAGGGGCGCATACAATTGGAAGCTCTCAATTATATGGTATATGGGGATAGGCCGCCATATCGAATTTAACCTACCAGCAGAAGAAACGTTATCTACTATAATGATGACGAATAATTACTTATCTATACAATATAATAAAACTGTAAAGGTAATAAGTATTGTACATGGAAAATGAAAACTCTGATATTTGGATTTTTTTATTTGTCTGTATGTCTAAAATGTTGTTATTTTTATGAAAAATTACACATTATCTTATTATATTGAGCATTGACTTTGTTATTCATATCTAGAATGTTTAGTTGAACAATTATTTTTATAAGCAATGCCTAAAATGTAGTTATTATCATTATAAAAAATAATATTAAACACGATTTTTTTATGTAAAGCATTTTCTTATTTTTTAAGAACCCCATCGATTTTTGGACTAAAAATGATTTTTGTCTTTTTATGGGCTGTCATAATAATACTGAAACTATCACCGTGTCTGTTGGTCAGTTGGGACAGCGTCCCTACAATTTTTTGCTTGGTCCTTTGATCCACTTCCTGGTTACCGATTGAGCTGAAATTTTGCATACATGTATAAATCGCGCGACAATATAATAATATATTATGATGACATGGTACTGATCTGATGATGGAACTGGATGGTGGCCATAGGAACTTTGCAATGAAATGACACAACTTCATCGAGTTTAGGCTCGTTTGAATCGTCTTGACGAGTAGTTTGTCTTGCAATGGTAATCAGGGTCTAATATGGAGCTGGAGGTTGGTCATTGGAACTCTGTGAAGAAACGACACAACCCCATCGAGTTTCGACTCCTTAGATTTTAAATTTTTAGTTCTTTTTATTAACAAGAACATAATATAAGCTTATTTAAAATAAATAAAATCCGCTTTTCATAAGAAAGTACTATAGCATGTATTCGAAGAATAGGCAGAGGTGTTTATATTTTCATCTACTGTTTAAGTGCCACAGAAAAACTTTAAACTAATTTACTTGAATCGAGATTGAACTAGGGACTGCTACTGCCTCCCTACTGCTGGCAATAAATGAAATGTTATCTAAAACAATTACACAATTCTTTTCTTGTATTTTTTATACGATTAAATAGTTTGTTCTTCTTTACAATCTCATCCCACCGGCGGCGCCGGTCTACTGGACGAAATTTCTGACAGAAATAAGCACTACCGTTGTATTATTAATATTTCCATTGTCTCACTCTAATGTTATGTGTGCATACTATGCATAAACTTAAATATGTGATTTCATACTTTTTTAAGGTCCAAGTAAACATGCGGTGCTAGACGCTGAATAATAAATAACCACTTGACCAATGAAAGTAAAACCATTTTATGAAACTCTAAATATAGAAAGAATAGAAAAAAAACCGGTCAAGTGCGAGTAGGATTCGCACATTGAGGGATCTGTCCAAAAATGGAAACTTAACGTAGAAATTCTAGTCTTGACAGATAGATATTCAGATTTTTTTTTTGTGATGTGAACTTTTTCCTTCACTTGGGCTGTAACACTTTACTTTCTGCAAAATATTATGATTGTAGCTCAACAGGAAGTACTCAATAGATGTCCATTCCCTTGCGAGTATCTAAATATTCTGCATGGACGGCAACATCTTTTGAGAGCGTTGAAGCAGAAGTTTGATTTTCTCACAGTTTTAAGGCGTTGCAGACCTGAGTATTTGGTATAAATTTCAACTTGATATCTCTTCGCGTTCCTGAGAAAAAGGTCTTGGAAGACGGAAAGACAGATAGACAACCAATGATCCTATAAATGTTCCGCTTTTTCATTTTGAGGTACGAACTCCTGCATGGGAGGGGCCGAGGCGTGACCTCTTGGCAGCCATCAGGGTGGGAGTCCTCTTGCTCTGCAGCATGATTGTGGCAATAGTGCGGAGCGCGAGTGCGTCTGCCGCCGCCGCCTCCTTCTGCGAGCAGTTAATGCTCCAGAAGGAGGTGGCGGAGCGAGCCCGGGAGAGTTTTAGAACTTTACCGGCCCGCCTAGCCCGCAACATTCTCTCCATGCGTCGTAGGCGACTCTGACGGCGGAGGTCGCTCAACGACCTCAGTCCTCTATGAGCGCAGGCCTGGGGGTGGCAGGTGAGGCCGCCTATCACCCCTTTAGAAGCAGGCCCGGGCGAAACCGGATATGCCCCGTACTCGACCGGTCCACACCGGCCGGGTAGGTACCACCGTGCACGATTGCGAAAAACCCTCCATAGTAATCCAATTTGTATTTTGTATGCATAGTCAGGGGGGCGCAGCACTAGTGGGACCGGTGGGTGTCACACGGTGCTGCGACGACAATACTCTTCTGATGAGGCCGTCAAGCTGAGTGCCACCATTGTTAACATGGTACGTGTATGTAATGGTGACCCTCTTTCCTGAGACTTTACCTTCAGCTTACCATCCGGCGAGGTGAAGTCAAACAGGTCCCCATGGTCCCTCTCCAACCACTCCTTCATGATCGGTCTCACCGCCGCAATGGTAGATTCCCCCCACCTTGGGTGCTCAAGTCGCACCCTCCATGTCTCCATGAGTTCCTGGCGGAGCAGGGCCCGCTGAGCCCTGATTTCTCGGGGCTCCGGCCTATGGACCCGCTCCAGCGCCTCCTTGCGCCACTGGTACAGCAGCGCAAGGGCTCTCGCTTCTAGGTCCCATGGAGGGGTCCCGGCTAGAAGACATGCCGCCTCGATGGAGATCGTGTGATACCCCCTGATGACTCTGACGGCCATCGCCTTTAACGGGCTGTTTAGAACAGTCACGTTACGGGCCGCCAGAGTCTCCGCCCATACGGGGGCCCCGTATAGGACCATGCTTCGCACGATCCCCAAATACAGTCTCCTAGTGGGGGCGTTGGGTCCCTTAACGATGGGCATCAGCCGCGATAGCGCGTCCGCAGCCCCCCTCAGTTTCGGGACCAAACTTCGGAGATGAGGTCCGAAGTCCCATCGGCTATCGAGTACGAGCCCAAGGTACTTCATCGTGGGCTCGATGCCGATGCTTACGCCCCCTACTATTATGCTGGTTCCCGCAGGTGGCCCCCTCCGAGGCCCTGGAAAACACATAGCCTCGGATTTGTGGAGAGTCACTTCGAGTCCCAGCCGCCGTATTCGACCCACGACTTGAGCAACCCCTGCCGTGGCCTTCAGTGCCGCGCTTCGGTACCTTGCTCCCCGCGCCATAACGAGGGTGTCGTCAGCATAGCACACTATGCTGACACCCTCGAGCAACGTTCTGCGCAGCACCCAGTCGTATCCGATGTTCCACAGGAGTGGCCCTAGGACCGACCCCTGTGGAACACCGCACGACACTTCTTGCCGCCCTGGCCCTAGCCAGCTCGGGTAAACTATGGCTCTCTCGGATAGGTATACCTCGACAATGCGGCGGCGGAGGTAAGGAGGCACTCCGTGATACGCGAGCGCCTGCCTAACGCAGCTCCAGTGTAGGGTGTTGAAGGCGTTGGCGATGTCGAGAGACACCGCCACCACCACTACTTGGGAAGAAAAGTGTAAAAAATTCAATTAAAGTATTATAAAATTATTTTAATATGTATACCTATATTAGTTATTATTAATGCTAAGAAACTATGAGATGCAAATTGAATATCAAGTATAAACTAACTAAAAATTAGTAGTTGTCAAATGAAGTCAAATTTTGTCGTTCAGAACTTCATTAACGGAATATTATGTTTTCCCAAAGAGAAAATTAGAGAGGCTGCGCTTAAATTCATTGACATCTGAGCATGTCTGAATTTGTTTGGTAGTATATTATACAATTTTGGTGCCCTTCTATAAAGGCTTTTATGAAAGAACGTAATTCCGATAAACAGGGCTTACCCGTGGTGCCCGGCAATGGACACTTGGGGAGAACACCGTGTGGTTTTAGTCGGTCCGATTCCGACACGCCCACCCCATCGTCGACACCGTTGGGGTGAAGCCCGTGGGGGTTTCCACACGTAAAAAAAGGTGATGTTTATCGGAGTGACGTTGACTTTCTATAGTATTTATAAGTAAATATTTCACCTCTTTGCAATGACAATGTTACATTTCAAGAACAGCAATTTTACAGGACCTTTTACAGGATTTTTACCTTTAAAATATTTATAAAATCTTGAATATTGATTTTTGCTATTGATTTTCAAATATTTTATGCGTTAACTAATGAGCTTTATAAAAAATAGAGAATGAAACGCCATTTAATAGGCTATCTGCATAATTTTTGGACCTTAAACCACATAAAAAGATGATCATTGTGTCACGTTATTTATGAAAATATGTGCAAAATTATGTGTAACATATTGGCTTACAGCGTTGAAGATGTTAACATTATGCTTAATTAAATGCGGTAAGTTTAATAAGATCTTGTTAAAATAAAAAGCATGTATAATTTAAGAAATATTATTTATAAAAAGTGATTTATTTATACTATCTATAACATGCAATAATATTTATTATATATAAGTACTTTTTGATAAAAATGACAAAAATGATTGAATTCGTGATTTTATTCAAAAGATAAAAATGCGCGTACGACTATTCTGTTCAAGTCGGTGCCAAACCAAACGGGAATTAGATGAGCATCTGATAATAAGGGATGCAATCCGCAGTCCTACCACATCGTAGGTCTTCACACGCAAGCAATTAAATTTGTAAGCGTCGGCAACGGACACTTGGGGAGGACACCGTGCGGTTTTAGTCGATACACGATATAACCACCCCCGCTGGCCGGTGGCGGGGTATCCGAAGGGATTTCCGCACGTAAAAAAAAAAGCGTGTGTTGGGTCTTCTGCTGAGCGACACAATCCAAATGGAAGTGCATTTGCATTCGCATTGATATTAACTTTTTGGCTTGGCACCGACTTCAACGGAATAATCGTACGTGCATATTTTTTCTTTTAAAATAAATTTAATCAAAAAGTAATTATTTTCCCTTTTTAGTCAACATAACTGAACGTAAGAAGCGAGTTCGGGTGAATAGATTAAACGAGTTGCTCGTATGACACGACATTTAAATGAGACAAGCGACGAAACGGGGAAACATCTCTCTCAATTAGAAAATATGCAGCCTGGTCTATTTCCAGAGAGAATATCAAAAAACGCAAAAATAGACTTAGGCATTTTTGAGCTACCAATGAAAAACCATTAAACACTGAAAACTATAAGCCCATACGACGACAGATCCTTAAAAATGCTGCTTACTGCTTGGTTCTATACTAAGGTACTTGTAGGATCAAGCATATTCCTTCAATAACTGCCTTTTATAGTCCAAGTCTAGTTAAATCCAGCATGTTTGCAACCATAGGAAAGTACCTTCTTTTATATCATAGGACAAGCATAGTACCCTCAACAATTTGAACGAGACATTCATGCTGTACATCGTTAAGAAATTATATTATCTGCCTTCGTAGTCCAAGTCTAGGAAATTTCAGTATATCCTTGACCATTGTAATGTAGAGGCACACGTGTCACAGTATGGTCATAAATTTTAAAATACTTCGTTCATTTCACATTTTGTATTTCATTTTGACGAGATCCCTTGTGGACCACTGAAGTCTCAGGTCCAATACCAATGAAATTTTTATGAGAATATTTCCAAGCAAATTCAAACCGAATGCAAAAAATATATAAAAAATATATAAACGACTGAAATAGTACTGAATATACATAGTGCATATGTCTGCGCACCCATTTAGCGCGTACAAGCGTAATTTTGTGTTATGAAATTGCATACCCAATGATTAAATATGCGATATCAGCAATATAATAAAATATAAACATCCGACTTGAGAATCTCCTCCTTTTTCGAAGTCGGATAAAAACATAAAAATAATTAATGGAAGATCTATTGCAATGTACTAAGTACTTCCCTTAAAATGACTATGTTAAAATAGTAACTTAAAATGATATCGTCAGAAGTCTACGTGAACACATTGTACTAATAAAACAATAATCGCGATTTATTCGATTTAATTGTATTATTCACACTAATCCCGACGTTTCGGTTGCTTTTCTGTAGCCATGATCATAGGAAGACTAAAGATAGTAGTTGTCTCTGTCTATTTTTTTTCTTTTCTTTCTTTCTATATATTCCGACCACCTTCTCTATTAAAATTTGGCTTTCTTTTTAAATTTCAATAGCCTTGCGGATCATCCTAGATAGGGATCAATGTTCTATAGCGAGTATCGTCATCATCATCTACGCGTTAATCCAGTCGCATCCGAGGGTTTTAACTCGGTGTCCGAAGTCCGCTTACTGGCTTTTATTTCTCCACTGTACACAGTTTGGGGCATCCACGGTAGTGAGACCATTGGAACGAATGTCATCTTCTACGACGCCAAGCTAGCTGGGTCTACTCTTCCTACCGGGGCTGAGATTTCCTCAGGTGATCCTTACGTGCGGCGTGACTCCATACATCCACCGCAGCATATTCATATCCGTGATACACGTCTCTGTGTCGCTTTAGTAACGGCCATGCTTCGCAGCCATGTAAAGGGACCATTAAGCTAATGATGGTTTTATAAACCTGGTTTGAATACAAATGACACCAGTCAGCTCACGCCACTTGACCCATGCAGTGGCAATGCATGCCTTGACGTCGCGGTCGATTTCGCCAGTCACATGGAGTACAGATCCCAGATATTTAACCGGGTCCGTGCACTCCACTACTTAGTGGACTTTATCCTCTATGCAGAGGGGTATGGAATCTGTTTAATGCCATGTAGTTAGTCTTTAGGCCATTGTTATCAAGCGCCTATTTCCATGTCTTCACACGTCGCATCAATCTGCCCCTGTGTTTCCACCAGCGTGATATCATCGGCATACATGAGCAGCAAATGCAGCTATGGAGGCTGCACGAGTTTTGGATGCTATACGAAAAAACTGCTCATACCACACTGAACGGACTAAGGATGGATCCTCGGTGTACTCCAATGGTGATGGTTAAGGGTTTCGTGTTGCCCACAGCGGTCTGAATCATGGAAGCGCAATGGTGGTACCGTTGGTAGTGTTTATTGTGATACTATGGAATATATAATATTCAGAAGCAAATAAAAACGAGAAAAAGAGAATATAAGTAAATATTCGGTCTATTTACTTAACATACTAAAGTCATTCATAAACAACATCCCGCATGCATTGGTACGTTTTAGTTCACAAATTATCCTTAGACATTTTTTTGTGCTATAAAAACATCATTGTTGTTTAAACCATTGCCTATATATACATACTGATGGTTGTTTGTTGTGTTTATAACTTGTTTTTATCGACTTCACTTGACGTAGCATCTGTTGCATCCTTTACAAACCTCAGTGGGTTAGGAAGTGGTTCTAATAGGACTTCCAAGATTTAACCAGGATAAAAACTAGTAAAAATGGTCTTTTGGAAAGCATAGTAATGGCCATTCACAATTTTTTACTTGTGCCAAGGCCAAGTGCGAGTCGGATTCGTGCACGACGAGTTCCGTACCATGGAATATTACTGTGTCCCATACAAAAAACGTGTTTTTTTGCCGTTTTATTTTTTATCCACTCACTTAATGTAGCATCTGTTGCATTTTTTACAATCCTCAGTGGGTTGTTGCCGCCCTTAAAAATGTATTCTATTCTAATTTAATTCTATATTTTTAAAATGAATATTCAACTAAATATTCTGTGAATATTTCAAGCGTTTTCCTGTTGCCATTATTAATATCGATCAAAAAAAATTACGTGTCTTTTAATAATAATAATAATAATAATATAATAATAATAATAATTTATTCATCAAAAATGAGGGCTGTACATTGTACTAATACTAGTTTTACAATTATGGTCTTAATAGCTAAGTCATATAAGTAAGTACTATAATAATGTCTACATTAGAAGTAGCATATTATAAATGTGCCATACAATAGTTTTTATTGGTAAAAATAGAATTTAAATTAATAATCTTACTTTATTTACATTTTTCGACCTACCTGATCTAGGTTTTTATAAACCTGTGCTTCAGGTTATGTCTGTTCTATAATTTAAAGTGCCTATTGCAAAAGTTATACAACATAATGTAAAAGTATCTATGTTTACAGCTTATCGCCACCTATTTTAATATTTCTAACAGTTTCTCCGTGTCTACGTAATCTAGTTTTTCTAAATATTCTGTAGTTAAAACCTTACAGTTCCAATAACTTAGATTATATATGGCTAGTATTTTGTTTAATTTATTATACAGAAAAGGCCCTAAAAACATATAAAATTTATTTACAAACTCATGCTTAGCTTGTGGATTTTCACAAACTATGTCTTTTCTTCTCTTATCTGAAGGTACTGCGGGTGTAGGGAGTTTGGTATGTTGGAGTAGTATGATGTTCAGAATAAATAATTGGCGAACTGTTAACACCTTACAGGCCCTGTAGAGTTGTTCTGTAGGAAACCTAAAAGGGCGAAAAGTGGCTACTTTTAAAATAGCTCTTTGGGCACGCTCTAGTGGAAGTAAGATTGAGGATCCAGCCCCACCCCAGGACGTTATACAATACGTAAGAATGGACTGACACAACGCCAAATATACCTGCTTAATTAATTTATAGCCTGATATTGCACGTAAATTCTTAAATATGTACATTAATTTTCGTACTCTTGCACATAGCAATTCAATATGTTTACGGAAATTCAGATTTGTGCCAATCGTTACTCCAAGATATTTTATATTGTCAGTTTTTGTTAATGTAGGGCAAGCACATGCAAGGTCAGCGGTTGTACAATAATGTGCATACATGTTTATGTTAGTCACAGGTTTATTAGTATTTCTCATTGTAAACATTATATATTTTGTTTTATCGGTATTTAGTGATAAAAGATTTCGTTGGAGCCATTTCGTCACATAATTAAAACCCTTTTGAGCGTGTTTAAATAACTCATCTCTGGATTTAGCTGAGAACAAAAGAGCCGTATCATCAGCATATGATATAATATAGCCATTTTGAAGTTTTGAGTTGCAAAGGTCATTGATATAAATTAAAAATAAAGTTGTCCCTAATACACTCCCTTGTGGGATTCCGTATCCACTATTTTGGAGTTCTGAGCTCACTTTCTGTCCAATTTTCACACATTGTTGACGATCCCTCAGATAATCTCTCAATAATAGCAGTTGCGTTCCTCTTACTCCAAGAGCTTCCAGTTTTTTTAATAATATAGAACATGATATGGAATCAAATGCCTTGGCTAGATCCAGGAAAATCCCCATAGTTTTCATGCCTTTATCCAGATTGTTAGTTATGTAGTCTGTCAGTGTGTGTACAGCTTGGCTAGTTGACCTATTCGGCCTGAAACCAAATTGATAGTCCGAGAGTAAGTTATTGTCTTCCAGATATTTTGTTAATCTGGTGTGTATAATTTTTTCTAATATTTTAGAGAGGCCTGTTAATACCGAGATAGGTCTGTAGTTATTGACACATGATTTATCACCAGATTTAAATATCGGGGTAACGACTGCTCGTTTAAGTGATTTCGGGAAAATACCGTTAGTCAAGCACAGTTCGTAAATATGGGTTAAAGGGGGTGCAAAGATGGATTTGAACTTTTTTAGTATGTTATTAGGAATGTTGTCCCACCCAGTAGAACAATTATCCTTCAGCCCCGCTATTATTCTAGTTATTTCCTCAGCGTCTGTATTTAATAAAACAAAGGAGTTTAGGTTAGAATATGTTGAGCGTACATTTTGGGATTTCAAAGTAGTGGAGCTATCACTAGAGCAGGCTGGGTTGTGAATTTTTTCTGCGAGACTTTTGCCAACATTTACAAAGTAGGCGTTAATGTCATCCATTGTGTTGAGTGGGTTCCCATTAGAATTAGATAATAAATCGAGTGGTGGTTCGTGTGGTTTTGACCTGAACGTATTCTTTTTGATGAATTTCCAAATTTGCTGAGTATTGTTGCCAGCCTTTTGCAGTTCATTCCTGTAGTGTTGCAACTTTAGTTTTTTAAGTAGGTTATTGCAAAAATTCCTATACCTTCTATATGTCAGTGTAAGTATTTCGTTATCAGGCGCATGCGTCGCCTTAAAATGTAGTCTATCTCTATGCCTTATACATCGGATGAGGCCTGGAGTAATCCATGGCTTAATGTTATTGTATTTTCTAGGTAATATTTTATAGCATGTATTTCGTAATATTGCTGATTGAACAGATTCTATAAAGTAGTCTAATGAGGTATTTGGATCGCTTGAGGTGTAAACGGGGTCAAAATCAATGCTGCGTATATCATTTTCTAGGTTGCACATGTTGACCTTAGTAATGTTGTGTGTGCAAGTTTTTCTAGGTGAATATGTTTCTAATGCCAATAAAATTGCTCGATGATCAGTAAGCCAGGAGTTAGTTATGAATGTTTTGGTGAGTACTTTAGATTTTATAATAAAATGATCCATGCATGAACCAGTCTTAAATGTTGGGCAATAGTGGGTGGGTAGCAGACCATGAGATGCGCACATATTCAGGTACCTATGTGCGTCAGCCTTGGCTTCCTCATGGACTATATTGATGTTTATATCCCCAATAATTATGATATTTTTATAAGATGTTAGCCTTTTTAAAGTCATATCAAGTGATTCCAAAAATATGTCTATACTTTGTGAAGGGGGCCGATAGATTGCGATGACTACTGTATCATCTTTTATTTCAATTATGAGACAGCTACATCCATGAAACAACGGTTCCTCCACTACAGTATTTAGGTTATTCTTAACATATACCACCAATCCATCGTTTTGGTTAATGAAGTTACCGGATGCGTATGACGAGTAGTTATCAAGAGGTGGTAAGTTATTTCCTTGGCCCTCCAGCCAACACTCTGTAAGAACTACGACATCACAACTTACGTTTAGATCGTGCAGCAAAACCTCTAGTGCACTCATGTTGCAGTTTATACTACGAATGTTTTGTGTTAGTAGTGTTAGTAATTTGCCTCCCGTGGGTAGGAATTGTTTACAGTCTTCAACATTACAAATATTCATTTCCGACACGGAAAAACTATCTAGATCACATACCAGTTGATTTGCTGTCATTATTTAACTCTAACACTAATACAAATAAATTAGTTTACTAATGTGCTTAAAATATACTTGGTTTGGTGACGCTCTTAGGCGCCCTCATAGTCTATTGAGTTTATATAATTAGCCTCCGCGTATTTACGAGCCGGGCAACTGTCATCACCTGTTTGATGGTCGCACTTCCTCTTAAAACGTTTGCACGTCGCACATACTGGGGGAGAAGTTTTCTTAGTGCACTGCTTGTGGGAATGACCTACTTCTCCACAGTGGTTGCAAGTGTCGGTTTCTTCACGGCAGAACTTAGCGGCGTGTCCAAACATCTGACATTTAAAACATCTGGTCACAATAGTGAAGTCCCTCACCGGACACGAAGTCCAGTTAATGAAGATGCGCCCTTGGTTTATAAGTACCTTTCTGATGGCAGGAGGTACCTCGAAGATGTAGTTACAGGTAGGAAGGTTTTTCTTACCTGATTTGTGGCTCAACTTTACTGCTGCGAAGGACTCCCGTGTGTAGTTTGGTACTTTATCTGCTAGGTTCTGCTCATAAATGCACTCACGCACCTCTTCGTCGGTTAGAGTTATGGGGACACCAACAATTACAATTCTTGGTCTGCGCTTGGAAGGTTCTTCAATTATAAGGCCTGATGTTACAAATTTGTCGAAGTTCTTTATTTTTTCGACATCTCCTCTCCCTTCCGTGCTTATTATGACGCCCCCATTTCTGACTTTCCTGAGGCCACGGACTTGGAGTTTCAGTTCCTCCGGTGAAATAATTTTCTGAACTAAAGCCTTTGTCTCATCGCTGGTCTTATTTCTATCACTAGGGTAGATGGCCATGGCGCTTAGGTTTGCGGGACGGACGAGTTTATCGGCTCCTTTCTTCACCATATTCGCGTACGAAGATTCGGCTGGTTTCATTTTCTCCTCAACGACCTGTTTAAATTGTTCCCAGGATGTAACAACATTCTGTTGTTCCTGCAGGTGCTGGATACGTTCATGGGCTACAACTGTTTTCTGTTTCAGAGCCTGGTAAAAAACAGCCATCTGGGATGTTCCGGTGGAGACCTCACGGCACAGATTTGTAACTCGGAGTTTTTGGTCCGAGTTCATCTTCCCCTCCGCAACTATGGTGCAAACTTCGTTTAGCTTCACATCGATTGCCTTCATCCATCTCTGGATCTCTGATGTGGCTACAACTTCGGCTGGTAACTCGTTTTCCGTGTTTACTCGCTGGTCTACAGGTTGTGGTGTTGGTGGCGGACTTCGGCGCATCTTTTGGCTTCGGCCAAACGGGCTAGAGTCCACACTAGCCATACTTACTTATCTTGTCACGTTTACCGATTTAGTTCATTTCTGCTTAGTGACAGAAATGAATAACGCGGAAAAACCAAGCACTTGCGATCACACGACACAGTTATTTAGTCTTACACTGCAATTGTCTTACAATAATTAAGTATTATAATTATTTAATTGTTTTCATCGTAAATAACAGAAAACACGTCCGCGCTCTCAGCTGTCACGTCTGATTGATCAATGGGAGCCCAGTTACAGTAAACGGGGGGGGGGGGGGCCGTTTTTTTAACGTGTGGAATCCCCCACGGGCTGCAACCCATCGGTGCCAACGATGGGGTGGGCGTGTCGGAATCGGACCAACTAAAACCACACGGTGTCCTCCCCAAGTGTCCATTGCCGGGCACCCCGGGTATAAGCCCTCGAAAGGATAACCCTAGGGTTACCAGCGGACTTTGGCCGCCACCGCGGCCTTGCCTGGTGGGGTCGGATTTTATCCCGCGACGGTGAGTTGGTAGGCGTGTGTAGGACACACACGACACGCCTCCGTCTTAGCCTGCTTCTGCAAGGACGGCGAGTCGGCCGACTAACGTCCTCAGGCCCCGATCTTGGAGGTCGGTAGTCCCAGGCGTAGACGAGTCTGCGGCGCCCTCGCCGCAGACTGCCGAACTCGGGGGGTAGGGTTGTCATGGGGGCCCCCCTTAAATATTTATTTTAATTTGTTTCTAGTATGTGTAATATAGCGGCAACAGAAATACATCATCTGTGAAGATTTCAACTGTCACGGTGCATGAGATACAGCCTTTTTTTTATACCACTCAGTTGGCAGACAAGCTCACGGCCCACCTGATGGGAAAGGGTTACCGTGGCCTATGGACGTGTGCAACACCAGGGGCGTCGCACTCGCGCTGCCGACCCTGTAAAAACCTTCTAATGCCCTTCTTGAAGAACCCCATATTGTAGTCGCTTGGGAAAACCACAGCAGGGAGATCATTCCACAGCCTGAGGGTGCGTGGAATAAAGTGCCTTTCATATCTAACTGAACGCACTATTTCCGGTCGCAACATGTGAGGATGAATTCTCTGTCTGTGGCGAGCGGTGCGATGATAGAATGTGGCCGTGGGCATCATATCATACCATTCTTCTGAACATACTCCATTATAAAGGCAGTAGAAAACGCACAGGGAGGCGAAATCTCTCCTAAGGTTAAAAGGTTCTACACTGTCTGTAAGTATGGGATTGTCGACGATCCTCAGCGCCCGTCTTTGCACCGAGTCGAACGGGTCAAGTTGGTGTGTAGGTGCTCCAGCAAAGAGGTGACAGCAATACTCCATCTGGGGCCGAACTTGCGACTTATAAAGGAGAAGTCTTTGCTCCGCAGTGAAGTACTGCTTCGCCCTGTTGAGCACTCCAAGTTTCTTAGATGCCAACTTGACTTTGTCTTCCAGGTGACTGCAGTACTGGACCTCGCTGGAGATGTCAACACCGAGGATCCGGTGTGTGAGATACATAAGAAGGTCACCACCAAATAGAGCGACTGTGGCGGAAGCCGTACTGTCGGTCGCTCCATAGATCGTTTCCTTCAAGGTATCTCAGGAGCTGTACGTTAACGACACGCTCCATTACCTTCGAGAGAAGGAAGGTGATAGCGATAGGCCTGTAATTGGACGGGTCTGTTCTATCGCCTTTCTTAGGCACAGGATGCACGAATGCGGTCTTCCACGAAGCTAGGACTTGTCTCGTGGAGTAAGAGAGCGCGCAAAGCTGTGTAAGTACAGGGCACAACCCTGGAGCACACTGCTTAAGCACCATCGCTGATATGCCGCCAGGCCCACTCGACTTTCGAATATCTAGGGACTGCAGTTCCTCTCGTGTAGGCTCACCGTGGAGCCACTCGTGGAGCCATATATCGTGGTAATGAGATGTATGTGTGACACTGCCACCATGTCTGTCCAGCTCCAAGACCAGAAGACGAACCCCATAACTCTACAGCGTGGCTTGAATGAGATGTCATATCCTCTAAATTATTCACCAAGGCACTGGACGTCACGTTTTTAAGACACTGAATTGGACTGGACGGGGACTAAACATAAACGCTGAATACATCTCACACCTTGAGTTCGCCGATGTCATTGTCATAGTTGCGGATTCGCTGGAGCAGTTGGTTGAGATGCTGCACAGGGTAATTGGAAAAGTCCGACAACTGTAAACATGGAAGTAGTTACCCACATTACAAAAAATGAGGTTAAAATTTTATTTCAATTAATCAAATTCAGCCCACTGTAGCCCACCTCTGTCCAGCTGGACATAGGCCTGCGCCATAGCACCCTCTCATATAATCTGTCTTCTGTATTCAGTCTATCCAGCTACCTTGTCCAAGTCATTAGTTCATCTAGCTGGAGGCATTCCACCACTCATTTTTCCAAGACACGTTCTCCACTCTAGGACTGTAGTTTAGAACGTGAATTAGAAACGAGTCCTTGTTTGTGACCAGTCCATTGTTATTTCAGTTTACTTTTTCTGCGATTCTTATATATCAAATTTAGATTAATTTATTAATGAAGTAATATTCACACACACATACACCTCATGCACACACAAAAATATACAACGCACTCAAGTACACTTGAACTGTACCAAACATTTTTAGTAGTGTCATTTTTATTGCTTTTTTTTATATTTTTTATTTAGTTAGTATTCAATTGTAATCTTTAGTTGTGTCCAAATCATAATTACTATATAAATGCCGTCTCGCTTATGGTTGCTAGTGTAGTATAAGTTTAAGCGGTATAGTTCATATTATATTGTATGATGTTCTTGTTTGCATGAATGAAAAACTAATCAAGTTATAAAAAGTTTTTATTTCATAGTAATCCCTATTAATTCTCGGGGGAGCCTCACCCCTAGAGAACGCGTCCCAGGTGGCGGATAGGGAAACGCTCGGCAGATATGCAGGGTAGGGGTGAAATAAAATAGCCCCCGCGGACCAACAGGCCGGAGATGGAAACTTCGTTATCAAACCCCACTAGCAGGCTTCTTTGGCATATCCGGAGTAGAGGCTGTAAGTGTGCTGCGTACCTGGGTTGGGGTACTCAGTAGGAAAGGCGGCGGAAGAACCTACAGGTCAACGGCGACACCCGAACCCTCCAGGAGGGCCACAACCTTGGCGACAGGTGGTAACCGGCCGTAAAACTATAAACCAAAACAACTTCTCCTAATTATGAAAGTCGGTCAATGGAATGCAAGTATAAATGTTAGGGCGTGCCCCCTTAAGCCACGTGAAGAGTGCGAATGCGAAAAATACTAGAGCACCCCCTTAAGCGACGGCAAATGCTTAAACGCATCAGACAACAATAATTGTTCGCACACTACACGGATACTTAGAATAGCAACATGGAATTTGGGATCTCTTACTGGCCGCAGTCAGAAACTTGCAGAAACGCTGAAACTGCAGAACATACACATATGCTGTGTACAGGAGATACGCTGGAAGGGTTCCCCATCCAGAGATATCGGACTGGGCTATCAACTGGTTTACCACGGAATAAACAAGAAACAAAATGGAGTCGGTATAGTGCTCGATCATAGTTTCAGCAAAAGGATAGTTAACATCGAGAGAAAGTCGGACCGCCTCATTGCCATCAAGCTGGCAATGGATAACCAGCCCATAGTAAATATCATTTGCGTATACGCACCCCAGGTTGGCTGTAAAGAGCAGGAAAAAGCAATGTTCTGGGAGGAATTAGATGAAATGACCCTAAAAATTCCACCTAAAGAAACTAAATTTATCATTGGAGATCTCAATTTCCACGTAGGAAAATCATCTAATATCTCATATCAAGCTTTGGATATGGCAACCCTAACAAAGAAGGAGAACGTATTTTGGAGTTCGCGTCGAGACATAATATGATTGTTGTCAATACCATTTTCCAAAAGAAACAGGAGCACTTAATCACATACCAGAGTGGAGGGAAGAAAACCCAACAACGGATGCTATCCAAGCGCTCAGTATTGTGATCTAAAAATATCGCCTGAACAAGGAAGACCTACATCTTATCTTCATTGACCTGGAGAAAGCATTTAACAGGGTACCTCGAAGACTGGTTTGGCAAGCGTTGAGGGCTCAACACCTGCCAGAAGAATACGTACGGCTAATCCAAGACATGTATGATCGTGTGTACACTAAAGTCAAAACCCCAGCTGGTCTAAGCGAGGCATTTGGGGTGGGCGTCGGAGTTCATCAGGGTTCAGCCCTTAGTCCTCTCCTCTTCAACCTTGTCATGGATCTAATTACCAAGAACATCCAAAGCCCGCTCCCTTGGAATCTCCTCTATGCAGACGATATCCTCCTTATATCGAATACAGCAAAGGATGCGGAAGCCACATTGCACCTATGGGTCGATACCCTAGAAAACGCAGGTCTCAAAGTTAGTAGGTTAAAAACTGAACACCTGGAATGTCCATTTAGCCATGGCAGCCGACCGACTACAGTTCACTACCCTGACAAAAATCCGGTACCTAAAGCATCCCAATTTAAGTACCTTGGCTCGGTTGTAACCGAAAATGGCGAAATTGAGGCTGATGTGGCCCATAGAATTAATGTCGGCTGGCAGAAATGGCGTAGCCTAACCGGGGTGCTCTGTGACCCCCGAATGCCGATCCGCACAAAAGGGAAAGTCTACAAAACTGCTGTCAGGGCGGCATTGTTGTATGGAGCTGAATGCTGGCCAGTGAGGGAAACCAACGTACAAAAGCTACACACGACTGAAATAAAATGCTTCGATGGTCGGGAGGGGTTACAAGGCTTGACAAGGTCAGAAATGAACACATACGTGGAACCTTTAAAGTAGCCCCTATCTCCGAAAAGCTAACAAAAAGTCGTTTGCGGTGGTATGGACATGTCAGGCGCAGGGATGAAGAGTATGTGGTAAAGAAAGCGCTATGCCTACCGGAAAAAGCTAGGGGTAGAGGCCGGCCACCAGCAACGTGGTGGACCAGTATGAACAGCCTTTTAAAGAAGGAAGGACTTCCTGACCCGACAACCCTTGACAGAATGTCATGGCGCAGCAAAATTAGGAGAGCCGACCCCACCTAAAGTGGGAATGTGCAAAGAAGAAGAAGAGTAATCCTTATTAAATGGGAATTATTTTTTGAAAATTACACCGTCTAAATTGTAATCCGTTTTGATCGTAGAACTTCTGTAAGCGACGCGACGTTTAAAATTAGCTATCACTGCGCGAAAAGTAAACTCCGCCACAGCTGGATTTTTCTCATTGGGGTCAGATCCGGACTACATAGTGGCCACGGAATGACTCCTCTTTGAGAGATCCCTTTATTAGGTAAAAGTTGATGGACGACGAGCATGGGCAACTGCCATACCCCTAACACCGCTATGTAGAAGCCACGAAGTAGTGACTGTGTCTCTACTTCGATGTAATTCTTCAGCCCGTGGTGTCCTTGATCGACCTGGCCGTTATTTATCCAGTCTCCTTGAACTTAAAAACACTGTTCTTAATCGTTTGAATACTTGGAGCGTCGTTAAAGTTACGTTAATTGTGATGTAGTCGAAATTTACGCCGCGCGAAAGTAGGCAGGCGAATCATTATTTTGATAAAACTCACGCAAACAAAAAATACGGTCCGCACCAGTGAAAAGCTTCATGGTAACTGAATGCCCAACAACCATCGGTACTCTACTCGCAACTCGTTGCTCCCGCGCACCCTCTGCATTTTATTCGAAATTTACATTCCTAAGGAGTTTATGGGTCCACCCTATATTGTACCTAAGCTTCTTTTTAAGAATAAAAATAAAAGGATCCGATTGAACAATTCTGACACGAAACTTAGTGGTGTGTTTCAGCCCTAAGATTTATGTTATAGGGTTTGCTTTTGTTCTTTAATGTGTTCTCAGTGAAACGCCGATATTCTCTTTGTACTGAATTTCGAACGTATGAGCACGGCCTGACACAATTTCCGAATTTTGTTTTCTTTTCACATCGATATTATCTAAATATAGAAGGTCCGGCACGTGGTAGTCTTAAATGTCGCAAAAGCAAGTTTGCGACATATAAGACTACCTCAGTACTTCCTTTGGGTCGTAAGTTTGTAAAGGTTAAATATGTAATAAGTTTGTGAATAAAAAGAGTCTTTATCAAATGACACTTGACTTGGTATGGATATTTTTTAAAGTCAATGAATGTTTTGGTGGATGACTCGGTGGTTAGCGGCGATAGCCCAGTGGCGTACGTAACGGATTGCTGAGACGAAGTCTCGAGTTCGATCCCCAGTCGCCCCGGGCACACAACTCTGACTTTTCTTAGTTATGTGAGCCTTAATAAATGTTAGTTATCGCTCGCTTAATAATGTGCCCGGTGGATGGCAATAGGCTCGCCCCCTATTACATTGGAACTTTACATAACTGGCGAGTCGTGGGTGTGTAATACACTTCTGCCTATCCCTTCGGGGGTACAGGCGTGAAGTTATGTTATGTTATGACTCGGTGGTTTCCATTAGTTTGTACCTTAGTCTTATATCTATAGAGCTTTAGGAAAGTATTTTTGGATTTAATCATGCATTTAGATTTTTAATAATCATCCTAACATTAATCCCGGTTGCATCCTAAGTTTGCTCTCGATGTGGCTTATTTTGGTATAACGAAAGCGACTTCCGACTGACCCCCCAACCTCTAAAGAAAATCCCATGCCAGGACCTCATATATTAAGCAGCAGCAGGTGTATCGGCTCACAGATGAGGTTAGCTTGGGCTATGAAAATCTTGGTGGGGCCTCAGCCCTCGGCGTCAATAAAGGTGCAGTCAAAGACCGCAACTGCAGCCGGCATTTTATAGAAACACCTAGATTAGAAATCAGTAATTTCACCGCGGTCGACAGCAGGGAACGGCGCGCGTAGTGATACCGCCTGCAGTTGCGGTCTGCGGTTATTCTCGAAAACCTTAAGCGACTTTGTAATCTCTTAAAAATTATAAGCGAGCGTTTTGATCCGAAATGGTTCAAAAATATAATTACTGAGTAGCTATGTACCTACTATGTGGTGCTATGGCAGTGATACAACATCATTCATAATGATGTCTGAATATTTAGTAGAGGTTTACGTCCAAAGCTCAGAATGTTTATATTTTTCATAATTTAATTTCATTCGACATGAAAATCAAAACTTTAAGTTTAGACATCCGAAACCGACCATTACGTATATCACAGACTGGTATCAATTCATGATTAACTTCTACCGATAATGCACTGCACATACTAAGTGGAGCTATGTGGGAATATGGTAGAACAAGGACCGTTGTGCACATGCTCCGCTTTGTCGCTTTGTTACCCATAACATCAACGCAGCGATGAGATCGCAACTACAAGAGAACCTAAATACATGCACTACATAACCACAGCTCCTGTTGATCCTTGTACCCAATGTGTGGTTTCTAATTAGCATATCTTGAATGCAAAATAATATAGTACTAATGACGAACACATTGATTTTGGCAAAATGAACATGGTGCAAAGATATCGTGGTGAATAATGTCAGATTAATGATTTGCATAAAATTGGTTAGGTTACTGTTTGTCCACGTTCTCATTCCATTTTCACGATACATAATACGGCTTATTGCTGTCAGCCACAAAGTTTTTTAAATTTCCTGGCAATACTGAGAATTTCCTTACATAAATTCCATTACCATTGCCAAAAAAAATATTGTCAAATATTGTTAGAAGTTTGTCTCGCAAGTAGAAACTCAGAATTGCACTATTCGGACACCAACTGAAAGTAATAAGGGGATTCTTCGAATTTCAGTAAACTTTACAAAAATTTCAATATATTTTGAATGGAAAATGGCAATTTGTTATATAAGTGTCAGCGTGTAAAGTTGTGCAGTTTATGTGGAAAGTTGAAGATGTGTGCCATAGAACTCTAGTGCTTGGCAAAGTTGAAGACAAGTGCTGGCAACGTGACATCCCCCTTTTAGTGCCTTGAAATCTTAGCTAGACAAAAACACTTCACGTTTCGCTGAAACAGGATTTCCTTATTTGTAATATGAACAATGTTCATTATTATGTAAAATAAAACATTTGGTAAACTGCATCTGAACTTTATGCGACTGTGGAGCATAAACTTTCAGTGTTCTTTGTAACTATAAGGGTCTGTATACAGAGGTTAATAATATTAACTTTCAGCAGCAACTTTAATAAGCATTTCTTGTTAACATTTCACTAAATAATACTTCCAAGATTGTCATTATACAATGACTTTATGACGTTAAATGTTTATGAATAACAATTTAAAGTTTTGCATTGAGTTTATTCAATCAAGCAACAAACTGCAGTCCCTTCCAAACGACGGGGAAGGGAGCGATCAAAGTACTAACATTGACGGTAGTAAACACAAAAGTTTTTGCCATAAACATTTAAAGTGTTTTGCGTCAATATACAGAAATACAACGCTTAAGGTGGTGTTGTATCAACACTGTTATTTACATAGATCTTCTAGTTGCACTTTAGATAAAGGGAATAAAGCTTATTACAATTATAATATTGGAATATAGCTATCAGAAAGTCGCTCCCGTAAAATATTTTATGAACCAAACTATGAAAAAGAGCAATAAAAGAGTGGACCCCAAGCGCCAAGCTGCAAGATCTTGATGGGGTCTCATATACCCATATGGCCCCCTAAAACCATGGGGAGCCACACACTAGTGGACACACACGCATATGGGGCCCGTACACCCATGGGGCCCCATACACATACATCACTTATGGGGCCCATACACCCTTGGGGTGACATAGACCCATGGCACCCTATACTTCTATGGGGCCCATATACCCATGGCTCCCATACACCTGCGGGTCCCATGCACCCATGGGTTCCATATACCCATGGGCACCATTAAGATCCGTAGCGCATATAGACCTCATATCTTGCTTGATTCAATTCAATTCAATTCTTTATTATGGCTCCTGTGCCTTAAGCAGCAATTCCGCCAATGTCCCGTAGATAGAGCTATTAACGAAGGAGATAAAGTGGCTCGATTTGACCGGTTGGCTTGAGTATGGAGTTTCTTCGACCAGAAACTAAACAAAAGGACAACACAAATACTGTAGATACACATACAATGACAGCTAGAGGTGATTTATGGACACTTAAATATAATTATTTTTTAATTTTAGTTTATTAATATGTATATATTTCGATATCTTGCTTGGGCATAGGCCCAAGCAAGATATGAGGTGACAGTCGCTCCCGTAAATGTCACAATGAAGCAGGTTATGGAATGGGGAAGTAGCACAGCGTACCCTGGGCTCCAAACTGTAAGCTTTGGATGCAACCGGGATCGGAGCTCGGATTCATGAGTTTAGGCCCCAAAGCAAAAGCTTCATCAGCAATGAAAATATTATATAGATATTTAGACGCAGGTGTTAGTAGTATTTGGTAGTGTTGAAGGTTCATGTCAGTTTAAATTATATCAATGGTAGGTACTGTTCCTAATATTTAGTACTACCATTAAATATATGTCTATTAGAACCAATGTCAATCAATACAAACTCTTGTATTGAATCGACGAATGTCATAAGTCATTTCAGTTTTAATACTTAAACTGAATACTGTACTAATACTAGCATCGTATTCGCAAACGTTCGAGTCTCAACTTTTTATCAATGGATTTGTACATGTAGTACATTCTGTACGATGTGGCATTTACTGCCTCTAACACGTTCCGCTCGGGATTGATTGCCTCTCCGAACGCGTCATATAGGTAGAAAACGTAGGTATTTTGAATTTTCAAGGTATAATTCGGAATATATGTAAATTTTGATAACCGTTTTTCATTCTCCTATCAATGACCTTCATTTTGGTATCATTTATTTTTTTCTAACTTGAACATAAATCAAATAAAACTGGAATGCGTTTTGGGTTAGACCAATCTTTGAGAGCAAATTCTATAAAGGAAAGTAAAAGTCATCGTAGGTATATCGGATAACCGAAATTACTAGTTTAAATAGCCTAGAATAACATATATGTTTTTCAGAATACTGAGACTTCTCATTTTCGAAAAATCTTAATCTAAAAACACCCTTCTCCGGGGAGACCCTCACCGTATCGTATCTATAGTATATAGTTCGTTCAATATAAATGGGTAATATTCGCGTAAACTTTAGGAAACATCGCATAGATTAAGCACATAAATTGTTTGCTACTAAGCAATGGGTCCCGAATTGGAGTCCACACGGGACTAGTATTTATAGGACCTACAGTTTTATCTTACATTATGTTACATTATGTTTGTAACTACACCTATGATATATAGCTAAATCCTTCTGTGGAGTTAGATTTTACGAAAAAAAATTGTTAATAATTCTGTTACCCAAGGGGAGCTGGGCTACAAAAGCGCTGTGTGGCCGTGGACATTTCCTTTCGAGGGGCGAATATAAAATTACACAATATTTTGTAATAGAGTCATCGTCTATAGCTATCTACACACCAAAGTCGCCGGCGCGGCGGCATAACCCGCTGGGTTTGTATTGCCTTTGTTCCGGTACGATTAAACGCAAAACAAGCCCGGCGGCTTTGGTGTGTAGATAGCTTTAGCGGTGATCACAGTTGCATTACTTGCACCTCACATTTTTATTTGTCCTATTTTAATTTAATATGTATAGTATACTTTTTACTCATGCACAAATGCAATGATAATTTTGAATGCAATTAATTTTCAAAATGTATGCCTTTCTATGAACTTCAAAATTCATAGATAGATAAATATCTCTGAAGTCTAATAAAAATATAGCATCGTGTATTTCAGCCAAGAGTGTTAGTATAAGCTTATTATGGGCATCTAGATATATATTTATGGACACGACTATTTATACTCTTGATTGATGGCACTTGGTAGGACTTGCTACATATTGAATATTGAATCAAATGTATCACTTGTACTTTTCCACTATTATATTTAAGCTAAGCTGAATTGCTTGTGTTAGGAGTGGGTTCACGTCGGTAGTGTAATGGCCAGGATTTGAACCCGGGACCTCTCGATCATAGGGTCGACTCCTTAATCACTAAGCTACCGACGCTTCATCAAATATACTGCTGTCACGATCAGAGACGACTGGAAGTACGTGTAGAAGTTACGCAAATACGTATGAAAATACTGCATTTCAATAGAAATTGTCCATTGAAATGCATTTTGTATTCATATATTATTGTCAATCAATTAATCATTTATCTTTAAACAACAACGAAATACACTCAGAATATCCACATTCACAATCACAAAGCTAGCAAAGCAAATGCTTCAGATACGTTTTGTAGTTGGATTCACATCTCTACTGGTTCAATTAGTATCTTCCGCATTCACTTCCATTGGTTTTGCTTTGCAGAATGAATGTTTGAGTATCAACCACGTGTTGAGGTTACTGAACTTTCATTACCATTTGTTTACGTAATGAAATCGATAATGTAAAAATCATCTCTTCCTACATTTTTAACACTTTCTATTGTTCTTTAAGAAGGACATGTGTGTATGTAATGTCTCTATTCCACATCTGATACTAACATTGATGGCTTAAAAAGCTTCTACCAATGCGTCCTGCTTGTTATGACATACGATAATCGAGTAACTGGCGGTCAAACGTAACAAAACACAGTGCCTACAAACTAAAATTTGCATAGCACGTTATAGGGCAAACTATGCCTAAAGATTTTTGAAGGACAAAATTCATATCTATACGGGTACTTTTTGGATGCAAAGTTCATAAATAAAACTAGTGAGAAAATACGATTTACAAAAAAAAAGTATATAAGTATGTTTATCTGCATTCTGGAACCCGTAACACAAGCTAGTTAAACTATGCTTACTTTGGGTCTAGAAAGCGCTGTGTAGAATGTCGTAGAATATTTATTTATTATTTATTATTATTATTACATAAAACATAACAAATAACATAATTTCACGCCTGTATCCCCGAAGGGGTAGGCAGAGGTATATTACACAACCACGATTCGCCAGTTATGTTGAGGTCCCAATGTAATAGGGGGCGAGCCTATTGCCATCTACCGGGCACATTATTAAGCGAGCGATTATTAACAATTATTAATGCACACATAACTACGAAAAGTCAGAGGTGTGTGCCCGGGGTGACTGGGGATGGAACTCGAGATCTCGTCTCAGTAGTCCGTTGCGTACGCCACCGGACTATCGCCGCTATTACTTTACTTTAACTAATACTTTATTAAGTCCCGTCCCATTGAATAAATTGACACTGGTACTAACCGTAGTCAATTATTTCTCAAAACCGTCATCCGTTAAGTGTAATGCATAATTTACATTTTTTAGCTATTATACCCGGTCTGTAAAGTTACCACTTGAATTCATTCCATTATTTTATTTCAATAATTTCAATAAAATGAAAAAAAAACGACGGGTTGCACTTCGGGAGTGCCAGCAGAAGTGAACACTTGAATATTAACGATGTGATATTTTGGAATGGTTAGGGAATAATTTTGCACGAATGCTTTAATTATCAGTACCTATACAAGTACTATCATTTATGTGGTAACATACAATATTTACGCAAACATGACAATTTATATTACATTAAAAATTTAACACTTCAGAACAATTACAATTATTTTACATTGAAAAGGTTATCTCTCAAAAAAATCAACTTCCATCCATAATTTCAACGACAACAACCAAAACCATCGTCGCCAATATATTTATAAAGTACTCACTCATTTTCTTTCGCTATTTATTCGTCACTTTTTTCATTAAAAGATGCACTTTGTTTAATTTCCATTTTATATCAATGGATTCATGGCACAAAATAAAATAAATATTACAAAAAGTTATATAATGACAAAAAGTGTTTCTTACGCCTCGGTCGGAATCGATCTCAGTCTTGACGAAGTCAACGACCACTCATTAGACGAACGAGCCACCAAGGTTGTTAAGTACAGTGTGAAATTAGCGCTTCAATATTTGTCGTCTTACGATAAGGTCACGTGTTTACTGACGCGAGTTGAACCTTTTTTACTCATTACAAAAAAGTGCACAACGACGCTAAAGAAGTTTTCACTTCAAAAAAATTAATTTAAAAGTCCATCAAAATTTATTATGTTTCCATCCCTAAAATCGTTTCCCCTTATTTTAATTTGCTAAAACTCCCTTCTATATTCATATTACTAAGAAATTGCTCCGTCGTTTACTTAATGGGCATATTGTACCAATGGTAGGGCTCTTGCTCCAAAAATAATTAGACACGAAGAGATGTCCGCTTGAATACAGGAAAGCATTTATGGGTATACGCGATGTGTAAACTATAACGCGTATACCTTTAACGACTGTATATATTTGGATATTTGTTATTTTAGGTGCAATCTATCGATTTCCAAATAGTACCGTAATTATGTGTTAATGTTAGTACATATGTATAGTGTTGATTTGAGACAACCAATATACACAAGATTGACGAGACATAGTAAGGACGTGTTAGTCACTTATTACGTAGACGGACATAATAATAATAATAAGTGGGTTATTTTCTAACCACAAACTATTTGAGGTGGAATGGACCCCTACCAAGATTTTCGGGGTTCAAACCTTACCTGCAAGCTGGTTAAACAAAGCAAATTACGGAAAGGAGGAGTAGGAGAACGAACCCCGGGCTCCAAAGTGCGGGCTTTAAATGCATCCGGGATTGATGGATGGATGGCTGATGGTAACTATTTTGATTAATGCTACAATTTTTTATTACTGTGAAAGTGTGATTTGTGCAAGTAGTATCAAAATATGATTACGTTTGACTTTTAATATTATAGCAGCCGTTTTTTGTAGTGTATTGTTATTAGTTATTTAGTATATAGTTCTTATAGTTTCGAAACTATAAGAACTATATACTAACTAAGTAACTGTTGAAACTTGGCAAGTAGATGTGTTCTGTGAACCGCATTAAGATTTGCAGACAAAAATAGAAAAAATTTCAATAAATTTTGAGGGTTCTCCATACTCACGAGTGAAGCTCATTTTTTTTTTCATTAAACCCATATATATGTCTCTATGGATAGGTCTTCAAAATGATATTGAGGTTTCTATTATAATTTATTTCTAAACTGAATAATTTGCACGAGAGACACTTCCAAAATGACACTGACACTGACATTGCTAAAATGCCCCCCCCCCCCCTATAACTTCTACAATAAGAGAATGATAAAACTAACAAAAAATATATGGTGGACATTGCCATGTAAACTTCCACCGAAAATTGGTCCGTTCATGGGCGAGTCGCACTTGGCCGGTACCTACCTTCAGTCACTACAATAATTTCACTTGGCTTACGTGGCATTGTAGCATAATTATATTACTCAAGAAATATGAATGTAAGTGTACCTACAGATTCTACAGAAATCTGTAGGAGATTTGCCTTCAAACTGCCGAACATGAATTTATAATAAAAATATGTCGCCTATTAAAGCCAAAACGGCTTTATGTTTCATAGCATAGATTCTAAAATGGCAAGTGATAAAACTGATGCTTCAGCACTGAGATCTGTAAGAAAACAGAAACAAATGTGAGAATAACGTGTAAAAGTAAATTCCTTCATATCCAATCTGGCTGCTTGAATACATAAAACGATGAAGTGTGTGAACGTTGTGACAAAATTCAAATTTATCGTCCTTCCATTACATATTGGGAAAAATAATGGTAATGTGCTCATATTATGATAATAATTCTTATAAATAAGGCTACATATTTACATAAAATGAAGAAAGAGTAAAGGGACGTTAAGTGATGCAGTTCTGGATCTTAAGACACAATTGTGGTTTTGTTGTGACGCCGAGTGTTTCGATTTTTAAATCGATTTTTAAATGACCGCGGTAGCCTAGTGGTATGGGTAATGGACTGCTGAGACGAGGTCTCGGGTTCGATCCCAGGTTTTACCATGGCACACACCAATGACTTTTCGATGCTTTTCGAAGTTCTGTGTGTATTTACCGCAGGTTTATAAGTGCCCGGTTAATGGCAATAGACTCGCCACCTATTACATTGGGACCTAAAAACATAAACTGGCGAAATGTGGGTGCTAGCACCTCTGCTTACCCCTTCGGGGATATAGGCGTGAGTTTATGTTTATGAAATCCAATAAAATGTAAAATATCCGATTTCGTTTTACGATAGATACTATAGGCAGAGGAATGGACTGGTCACCTTCTGGACCAAATCAATTTTCTAACGCGAAAGTCAGATTATGGAATTTTAATAAGAAGTTGATGAAGTTTTTACCACGTTTTGATATTTGTCTTAGCAGGTCCATAAACCGCGATGTTTACTTCAAGAATGAAGAATGACGTATTGAACTGACATAATACTCTTTCACTCTCACTTTCACGCCTCTATACCTCTGAGGGTACAGGCAAAAGTGTAATAATGTTTACATTTTGCCGAGAATATTTCATATTACATACCCGGTATTCCAAGACATGTCTATTGCCGTCAAACGATTACTTGCCGCGTTGGATAGAGAACAGTTATAT
The DNA here is from genome assembly GCA_946251805.1 of Cybosia mesomella. Lineage (NCBI taxonomy): Eukaryota > Metazoa > Arthropoda > Insecta > Lepidoptera > Erebidae > Cybosia > Cybosia mesomella. The sequence continues at coordinate 18,123,643 of OX276396.1, read as the reverse complement.
ACCATAGTCGTATTGTACGGATACATACGGTAAGAGTTAAAGTGGCCCTTGTATTCTTCTTCTTTGGAAATAATTTGAGTAATTACTTAGACCTTATAAAGTCAGATAGTTTTGGTTATAAGAAATTAGTTTTGTCTTCTTTTCCTGATAATTGTCTTGTATATTTGTCGTCTATTTCTTATTTGCCATTGCGTCTGGTTTCACAGACATTCACCCATTAGACTCTTAGAGAACATACTTATGATTCAACATTTTTAGGAATTATGGTAAGGGTGAGGACCCAAATTAACGTAATTTGCTAATTTTTTTATTGATTCATCTATTTATGAAATTGGCTGCTTCGCCGCTCACGTGTAGTACCTTTTTTTTTTTCGTGCGGAAATCCCTTCGGATACCCCCCCGCCGGTCAGCGGGGGCGGTTATGTCGGGCTTGAACCGACTAAAACCGCACGTCGTCTCGGGTCTACAGACGCGGGGGTGTAAGATTGCCCATAGAGCATATCCCTCGCACCCCGACTGACCCTGGGCCATCTCCACTTGCGAGACGTGTAGTACCTACTGAACCCGCTTTGTTCAATCCCAAGAGCCCCATTCATATAAGAGAGCACTTTAGATACCTCAAGGATACACATGCTAGAGTTTTGAGGTCGTCTGAAAACTTGGAACTAGAGATGCTTGTGCATTCCCCCAACTATGGTTCACCTATTGATTGCAGCATTTGAATATAAGGCGGGCAAAATCTCTGAATATTATTTTTAACTATGTTAATCACTACTTATTATCCAACCATCAAGAGTGAAAACTACGTAGGTACTGTAATGTCCGACCTCGTTCGAACACTACAGTTAATTCCCTGGTCATCATGCGTCAGCGATATAAAAATAAAACTGTTGTAACAATTTAAATTCAAATTAGGAAGCTAGGGAAAACAAAAGGAGCCTAGAGAGTTGGAGTCGGAACGGGACCCGGAGGACCCGTCCTTGAATCAAGCTGCGAAAAAGTATCCTGAGGAGAATTCCGCTGTAAGTCCTATCCTTGGGCAGAGTCCGCGTTCCTTCCCCAGTCCGCATATTAAAGTTAAACAACCCCGTGTAAAAGTCTCCTAAATAATATAAATAAAAGTGCATGATTGAAATAAATAATATTTTTCTTCGAAAAAACGTCTTATACTTTCATCGGCATAAGAAGCTGTGACGCCAGACCCCAGATGTATGTAGGCACTTATTTATATTTATCTTTGATTTGGAGTTTATTTATAATTTTTGTGTAAAGTATTATATTTATATTCTTCCTTTTGTTTTTACTCTCTATTCATATTTGAAATTTGGTGTAATTTGATTATGACAGCTACACCACCATCTAACGTGCATTTTTTTGGATTTTTGTCTATCCTAAGGTTGCCTGGAATCAACTGAAATTATACATTTAACTGGAATTACTGTGATCCATACTACATTGTCTTTAAAATTAATGTTGATGTACAATAAAGAGGTATCTATCTATTTATCTATCTTAACTTTTACAGGCGCAACTACCGTCTGAACCCCCGACCCCACGAGGAAAGCCTGTGCTAGAAACTCGTCCGTCAATTAGCAGGTGTACCGGTTTGTAAGGTTTTACGTAGGCCCCCTTTTTTTTTTCTTTACGTGCGGAAACCTCCACGGGCTTCACCCCACCGGAGCTAACGGTAAGATGGGTATGTCGTACTTGAACCGACTAAAACCGCAAGGTGTCCCTTTTGCTTCAGCCATGTGGTACGGAGAATCTGGTGTGCCCTAGGAAGGATATCCCAGAGACCCCGACCGGCTCCGGTCGCCAGCGCTGGCGACCCCAACGCGTTATTGGGGATCTAATCCACCCTCCCCCTAAGAGAAGCGTGGAAACACGACGCGCCGCTACCCTGGGCCTGCTTCTGCTAGGGTGACGGCTAGCCCCGACCGCCACCCCCAGGCCCGCGCTCATGGAGGAAGGAGATCGTTCTGCGATCTCCGCCACCCGGTGCGCCTTCTACGGCACGGGACAGTGCTAGCTCTCTCCCGTACCTTTTCTGCCGCCTCTTTTGCGCGCATCACTGCCTCGCAAAAGAAGGCGACGGCGTTCCACACACTCTCGCTGCCAACCATGGCCAGCACCAGGGTCTGCAGCGTGAGGCTTCGCGCTCCGACGGCTGCTTCAAGGACACGGCGCTGCTCCATCCACTCTGGGCACTCTGCCAGTGTGTGAAGCGTCGTGTCCACGGAGCAGCCCCGGCAATGGTGACACTCGGGCGTCGGCTCTCGGCGTATACGATGCAGGAACTCACCGAAACAGCCATGTCCGGTGAGCACCTGCGTCAGCCGGTAGGAGAGGCTTCCGTGGCGCCTCTCCAGCCATTCCTCCATGACGGGTCTTACCACCACAATCGTGGCGTGCCCTGCGCTTGGTTGCCCAAGTCGTTCCTTCCATTCCTCCACGAGCACCTGGCGGAGTTGGGATCGCTGCCCCTCGATTTCTCGTGGGGCAGGTCTTAGATCCCGCTCCAGCGCCTCCTTGCGCCACTGGTACAGTGCCGCAAGGGCCCTCGCTTCCAGGTCCCATGAAGGCGTCCCGGCAAGAAGACTCGCCGACTCAAAGGAGACCGTGCGGTATCCCCTTATAATCCTGACGGCCAGCAACCGCAGGGGGGATAGCAGGATTGCGACGTTGCTAGCCGTCAGGTTCACTGTCCATACTGGTGCCCCGTAAAGAGCCATGGACCGCACGATTCCAGCGTAGAGCCTCCTGCAGGAGGCGTCGGGCTCCTTCAGATTGGGCAGCAGCCGCGACAGCGCAACCGCCACCCCCTTAAGCTTAGGGGCCAGACTTCGGAAATGATATCCAAAGTCCCACCGCCCATCGAGTACGAGCCCTAGATACTTCATCGAGGACTCGATAGCGATGCGTACACCTCCTACGATAAGACTGGATCTCTCTGGTGATCGATTCCGAGTCCGGGGCCCATAGAAAAAAAGGGCCTCGGACTTGTGGAGGGCCACCTCAAGACCCAGCCGCCGAATACGTCCAACGACTTGGGCAACCCCGGCCGTGGCCTTCATGGTTGCCTCGTGATGCGTCTGGCCTCGTACTATCACGACGGTGTCGTCGGCGTAACACGTCAAGTCAACACCCTTCAGAAAACCACCGCGAAGCACCCAGTCGAAACCGATGTTCCACAGGAGCGGCCCCAGTACCGAGCCCTGTGGAACACCGCACGACATATCTCGCCGACCGAGCCCTTCCCTACTTGGGCAGATAACGGCTCTCTCCGAAAGATAAGCCCCGACGATGCGGCGGAGGTAGAGAGGCCCTCTATGATAAACGAGCGCCTCTCTAATGCAGCTCCAGGGTAAGGTGTTGAAGGCAGGCAAGAGACACTGCCAACACCACCTCACCGCGGGCCACAGCTTCCTCCATCAGGGCCCTCCCGTGCATGATCGCATCCACAGTGGAGCGCCCCCGGCGAAAACCAAACTGGTTGTCCGCCAAATCCGGCCCTACTGTCATGAGGTGCTCGACGAGGCGCTCGGCTATGAGCCGCTCAAAAAGCTTGCAGATCTCGTCGAGCAATATAATACGCCGGTAGGCGGAAGGTGAGTCCGCAGAACGCCCCTCTTTGCGGATCAGGATCAGTTTCCCCATCTTCCATATTTTCGGAAACCGGCCCTGATCAAGGCATGCGCTAAAGAGCCCTCCCAGTTGGGGTCCGAGAGTCTCTAGAGCCAGGACCCACGCTCGGCCTGGAATGCCGTCAGGTCCTGGAGCGGTATTTTTGGCTTTGAGCCGTAACACCGCAACCACTAGCTCTGCCCAAGTGACTTCGGGCAAGACGCCGTCTTCCACACTGAGCGCTTGAGGCGGAGCCATTGACGGTGGAGTGTGCTCCTCAACCCTCGCAGGGAACAAGGCGCCTACGACCTCTTGAAGCAGCTCCGGCTGGAGACTCCTGGTTAGTGGCGGGGGGGGGGGGCGTTATACATAGGCCCCTGAAAAAAAAACTATATGTCTATTTGCATTGGTCTGAGTATTTTTATGTATATTACTACAGATAATACTAGATAATACAGTTAAAAGAAACATTTATATTGCATAGATTTTATTGCTACAATTCATACCAGAGATAGCTTTCCATCAAACTATGCAGATAGCCTTTTAAAAAATCAAAGAGTATTTAAAGTAGACTTTGATAAATAGGTAGCGCTCGCTGAATAAAACATTGAAAGTTTAATAATGGACGACTGCATTATGTATTATCTGTGGTGTGCTTCGACCAGCAGCTGATACATGCTAATTTCCGATTAGAACCGTTTACACACAAATGAATCGGTGGTGACCAATATGAACTGATAGTAATGATTGATGTCGCAAAGATGCCTGATTTGGGAATAATTTGGCTGGATCTGAATGTTTCAAATTACAAGACAGAATTACTACATTATAGGACCTGATAGGATTCTTTCTGTCATAGGAATCGAGACCAAATAGAAGATATGGATTTATACTGGTAAAATCTAATCTTGGAAGTGGAACGGAGTTAACCAATGCTGCAATGAATTAAAACTAACTTATGTTCTCATGTTTTACATAATTAATTAATTAATTAATGTTATAATCGATATAAAATTTAATTATTTTTGTAGTTTTTTAGAGTCATGAAATAAAAAAATCCGTTCCCGCAGGGGGAACACATAGGTAGATTTCGTGAAGCAATTAATATTATTTTATATAGAGAACTACGAACTTTAAACAGTTTAATTTTTTTTCTCGAAAACGGTAACTTCTAGCGAAAAACTTTTCAGACATTTATTTTAGACTTAAAAATGGCCTTTTTTTTTTCTATCGATTAAAAATGTTTCCGACACCAAGAATGTTCACCGGTTAGAAGCTATAATTTTTTTCCCGAAAAATTTTGGTTTTTCCCCCCTCCACTTTTAGTTAAAGTTTTAATCTTATGGGTTTATAATTAAAAGTTCTTGGTATTCATGTATACTATGGGAGAAAAATTAGAACGATTCGAATATCTTTCATGGAACGTGAAATTTTGAGGAAAAACTGATTTAACAAAAAGTGAGGCCCTATCGTCCCCTTAGGCCGGATTCCACTCGTTCATGAACTTAAACTAAGTTTACACCCAAGCAATTTTTGACCGCAGTTTGAAAGCGATCGGGGCAAAAATGCGACCGTGAGAGTGCCGCAAATTTTGGGAAGTGGAACCATACATACATATATATATATATAAACTTTTTGACCAGTGGTCATTTCGGACTCAGGGGGTCATAACTAGACCTCCTATTAAGAATTTTTTTTAAATTCTACAGTAGTCAAGAAACCAATAGGTAGATCGATTTCATCGAAATCTACCTAATACGTTTTATTATAATCACAATGCGGTTATTATTTATGGGTAAACATTCCGTCGAGAGTAATCATTGCATTTAATTTAAATTAACGACTCATTAATCTTTTGTTAAATTATAATATACAACAAACGGCAATGCAATACTTTTACCTATTTTAGGTAAAATTATTAGTTTGTAATTTTATAAATTAATAAAAGTTTTCATTCATAATTCATTTAATGTATTGGGTAACATCCCTAGTATTTAAAAAGAAAAAGGGTTCACCGACGTAACTTTGTAATGACGTTCAGTTTTTAGAACAAGAATTGTTTAATTTGTTTAAAATGGTTTATTAGTCAAAGTAAATCGTCAAATTGTGATTTTTTTTCATTATTGCAATAAATATGCGTTTTAAACTGTAAATATTAAAGCAATTTTGCAGTTCTAGCTTTGGAATATTTCGTTCCTCCGTTACAAGGTTACGTTGTCGAATTTTGATGAAATGACAAATGTGGCCTATTATATTTGCCATTGTGGCAAGCGTAAGCGATTACCTCACCCTATACACTCCTGAAAGGAATATCCTCCTGCCTGACTAAGCAGAAATTGATGAATTAGTAATGTTGCATTTACTCGAAACTGGCGGGCTTGCATGAAACATTTAATGACAGTATATACTTTATGAGAAAAATTCTTCGAGAGAATTCAATTGATTTCGTGAGTTTATTTAACGTCGCCCCGTTATTTCCTGATGTGAAATCACACGTAAAACTGACAAATCTACAACATTGACGTCATCGATGTCAATATTATCCACATTATATGTCGACAGTGCAGCAGTTATTCTGCAAAGAAGTAATGAAATAGAATAAAATTTCTCTAAAAGCTCTTATACGCGGCATAGCCGTTTTTTTTGGTGGCTGAACTCCTCCGTAACCACTCGCGCAATCTTGACCAAATTTATCACGGTGATAGTGTGGACACTGAGTAGTGTTTTGAAGCGAGATGGTTCAAGTCCGATGTACCATTGAGGAATAATCACCGAAAAACAGTTTCACGAGCGCGTGGCCTTAGCTAAGCGCGCGACCGTAGTAAGATGTCTTATTTTCAAGTAAGAGTCCTGCTCGCTCAGCTCAATTCAATTCAGTCGCAACCTGCACTGAATTTTTAGTACTTTTCTTTACAACTTCAATCGGGCATGCAAAACCACCGACCAATGTATAGGAGCTTTTAGTTAAATTAAGATTTAGGAATATCATTGTATTTATAAAAATATTTTTCAAATAAAGAAAAAATCGGCCAAGCACGAGTCGAACTCGTACGCCAAGGGTTCCGTACCTATCCATTATACCGCCATAATTTTTTTTGGGTTATGAACCAGTCAACACGATAAAAAGATATGGGCAGATTTAAATTTTGCGAAAACTTGTAAGTCTCAAAATTTACTTTAACATTCAACTATTTTTTATTTTTCGGAATTTTAGTTTTACATGTGCTATGAGACCTGCTAATCTACGCTCGAGACCTTCATAACAAACCCGTCATTTTCCTGGTATCTTAAGTAAGACTATATTTCCTGAAACATTACTAATTCCCATGTTGATAATAAGCAAACAAATAAGCCAAAAACAAATCCATTACACTTATTAGAAAGACAATACTTATTATCCTATTACAAAAGTAAATGAAGAAATTTGAAGATTCCCTCCCAATCATTTGTTTCGTCTCTTCCAATTACAAGAAGGAATTAAAGTATCAAAGTACAAAATGTCTTAGGAACAAAAAGTCTTACATAAACTCAGATTATATTTTTCCACTTTATTTCCTCTTTGTGTAAATTGACATAATTAAGCGTAAAAGTTATGACGCAGTCGTGTTACCAATTATGTAATACCGTGATTAGAGTTTTAATTTGAAAAAGTGTTCCTACAGTTATTATTGTACAATGTTATTTCTCAAATGAATCCAGTACTTAAAATGGTTGAAAATAAATGAAACAAACTCAACTTATGCTGCTTCCTCTTTTTGTTTCGCAACAGATTTATTATAGAAAAGCTAGGACATAGCATGAATTTACGTTTGAGTTTGAAGATACTTGAGTGTGGGTATTGTAGTGTCCGGGGGTTGGACGCCACAATACCTCGTGTTGATGAAAAGATAAAACACAAGGATTAAACTTTATATTATCATTTATTTAATTAAAAACTTCCTACATCGAGTTTAGGGAGGTTTTACGCGAATATGTTTATGTTTAAAACGAACTGTAGGGAATCGCGGATTCTGCTCAAGGACTTAGCCTACAATCAGTATATTTAGGACTTCTCTTTGGACGGCGGGCGAGGCCGGCGCCCCAAGTCGCCCGCTGTCAGTCGCTTGGTCCGCCAAGCAATTGTTTTTCTTCCCTAAGCTAAATTCAAATACAAAATACTTTATTTTTAAACTCTGACACATGATGGCCAGGTCAACGAACTGTAGTGATCGAACGAGGTCCGAACACTACATCCAGCTACGCCCAAGGCCATGACATGTGACAGCTACACTGAAGCCCTAGGTATACTAAATCTGGGACACAAAAAAAAAAATTAAGCGGATTGTCCCTTACAATGGGAATAACGAAGCAATCTTTGTAATAATTAGTAAACGATAGTAGAATCTCAAATTATAGCAATTAAACTGTAATAAATACTGAAAAACACGAACAAAGAAAAATTGCTTCATTCTTGGCCAGGCAAAAAACCAGAATAAAAGAAGCCTGGCCACAATCAGCCTCACTAAATAGACTAATTTGGTGTTACTTGACAACACCTTTTAAGTTTTGTCCTGACGGGATCTAAAGTACAGAGTACTTTTAAGACCTACCAAACTAAAAAACAAAAGATGACATAAAGTGATCTATCCTTACACATTATGCATATGTAATTATAAACCTCTTACATCGCCTACGAATTACTAAATTACTTTTTAATCAACATTAAAGAGAAAGAGAACTTTACTTCATAAAGAGGAGTCTGGTCAAAAACCCACTTTCAACCATCGCAGGCACTTACGTCCATAGCGACTTGACTCTCTTACAAAGTTTAGATCCCCACTCTCAACATTAGACGAAAAAATAATTGCCTAACTCCTACGCTAGTACCTACATCATGAATATAACAAAAAAAAACTATTTATCTTCCACAGCGCACCACATAGAATCAACAGAGAAAACATAATATTAATTATACATCTCACACAACACATTATTTACTACGTGGATTATAATTATATTAAGACTTATAGTCCTTATTAGCCCTATTGACCCGCAGACATCTGTCAATGGCGAAAATAACACTAAAATCTCTTGAGACACTCTGGAACAAGCCACCATCATAGCCATTGCACCTCTTTATCTCAACCATCTTCTAGTTGGGCACATAAAAACACATAAAAGCAAATAAACACAACGATACTGATAATTGCGTCGCTCCAATGTCGCACGACGTCTTCCTTCGTACGGCACGGGATCGATCACTCCACTGCCAACTGCAGAATGTTGGCGTTTCCAACTCCTGCGGAAACTAGCGCTCCACCAACTCCTGTGGAAACCAGCGCCTCCACCAGTTGTAGCGTCCGGGGGTTGGACGCCACAATACCTCGTGTTGATTTAAAGATAAAACACAAGGATTAAACTTTATATTATCATTTATTTAATTAAAAACGTACTACATCGAGTTTAGGGAGGTTTTACGCGAATATGTTTATATTTAAAACGAACTGTAGGGAATCGCGGATTCTGCTCAAGGACTGAGCCTACAATCAGTATATTTAGGACTTCTCTTCGGACGGCGGGCGAGGCCGGCGCCCCAAGTCGCCCGCTGTCAGCCGCTTGGTCCGCAAAGCAATTGTTTTTCTTCCCTAAGCTAAATTCAAATACAAAATACTTTATTTTTAAACTCTGACACATGTTGGCCAGGTCAACGAACTGTAGTGATCGAACGAGGTCCGAACACTACAGTACTTATAAAATATGTAGGTATAGCAAAGCGTGGTGACTTTTCAGAAACTCACAGCTAAAAAATAACACCGATAGCTTAATATTGTGATCTTGCTAATTAGTGTAAACAAACTCTTTTTGAGCCTTAGTTACGCTTAAATGACATTGTGTGAAGTTGCGATAATTTACAGACACCAGTAACCATTTACCTCCAGTCGTCTGGCCAATTGCATTTTACTGCGTCAGAAGTGCGTTTTAAATATAAATAAAGTAAACTAAAATATTTAAAACAAGCTTTTATTGGAAGTAGTGTATCAAAACAGGCAAAACAAAATTTTAGGTTTGAATTTCAAGGTATTACAGCAAAATAATGTAATCCTAGTTAAGTAATAATTGGGTAAATAAGTGGTAACAAAAGAATGAAAGAAATATAGGTCCTACTTTCTGAGGAGCCAATCAATTAAATATCTATAGAAAAATTTAATGGCATCAACAAGAAAATTCACAGTTTTGAAGTTGTGATTTAAACTAAATAAGCGCGTTTCGTTTTAGTCAAACTATGTGATTTATGTTTGTTGTGAATAATTCTCACATGGCGAGCATTCATGTCAGATGGCCACACTTCCTCTTCAGATCTGTTTTCAGAATATTACATGCGTTGACCATTACGCCAACAACTTGTATCTGTTCGAGATTACAGTAATCCATTAACCTATACACGGTTTCCAATACCTCAGAATTTATTGGCTTGCATATGATATTTATGGCAGTTTCCTTATCCAGCTTAATTGTATTATAAATTTATGGGAGGAATTAATCATTAAAGTGTTTCCTACAAAATATGAACACAAAACTTTCATCTTCTTTATTCACAGGTTGTAAAAGTTTTCGCAAGTATATCTGTACTATGTGCAGATATACTTACGAACTTACTAGGGGATCATAATTAAGGCGCCCTTCTACATTTCGACTGTTGAAAGCTAAGAGGGTATAAGTAACATCGAGTGTCCGAAGAAAAATGTTTATAGGTCACTGTATAGTACTTTGGAATGCCTCGATATCACTTTTAACCGTTGAAGTTGCTGAAAGCCATTAGGCCTTCAAACGTCGATATTTTTAAATTCAATGGTACCTTGTAGCCGAACCCGATAATACAATATCTACGTTCTTCTGAATTTTCTTAAAACGCAATCTTAATACCTATTATAAGTTAGTAAATAATCGATTTCCACTAGATTGTTCATCCAAAAATGTACAAAGGTCTCTTCTTAAAGAAAAGTTTGCAGTTTGTAGTCCATTGCGTGGAATATGAACTTTTTAGCTAATACCTCTTGCTCAAGAAGTTGCAGTAAAGTGAGAAGTGAAACCTCAAACTTTTTAAGTTCTTATCACAATAACTTTTCCCAACATGAACAAGTCGACTATTTCGATGAAGTCCCTCTTACCTAAATCGATGGTAAGTATAATGTATTTCATAATGATGCAATGAGTGCCAGTTGTCGTAACTCCCTGCCCTTTACTTAATCTCTTACCTTCCATTTGCTCTCTCTAGATGGCAATATCTGTTGTATAGAGTTTGTTTATTTGAATGTGCTAATCTCTAGACCAAAAAGTGAAACTCCAATTCCAATTCTTGGACAAGATTATAGACTAAGCACTTGCAGACCGGTTCCTGGCTTTGCACGGATTTAATTCGTAAAAGAAAGAAATCCTATGACCCGAACTTAAAATTTTGTTGCACGACATTTTTATATTACGATATTTACGAAGATATACATTGTGCAGTGAAATTAATGGGTATGTGGCAAAGGGTATATAAAATGCTAGGTGAATAACGTATCTATTTAGCAATACTATAGCAAGCCATTCTTAAGAGATAGACATATTATGCACTTGCGGACTTATTTGTAGATCTATAAAAGAGGAACGGTCACAACATTCATTGTTTGTTACATTTCAAAGGGATTAGGCAGCGTATTCGATCGAAGGTCTCATTTGACTAGATTTCTATCATCGTTCTGAACAATTATCCTTGTATTTCATCAAATTAACACAATACACTATCAAACTATTAATACTAACCTTCCCCTTGAATCATGATATCTATTAATGAATACCGCATCAAATCCGTTGGGTAGCTTAGAAGATCTCAACGAACAGAGACCGGCAAGCGACTTTATTTTATATACTACTGACCCGGCAAACTTCATTCTACCTTAGAATCAAGTTATATTGGTTCCCTTATTAGCTGAATTTATTTCGTGAAAGTCTCCTTGCACCCCAGCATTCAAGACCCAAGACGGCGTGAAGTTTTAGTAGGTCTGAGTCCGACAATCATGAAAATCGGTCCACCCGTTCTTGAGTTTTGAGCAATCATCACTACGCTATATATATAATATCTTCTTATATATATTGCATATATATAAGAAGATATTAGATGTACAGATATACATTATGTTTTCGCAAGCAAAAAATAAAAAAAGGCCAGCAAAAGACGGGTGGGCAGGCGGTCCGATACGACGCGGGTAAGCGGGGTATTAGAACAGAGTATGCAGAGCATAGCTAGTCTTATAGTTAATAGTTTCTATACGGCTCCCCTCTTAGTAAGTGCTAACACGGTGCGCTAGGATGAGGTCACTCATGTAGACATCTAACACCTTCACATATGAAACTTATGTTCCAAACGTTTCGTCGATCACTACGATCAACATCTTCAGTGGTTCAGGTCCGGGTAGTGACGAGTGCGTAGAACTCTCCTCAGCGGCTACTTCTCTGCGACTGATGATATTGACTGATCATCAGTCAGACACAAGTTTCATATGGACCACGGCCAAACAGCCCGGAAGCAGTATATTCTACTAAAACTTATCGTCTTTATATATAAAAATGAATTGCTGTTTGTTAGTCTCGCTAAAACTCGATTTGGCTAATTTTGGTCTTGAATTATTTGTGGAGGTCCAGAGAAGGTTTAAAAGGTGAATAAATATGGAAGTTGTTATCGATTGAGGCAGTACGAAGTCTGCCGGGTCAGCTAGTAATTCATAAAATCTTTCTAGATTGCAATACATTTAAACAACAAAAAACAATAAAGCATAGCATTTATTTTCAATACCTTATTTTTAACAACTCCCAACTTTAATTCAACACGAATCTATGCGTATATACCTATTTTATGCTTCTACAGGTTGGAGAGACGTTCACATATGTAAGGAAGACTGTTTTTTTTTTTTTTTTTTACGTGCGGAAATCCCTTCGGATACCCCCCCGCCGGCCAGCGGGGGTGGTTATGTCGTGTCTCGACTAAAACCGCACAGTGTCCTCCCCAAGTGTCCGTTGCCGGGCACCCCGGGTAAGCCCTCGAAAGGATAACCCCAGGGTTGCCGGCGGACTTTGGCCGCCACCGCGGCCTCGCCTGGTGGGGTCGGGTTTTATCCCGCTTCGGTGAGTTGGCAGGCGTGTGTAGGGCACACACGACACGCCTCCGCCACGACCTGCTTCTGTAAGGACGGCGAGTCGGCCAACTGCCGTCCTCAGGCCCCGATCATGGAGGTCGGTAGTCCCGGGCGTAGATGAGTCTGCGGCGTCCTCACCGCAGACTGCGAAACTCGGGGGGCAGGGTTCTCTCCCGCTCCTTCTCCGCCGACTCTTTCGCGCGCATTACCTGCTCGCAGAAAGAGGCGGCGGCGTGCCACTTGCTCCCGTCGGAGACCACGGCCCTCACCATGGTCTGCAACGAGAGAACGTCCACGCCCAGGACCGCAACGAGATCCCGGCGTTGACTCGCCCACGCGGGGCACTCCACCAACGTGTGGAGCGCCGTGTCTTCGCCAGGATCCTCGCAGTGCTGGCACTGCGGCGTTGTCTCCCGGTGGATGCGCCACAGATACTTACCGAAACACCCGTGTCCGGTAACCATCTGGCACATCCGGTAGGAGAGGTCCCCATGGTCCCTCTCCAACCACTCCTTCATGATCGGTCTCACCGCCGCAATGGTGGATTCCCCCCACCTTGGGTGCTCAAGTCGCACCCTCCATGTCTCCATGAGTTCCTGGCGGAGCAGGGACCGCTGAGCCCTGATTTCTCGGGGCTCCGATCTATGGCCCCGCTCCAGCGCCTCCTTGCGCCACTGGTACAGCAGCGCAAGGGCTCTCGCTTCCAGGTCCCATGGAGGGGTCCCGGCTAGGAGACATGCCGCCTCGACGGAGATCGTGCGATACCCCCTGATGACTCTGACGGCCATCGCTTTTAACGGGCTGTTTTGTAAGGAAGACTGTGGTGTAACAAAGTTGCGCAGTTACTGTAGTCCACAGATTTGGGTCTCGTCCCCAAGCCGCAGATACTTACTGCCCTATTTTCACCTATGTGTTCATATTTACTCACATCATAACGGAGTTGTTCAATAAAGTTAATAGTTAAGGGCCTATTAATATTCTCTATAGTTGGCAGTGTAGAATGAGGCATAAGGTGAATCTTAATTAATGTGATATTGTAGACTTTTGTGGAGTTAGACTGTGATGATTGTATAACAATACATTAATGAGTAGTAGTTTGTAATATGGGACCTGATCAATTTGAAAATCTTTTGTATGTTAGAAGAAACATTTCCAATTTTTTAAGGCTTTGTGATATACATAATGTAAATACTAGACATAAAAACAATCTTGTGGTTTGTAATAGTCGACTCCACAAGATTAGTAATTCCTTTCAGGGTAACTGTATACGCTTCTACAACAAGCTTCCTAGTGAAATGAAGAATCTACCTCTTCATAAATTTAAAAGCCAAATTAAAAGTAAACTCTGCCAAAAAGGCTACTATAAAATTCAAGACTATTTAGACGACAAACAAGCTTGGATATGAACTGTTTGCTCTCTCTCTATGCTACTCAAATGAAATATTGTACTTAGGTTAAGTAAATATGTTTGTAAATAGACCAAAAAAAAAACAGCCCGCTGAGTTTCTTGCCGGAGTCTTCTCAGGACAGGGCCGCGTTTCGAACCGGTGGTCCATTTGCCAAACATTAGATTATTTATTTTTTATGACGTTTTGTAAGTTCCGTACTAATGGTCTATACAGAATAAATGGTTTATGACTTTTGACTTTTGACTTTTATCGCTGGGACTTAAACCCACCTCACTTGCAAGCCGGTGTACCTGCTGGTTGACGGACAAGGCTCTTGCGTAGACTTTCCTCTCTAGCCTCCATCTGTTCTTAATTTAGTACATCCAATAAATATAATTCTATTGTAGTGAATTATTTAAGACTAGCTGTTGCCCACGGCTCCGCCCGCGTAGATGTCGGTTATCGTGACCAACCAACTATCATACCCAATTTCATCCCCACACAGGTCGAAGTTTTAAATAAACCTTTATTTATATACATATTTTTACATTTTGATTTTGTTTGGCATTTCAATCAGCTTTAAAAATGTAAATAAGTAGTTATAGTGTAATAGTAGTTATAACTAAAATAGTTGGACATATGGATTCTAGAAGATACAAACCTATTTCAGATTTTTTTGGAGAGACAACTTTCGGATCCACTGCTCCAAATAAATATATATTCAGCATTTACTATTGTTCATTGTTATTACTACTATTGTTCATTGTTCAGTGTTACTATTGTTTATTGTTGATTGTTATTATGAAAGAATTAACTAGGAAAATTTTAATACCTATTACCTATATTTATACCTATATTTATAACTGGAAACAATACAAAGCGTTACGTAATCGATGCGGTCGTTTGTGTAGGGATGCAAAAAGACGCCACATTCACAACTCAATACAAAATCTCAACACATCACAAGTATGGCAATTTCTTCGGTCTCTTGGAATTGGTAAGGCCTCGGACAACAATGGTTGCAATATAGATCTCAATGAGCTTAATTCTCACTTTTCGAGGTCTCCAGTTACCATTCCCGATGATGTTAAAACTTCAACTTTGAACTATCTATCTGCTCTTCCCTTGCCGATAAATACTTCATTCTCGTTTCATCCAGTTTCAGAGGCGGACATTGGAAAATGCTTAAACTCTATCACAACAAAAGCTGTAGGCTATGATGGTCTTCAACTTCAAATGCTTCTTCCCATCCTAACCTTAATTAATCCTATAATCACTCACATAATCAATTACTCTCTATACAGTAATACATTTCCTTCATCTTGGAAAAAAGCGTACGTAATACCCCTACCCAAAGTACCCAATCCTTCCATGCAATCCCAATTCCGTCCCATATCTATCCTTCCTTTACTATCCAAAGTCCTTGAAAACGTTGTTCATAATCAACTAGCATCTTACCTTTCCTCTAACAGCCTGCTGAGTCCATACCAATCTGGTTTCCGCCGTGGTCATAGCACTGTAACTGCTCTGGTCAAAATTACTGACGATATGCGACTGGCTATGGAGAATAAACGGCTAACAATTTTGGTGCTGTTGGATTTCAGCAGTGCTTTTAACTCTGTTGATTTTGATGTCCTTTTAGGAGTCCTAGCTTCTCTAAATGTCTCATCCTCTGTAACTGCGTGGTTTAAATCATATCTTCAGGGGCGCTCGCAGTCTGTGCGCTATGAAGAGGCTTCCTCTGAATGGTGCAGTTTGACTGCGGGAGTCCCACAAGGTGGCGTACTATCTCCTCTTCTCTTCTCCGTTTTTATAAATGCTATCACAAAAGTCATTACTTCACACTATCACCTCTATGCAGACGACCTGCAGCTGTATCGACACTTCAAGGCCGAGGAGGTGACTGAGGCTGTGGCGGCTATCAACAATGATCTTGTTAACATTAGTCAATGGGCTAGATCTTTCGGGCTTCTGGTTAATCCAACGAAATCGCAAGCAATCATTGTTGGTAGCCGACACATGTTGAATCTTTTGGTTCACCAGTCTCTTCCGAAAGTTTTATACGATGCGACTCCTATTGCTTTTTCGAAACACGTGAAAAATTTAGGTGTCTATATAGACACTAATCTGGTCTGGGACGTCCATATTGCAGATGTTAGCAAAAGGGTGTACTGCTCGTTTCAGTCCCTCAAACGTCTCCAGAAATTTCTACCATTTCAAACTAAAGTTACTCTTGCGCAATCTTTTCTGCTTCCACTTTTAGACTACGCTGATGTCTGTTATCTTGATGCAAAGGAGGAACTTCTTAGTAAACTCGAAAGACTGCAAAACTTGGGTATTCGCTTCATTTTTGGTCTCCGGAAGTATGACCATGTTTCGGAATTTCGGGCAAAGTTGAAGTGGTTACCTATTCGTCAGCGTAGAGACTCTCATATTCTCTCTCTTCTATACTCTATTCTTTTCAATCCTGATTCGCCTTCTTACTTAAGAGAACGCTTTGAGTATCTTGTCCCCAGGGGTAAACCCTGTCGCACCTCCTCTGCGCTTCTTCTTCGAACTCCTCTTCACTGCTCCAGCTGTTACGATGGCTCATTTACTGTTCGCGCGGTAAGGTTGTGGAATGCGCTGCCTCACTCTGTACGCGATAGCACTTCTTTGAACGTATTCAAGATCAAAGTAAAAGAACTGTTCCTTGCTCAAACTAGATAACTGTGTATTATCTATTTATGTAATTTAGGAATTTATGTAGTGTATTTATGTATACATATATTTATATATATATAAATTTGTCTGTATGTATGTAATTTAATATGTATGTTATGTATGTTCTTAGTACTTTTGTATTCTATTATTAAGTATGTTCTCTGCAATTGTACACTTGCACTTACTACCCTTTTGTTGCTGTTTCTCCTTTATCCCCCAAAGGTTTGCTGGGAGAAAACTCAATACTGAGTTAAGCTCGCCTTTGTACACCTAATTACAATTATGCCTGTTACTGTACTATTTTATGTGTGTACAATAAAGAATTAAGAAGAATACCCTTACTGGTTAATTCTGAAGTGCCAGGCAGAATCGAAGCTATAAATAATTGGAAAATGGCCTGCCCAAACACTGATTTGCCCACCAATCTATTCTTACAGAGACAATGGGATGGGCCGCTTTGCAACATGGCAAGGCAACATTTGATTAATATCTTTATATATATATTTCTTGTGTGCGTGTGTATGTCACTGAACTCCTCCTAGACGGCTGGACCAATTTTGATGAATTTTTTTGTGTGAGTTCAAGGGGATTCGAGGATGGTTTAGATTCGCGCAGCTAGTATCTTATAAAATTTGCTGAGCGCGCACGTCTTTGGCTGTGGGGGAATGAAAATCTGGTATCTGGCTGCAGGCTCTTCCATTGCTCAACATAGGTACTATGTTGGATGACACGACATTCAGAACTGCAGCTTGTCTTTGGGTGCTCCTTGTGTCTCTCATGGCTGCCACAGTAGAGAAGCACAGCCTTGGGTATCACGGCCTATCATGCGTCAGGAGCGCAGGACGCATGTCACGTCATGCACACCTAAATTATATTATCCGCCGGGCTCTTGTCACCGCCGGTGTTGCTTAAACCTACCGGTTTGGTGCGCGACGATGGCAAGAGACCAAACGGTATGTCTTTGGTACCTTGGAAGTAGGGTAGGCCTTTGGTGTAGGACGCAACTTGTGTCAACACCCTCGGTGGCGCAAATGTAATAATTTAGTCAGCAGTTAAATTTTTAGCCGTTTGGGGTCGAAACACAGAGTTCATCGGGCCCGATGTCACATGGATGCTCAAAATCATGCGAAGTGGAGAAGAAAAGGGAGAAAAGCGGCCCTTAGGCTCCGAGGTGTAGCTTCCTATTCCATCGGGGCATAACGCTACGATGATGATGACTACCGTCTGACCTCCCAACTCTGAGGAGAAAACCTCCCCCAACCAACCTTGTTCGTTAATCAACAGGTGTGCCAACTTGCAAGTGAAGCCCTGTACCCCCTAAACTGGCCCTATTTTTTTTTTGTAATAGTTTTACACTAACAGCTTTATGTTCTGGTTATTCTAATACAATTATGAGTAAATTTACGTTTCTAGTAGTTATTTATTTAAATTATAAAACCGCTGCTTACAAGAACATTAACTGGAACCTTTTAAAAAGCTTTTATCTTTAGAGGTTATTTAGTACGAGAGTCTAACTATGTGTGTATTTACTGAAATAACAAAAAACTAGGTCTGCAAGGCGAATCGCTGCTTGCAATGTTGACCTGAGTGAGACATCGTGAATCAGATTTTGAAAGTTTTGAACAGTGATCACTCCTCCGTGGCAAGTCCGATTTTGAAAATTATTTTTGAAAGTCACAACTCTGGACATGCTTTCTGAGCGTGTAAAGTTTGGTCACAGTGTCTTGAGCGGTTATTATGTATTTCCATCTGGAATTTTTTAACGCTGATCATTCCTCTGTGGTAGCATTAATTTTTTCATCATTCATAAACCTTCCTCTGATTGACCTCTTTCATGCCAAATTTGGTTCTGATTGGATTAGTAGTTTAGGAGGAGACCTGTGACAAAGAAAATCCTGAAGTCTGGTATGAGGCGCTTTCGCTCGACTTCGTCTCACTCAGCTCAATAATACGTATACTGAAATAACTATTTTTTCAACGGTTTGGTTGCTTTTCAACAACTATGGTCACAGGGAGAAATAGTTTATTTCAATATTGTGTAATATTCGCGTAAACTTCCAATAAGATCATATATTTTTGCTTCCTGACCTTCGAAATACATATTTTTATTTAATGTAGAAATCACATCGCTGAGAACTTGAAAAAGCGATGGTATTCTTTTATTCTTTCTTGTACACAAATATACATTCATAGTACAAATAAATTATAGCAGATGTTTTTACAAAGGCGAGCTTATCTCAATATGAGGTCTGTAAGTACTACCAAAACTTTGAGCATTATGTGATAAAATATCAATAAAAGAGGAGATATATGTATACGGTTTAAGAGACTTTAGCTATCTAAAATAATAACAAACAGCTGTCTGTCTGACTGAATATTCTTATTAAATTAAAAATTAGTTGCACATATTTGTAAAAAATACCTGGGGAATGTTAAAACAGACAAGAACTCCAAATATATATTTTTTGGAATTCTTGCCTGTTTGTTCGCGGTGCGACAAGAACTAAACGGATTATAATGTGATTTTTTTTAAGAAAGGTCTTGGTCAAACTTATAGATTACCTTCTGTTTGATTGGGTTGAGTAGAACCGGAGATAGAACCTTACATATCTACGCCGGTGGAACTGCGGGCATCAGCTAATGTATAACATAACTAGATAAAAAATCAGCACACAAACTCTTCTAAAATCTTTTCTATCGAAACAAAAAGTAAGTAACATGGAGTTCACAACGTGCCTGGCAAATGGCAATAAATCGTAATCAGTTATCAGGTATTACATAAGACTAAAACTATAACAGAATTCAATATTACTAGCGGATGCTAGCGTCTTCGCCCGTGTGATATTATTCATGTATTATTAACCTCTCTTAAATCCGTTGCGTAGTTTTAAAGATCTAAGCATACAAGGGACAGACAGACGGGAAAAGTGATTTTGTTTTATACTATGTAGTGATACTTACGCCTCTATATCCCCGGATAGGTGGATAGAGGTATATCGTATCATAAACGGATATTTATTTCTCTTATAAGATTTTAATTGATGCTACTTTAGCATTTGCCTTAATTAAAATGATTATAGTCGACATAATCTAAAAAGTGCATTTTGACACATGGGATTGACAGGAGCTAGACGTAAACTTTGCACGTTTTGTACGAAAATAACACAATTCCAAAATTAGAAGTTATTAGTTAAACAATTTTTAAATGAGCTATAATGTGTAATATTGAGTTGAAAGAATGTAATGCGACATTTATAGTTAAAATTTCTACAATTAGTTTAAAATACGAATTTTCGGGCACCACCGGCTCCTACCGGAGCCAGCAGATTTGTATCCATCAAACCGGGTGAGCGCCGCATCTATCGTTATTTTCATGAATTTAACGTATGTAATTTCTTGTTTATCGTATATGAATGGATTTGAATTGAGTGGAGCTATACTCGATTTATTGTAAAACGTTTATCGATGATTTTTTGATCAAAAAATCATTTTTATAGTATTAACTTACGAAAGTAACATGTGTGTGTGTGTGTATGTTTCAAATGCATGGTAGTGTGTGTAATGTTTTATTTATTGATTTAATGTATATTTTATGCATCATTAAAAAAAAAGTTACATTCTGCACTTCTCCTCCTTATAAGTTATAACTATGCCAACTTTAACACTACTCCTTTTTTTTTTTTTTCGTGCGGAAATCCCTTCGGATACCCCCCCGCCCGCCAGCGGGGGTGGTTATGTCGGGCTTGAATCGACTAAAACCGCACGCCGTCTCGGGTCTTAAGACGCCGGGGTGTAAGGTTACCCATAGTGCATATCCCTGGCACCCCGACTGACCCCGGGCCATCTTCAGTTCACAGAATGGTTGGTACTACTATATCGATTATTTCAAAAAAAAAATGGTCAGGTATAGTTTTCCATCTTTCAAACGATATGTTTGAAAAATGGAAAACTACACCTGGTAGCAGAAATATAAAAAATAAATAACCAGAGATACTTACAAGTTTTATCTTTGGAAAGTTTTTTATGTACAGAAAGTCACGCGTCGGTTGCCCGCTCGCAGTAAGAACAAACTTGCCCAAAAGGATTTACAACAAAGCTAGGTAAGTCAACCTACAGCTGTTTACCATGCTGTGAAGTCGGGTTTCATTAGTATCTGTTTTCACGTATTTATTTAAAAGACGCATTTCATCTTTGAATTAACCTGCCTGTTTAATGCAGTAAGTATTAGTTTTTAACTAGTTTATTAATATGTATTAAGTTAACATTAAAAAAAAAAGATACCAAACTACATATATATGTCTATAGTATTACGAACTTATCAATTAATATTTTCGTCCGGTCAGACGTT
The DNA here is from genome assembly GCA_946251805.1 of Cybosia mesomella. Taxonomy (NCBI): domain Eukaryota; kingdom Metazoa; phylum Arthropoda; class Insecta; order Lepidoptera; family Erebidae; genus Cybosia; species Cybosia mesomella. The sequence continues at coordinate 18,102,425 of OX276396.1, read as the reverse complement.
ATCCTGCGACAGAACGACTTCACAGCCTTTTTTAGATCTCGATAACAGTGTCCTATTAAGTTAGACTTTCTTTCATTGAAACCATGGCCTGATAACCACGAACACATCAAAAAGAAACCAGCCTAATTGGTCGAGCCGTTCTTAAGTGATGCCTGGACAAATATGTGGCAATTCATTTTCATTTATATAGATTTAAATAGTGCAATTCAAATTATACAAATCGATTAATGAACTATTTAAAAAAATATGTGTTCATAATAAATATACGAGTTTCCTTTTGACTATTGATATTTATTTTTTTCTTTATCCTAGGAAAAGTCATGTAAAATTGATCATGTAAATTCTGAAAAGAAAGAATATCCCCTTGGATCCTCCCCCCCCTATCGTATCTCGGATCTTCAACGCCGGGATGTAAGGTGGTTCATAAGGCATTTCCCTTGCACCCCAACTGACCCCTCCGGTTTCGAGATGGCCCCCTCGGGTTTGGGAATCACGGTATCCCCATCTTGCCCCGGAAAGGGGTGGAGGTGCTAGTCACCCCGTCACCCGGGCCTGCTTCTGCTGAAGTGACAGGCAGCCTCACCTGCCACCCCCAGGCCTGCGCTCATGGAGGACGGAGGTCGTTGAGCGAACTTCAGCGTCGGCGAGCACGTTGCGGGCTCGAAGGGTTTTAAATCTCTCACGGGCTCGCTCCGCCAACTCCTTCTCGGGGCAGTCTACAAGCGTGTGTAGCCCCGAGTCCTCGCTTGCATCGCAGTCATGGCACTCAGAAGTTGGCTCCTTCCTGATCCGATGCAAATGGTCCCCGAAGCTCCCCTTACCGGAGATCAACTGCGTCAGTCGGTACAAGAGGCATCCGTGTCGCCTCTCTAGCCAATCCTCCATGATGGGTCTTACCGCCGCTGTTGCGGCGTGCGCAGTTGCTTACCTTCAAACGTAGGGGAAAAGCATACCATCCTTTCTTTAAGTCCGCTAAAAGTTAATGTACATAAGAAAAGCCGTAACAAGGTCATTAAACATTCACTAAGTGAGGGTTTAGTGCAAATATAGAGCAATTCAACCGTTGGCTGTTTCACGGAACGTAAGAAGTCAACCGAGCGTATACTATTGTTCTATTGAGTTCGCTATCTTGTTGCTAAGCGACAAACTTCATTATCAAATTGTTGCTTGTGTTTATGTCAATTTTATGCCGTTACATGACAAAATACTTCCATAAAGTTTGTAATGATAGTAAAAAGGTATACGATAAACATCATTGCAAGGCGTGCAACACTGCAAGACTCTCGTTGGTGATAAATTATGTAAAATGGCTGCCTCAAACAGCAACCCTGACGGCTCTGATACTGCCTTAAAAATATAAAGCAATGTTAATTCCCGGTATCCGTTGTTATTGGTGTTAGGAAGTGAGCTGTCCAGGGATATCTTCGAGCTACACTAAATTTTTTATTTCATCTTTCCTAGTATTATGCGGAACTTTGTATGTATACATATGCTTAATCACTCCAGAACAGATGAACATTTTTTTTTTGCCACAGAGATGAATTATAGTCTGGAATAGTATATCAGCCACATACATTTTTTTTTACTGCACGTCAATATGACTACTCCTTGATAATAAATGTTTGCCCAAATTTATTGGTAAACAAATTATTTCTTAACAGTTCAAAATAATTTGATAGTGGATTTAAGATGTTTCTTTTGGTTTTCAGCTAAAATAAGAGGGCCATTACATCTAACTGCGTGGATTTCATGCGTGGCAACTAAGAGTCAGAACTATTCTCTATGCGACAGTAAACCTTCAGCTTATAAAATAATATCCCGTACTTTTTTTTCGTGCGGATATCCCCTCGGATACCCCCCCACGGGCCAGCGGGGGCGGTTATGTCGGGCTTGAACCGACTAAAACCGCACGTCGTCTCGGGTCCTCAGACGCCGGGGTGTAAGGTTGCCCATAAAGTATATCCCTCGCATCCCGACTGACCCTGGGGCATCTCCGGTTACGAGATAGCCCCCTCGGGCTTGGTAACAACGGTGTCCCCGTCTTGCCCCGGTTTGAAGGAGGGGCGCTAGTCGCCCCGCCATCCCGACATGCTTCGGGTGACAGGCGGCCTCACCTGCCACGCCAGGCCTGCGCTCATGGAGGACGGAGGTCATTAAGCGACCTCCGGTGACTGAGTCGCCTGCAACGCGCGGCGAACATGTTGCGACCTCGGCGGGTAGGGAGAGTTCTAAATCTCTCCCGGGTGCGCTTCGTCATCTCCTTCTCGAGCATTACATGCTCGCAGGAGGCAGCGGCGGCCCACGAGCTCGCGCTCCGCTCCGTTGCTGCAATCATGCTGCCGAGTGAGAGGACTCCCACCCCGATGACTGCCACGAGGTTACGCCTCGGCACCTCCCACGCCAGGCAGTCCACCAGCGTGTGCAGCCCCGAGTCCTCGCTTGCGTCGCAGTGATGGCACTCAGGCATTGGCTCCTTCCTGACCCGATGCAGGTGGTCCCCGAAACTCCCCTTACCGGAGATCACCTGCGTCAGTCGGTACAAGAGGCTTACCAACCACCAACCCTATTAGGTGGAAATAAAAACATAATCGATGAAACGTAAGTTGCTGTTATATAAACTACTCCTTCGGGGTATTCAGATTTTGAAGTTATAAATGTTACTTACATAAAATTACACGACCATTACACTGTAGGGTTTTATCTCCAGTGTGGGTCATGGAATGTCTATATGTATTCTAATACGTACTACGTTTAAATCAAGTAAAATTTAATTTAAAAAATTATCACCCTCTGCTGACCAAATATTATAGAATCACAGTTTACTTAACCGCGATCGAATTTGTCAAAAACCCAACTGGGCAAAATCTGACGCATTATTTTGTTTGACAATAAGTTTTTATTACAGTTGTAACGTGACGATTAACAAAACATAAAGAACTGGTGTGAAACTAAACCAAATATGCATACTATGCATTTTGTACCCCCCCGCCGGCCAGCGGGGGTGGTTATGTCGTGTATCGACTAAAACCGCACGGTGTCCTCCCCATATGCATAATGTGTCCTTTTAATTTAACTATTCAAATATCGCAACTGGACAACCATACTAAAAAGAGCGTATATGGCGCCTCACCAAGAGCTTCGGTGTTCAAGCCAACCTCTCCTGCAAACCAGTATATCTGCGGATCGACAGATGAGGCTCTGGTACACGCTTTCCTCTCGGTGTTGGTAGATCAGACAGCACTCACACCCATAAAAACAAACGAATACAAATAGAAGCAGGAGAGCAAGCCTCTGGCTCCAAAGTGCATGCTTAGGATGTGACTAGGATTGGCACTCGGATAAAAAGAGTAAGACTATTGTTAGTTAAAGGCTGCCATGTTTATATTCTTGTATTAAATTCTTACACTAAGCAATGTTTTTATATCTTTATTTTTTTTTTTTTTTTCGTGCGGAAATCCCTTCGGATACCCCCCCGCGTGCCAGCGGGGGCGGTTATGTCGGGCTTGAACCGACTAAAACCGCACGCCGTCTCGGGTCTACAGACGCCGGGGTGTAAGGTTGCCCATAGAGCATATCCCTCGCACCCCGACTGACCCTGGGCCATCTCCGGTTTCGAGATGGCCCCCTCGGGTTTGGGAACCACGGTGTCCCCGTCTTGCCCCGGTTTGGGGGAGGGGCGCTAGTCGCCCCACCGTCCCGGCCTGCTTCTGCTGGGGTGACAGGTGGCCTCACCCGCCACCCCCAGGCCTGCGCTCATGGAGGACGGAGGTCGTTAAGCGACCTCCGGCGCCTGAGTTGCCTGCGACGCGCGGCGAGCAAGTTGCGGGCTCGGCGGACCGGGAGAGTTCTAAGTCTCTCCCGGGCGCGCTCCGCCACCTCCTTCGCGAGCATTACATGCTCGCAGAAGGAGGCGGCGGCGGCCCACGCGCTCGCGCTCCGTACCATTGCCGCAATCATGCTGCCGAGCGAGAGGACTCCCACCCCGATGGCTGCCACGAGGTCACGCCTCGGCGCCTCCCACGCCGGGCAGTCCGCCAGCGTGTGCAGCCCTGAGTCCTCGCTCGCGTCGCAGTGATGACACTCAGGCGTTGGCTCCTTCCTGATCCGATGCAGGTGGTCCCCGAAGCACCCCTTCCCTGAGATCACCTGCGTCAGTCGGTAGGAGAGGCTTCCGTGTCGCCTCTCCAGCCAATCCTCCATGATGGGCCTTACCGCCGCTATTGCGGCGTGCCCTGCGCTTGGTTGCCCAAGTCGTTCCTTCCACTCCACCACGATGGCCTGGCGGAGCTGGGACTGCACGGCCTCGATTTCTCGAGGCTCGGGGTTCCATCCCTGCTCCCGCGCCTCCTTTCGCCACTGGTACAGTTGCGAAAGGGCTCTCGCTTCCAGGTCCCATGGCGGAGTTCCGGCAAGGAGACTCGCCGCCTCGAAGGAGATCGTGCGGTACCCTCGGATGACCCTGATGGCCAGAACCCGCTGCGGAGCGCGCAGCATCCGCACAGTTCTGGTCCTCAGGGCCTCCGCCCATATTGGGCACCCATACAGGGCCATGGACCGCACGATCCCCGCGTAGAGTCTCCTGCAGGAGTCATCGGGCCCCCTCATGTTGGGCAACAGCCGAGCCAGAGCAAGAGCTGTGCCCTTCAATTTGGGGGCCAGACTTCGGATGTGCTCTCCGAAGTCCCATCGGCCGTCGAGCACGAGCCCCAAATATTTCATTTGGGGCTTGATGCCGATGCGATTTCCTCCCACGATGAGACTGGATCCCTCGGGTGGCTTGCTCCGAGGCCCATGGAAGAACAGGGCCTCGGTTTTATGCAGGGCCACCTCGAGACCCAGCCGCCGGATCCGCCTAACGACTTGGGCAACCGCGGTCGTGGCCTTTCGGGTAGCTTCGCGGTACGTCGCCCCGCACGCCGTCACGAGCGTGTCGTCCGCGTAGCACGTGACGGCGGCACCGCCTACGAGCTCACCGCGAAGCACCCAGTCGTATCCGATGTTCCACAGGAGCGGCCCCAGGACCGATCCCTGTGGAACACCGCACGACATTTCACGCCGACCGAGACCGGTCACGGTTGGGTAGATGACGGCTCTCTCCGTCAAATACGCCCCGACTATGCGGCGGAGGTAGAGAGGCACTTCGTGATACACGAGCGCCTCCCTAATGCAACTCCAGGGCAAGGTGTTGAACGCGTTGGCGATGTCCAGGGACACCGCCAACATCACCTCACCCCGGGCTACTGCATCCTCCGCCAGAGCCCTCACGCGCATGATGGCATCCACGGTGGAGCGCCTCTGGCGGAAGCCATATTGGCCATCCGCCAGGTCCGGCCCCACTCTTGAGAGGTGCTCGACGAGGCGCTTCGCAATTACTCTTTCAAAGAGCTTGCACACCTCGTCGAGCAACACTATGGGCCGGTAGGCGGACGGCGAGTCCGCCGGGCGCCCCTCCTTTCGGATGAGGACCAGTTTCCCCGTCTTCCACAATTTAGGAAACTGGCCCCGCTCCAAACATGCGCTGAGAAGCCCTCTCAGTCGGGGCTCGAGAGCGTCGTCGACTAGAGCTAGGACCCGCCGCCCCCAAGGGTCCCGCTCCAGCGTCTCCAGCAGCTCGCGGAAGGCGTCCCGTTTGGAACGCCTTATCTCCGCTCGGAGGGCTCGTCTGGCCTCCCTGTATCCCTCGTACAACTCCGCCTCTCGGGCCTCCGCATCTGCGGGGCGGCGACGCCTCCTACGGAATCGGGCCCACCGGCGGTGCGTGATCACGCAGCCCCGTCTGAGCTGCGCGATCTCCGACGACCACCAGTAGACCTGACCCCTCGGATTATAGGGCGGAGCCCTAGGCATCGCCGCGTCACAGACACGGGTCATGGCCTCCCGGAACCACTCCGCCTCATCGTCTATGCAGACAGGCCTGTCCGGCGCAGGGGCCCAGGCCTGTACGATGGCGGCTTCCAGGAGGAGCTCCCGATCAAGTCGCTTAAGCGCCCAACGTGGCTCGGGTGGAGCCGGTGCAGCCGGTGCGTCGCTCGCAGGGGGGACACATCAAACCGAATGTATCGGTGATCCGAACTTGTGTCCTCCCCCAAAACGACGCGCCAGCCCTGAACACGTCGCGCCAACGAGGGGCTCGCGAACGATAGGTCCACGATGGAGCTACCCCTCGAGGTCACGAACGTGTCCACGGCTCCCCGATTTAGGAGGACTAGGCCGAGTCGTGCGGCCCAGTCCACCAGTGCCCTGCCTCTATGCCCCGTCGCGCCCCTTTCGTGTCGGGAACCCCAGGCATACGACCAGGCGTTGAAGTCCCCGAGCACAAGGATCGGACGGGGCTGGCAGGCATTGACGACGACGGCCAGCTGACGGAGCCATTGCTCATATGCAGCTTGGTCTCGGTTCGGCGTGATATAAGCGGCCACGACCGCTATATCCCCAACCGCCGCCGCCACGCAGCCGGGTCCCCTTGCAACGACGGCAAGAGGGGGGCTGCCGGCGGCAGGGTTGTGCACCAGTGCCGCCGACCCATCCAGCGCGGTTTCCCAGGTAGGCCCGAGGAACCGGTGGGTGTATGGGTCGGCGACAGCGGCGACATTTATGGCCCACTGTGCCATGCTCTGGCGCAGAAGATCCTGAGCATGGGCACCGTGGCCAACGTTCACCTGCAGGATGCGGAGTTGAGGATCCATTATGGAACCCCCATCTCCGCATCCCGCTGCGAACTAGGGGCGGAAGGCCGGCCTCCCGGCTTCGGCTCCCCTCCGGCGCAGGCCTTGCTGCCAACCCTATGGTCAGCCGGCTTGCCCCCCGCTGCACATCTGAAGCAGTGCAACGGGGCGCTACACGTGCCGGCCTTATGACCGGGCTGGCCACAGCGGAAGCAACGGTCACCCGCCGTTACCTCCGCTGTGCAGTGCACCCCCACATGGCCCACCGACAGGCACCTGAAGCACCTGGCCGGTCGGGCCTGCAGGAGCCGTGCCTGCGCCCTCAGGAAGCCTCCCACCAGGAGGCTCCGCCCGTCTGCGACCTTTTGGGCCGCCGCGATAGGGCAGCCGACAACTGCTGCCCCCTGTCCACCGCGGCCGAAGCGTATAGCTCCGGCCTTCACTGTGTCCGGGGAGCAGTCCCCGGCCTCCGCCACGGCGAGCCTAAGCTCCTCAGCCGTGACGGAGTCGTCCAGGCCCGTGATGCGCACTTCTGCGCATTTAATGGGCCTGGACACCCGGACGTCGGCTGCATCCAATGACTCCCTAAGCCGAGCCGCTAGGGCGTCGGCTTTGGGGCCACTGGCGGCACCGGGGACCTCAAGAAGCCGGGCTCCCGTCCGTGTGCTCTTGCACCGGACGCCCGGGATCTCGAGGGCCTTGAGGTCCACGTTGGCCTTTACCTTGGCCAACACCTCGGCATACCCCATGCCTCTCGACGCTGCCTCCGCCGTCAAAGTGACGACGACGGCCGTTGTTCGAGGGGCACGGAGCTTCCCCGGTGCTGCCTTCGCGGCGGCCGCGGCCCTCCTGGCCTTTTTGGCGGCCTTTTTGGCGGCCTTCCGCCTCTTCTTACTGGCTCCAGCCACCTCCCAGCCCCGTTCCAATGGGGTGGAGGTAGCCGGAACCACGGCTGGGGCTGGGGCTGGGGCCAGGGCAGGGGACGTCTTCCCCTTGCCCTTCCCCTTACCTTTGCCCTTCCCCTTACCCTCAGTGGGAGGGGGCCGAGGAGCCGGTTCCGGCAAGGGCGCACTCGCAGCCGGGCAGGTGGGGCCCTTCCGGGCTGCAGCCGCGAAGCTGGCCACCGGTGGCGCTAGAGGCGGACGGCGGATGGAGTCCACTAAGGCCTCCAACCGACTCATCATCCTCTCCTCCAGCGCCCGAGTAGCAGCCACCCAGGGCTCCTCCGGTGGTGATTGGGCCGGCCGCCGCACCGATTGCATCGGCTGCTCCGCCTGCGTTGACTTCGCCGGCACCGGCTGCGTCGACCGCGTCGATCGCGTAACCCTCGCCGGCGGCTCCGGTTGCGCCAATTGCGCTGGCTGTGCCGAAATCGCCACCAACCTCTTCAGCTCCTCCAGAGCTGTAGCTAGCCGAGCCGTCTCTCGACGGGACTCGGCCAGCTGTGCCGCGAGAGCCTCGTTTTCGGAGGCGATGCCGAACACAATGTTCAGCATCTCCTCCTGCTGAGGGTCCGGGGACCCCTGGGACGACGCAGCCACCTTCTGGAGTCTCTCCAGGAGTGACCGCGTCTTCCCGCACGGCTCCGACAACGACACCGCCGAGGTGGAAGGCCTCGGCGGTGAGTTTCCCACGGCCCTTCCAAGAGCCGAGGGAGCTCGGGTGGATTGTCCAGCCCTCACGCCACCCCGCGCCCCTCTGCGGCCAGCAGCCACCTTGGATGCCGGCTTTGAGGCTTCGTCGCTACTGGAGGAGGAGGTCGTCCCGGTGAGGGTAAAATCCTCGTCCGAAACGTCCTCCCCCGCCCGAGCCTTTGCGCGCCTCCTGCGCTTGCGGGTCCGCGGCACGCCCAGACCCACCGGGCTGCTCGCCCTGCTTCGCTCGTTGGCGGTGTCGAATCTCTCCGACACCGCCGAGGTATTTAGCGTCACCTCCACGCATTGGAGCTGCGCGATCTCCGCGCAGACTCCGTCATTCGCATTGTCCATATTCGTAGCCAATTTGTCATTATTTATTTTTCCGTCCGGTTTTCTGTTAATTTTTGGATTTGTATTCATATCTTATCCCACGAGTGTGGGGGAAAGGTGGTCCATCCAGGCGGAGCCCCCTGCACCTGGATAAGCCTATGTACTATGGAGGTCGGCTGGTATCCATAGGTTTTTACGACTTGGCTGTCGGGTGTTATAGACTTTTCCTTGTCGTGGGCCGGCCAATAAAGGCAAGCCCTCCGGTCAGCAAGTTCACGGCGTACCCTTCTGGAGCCACCAGTCAGGTCGTTGCTGATCACCTGCCGATTACGGAACGCGAGAGGATGGCTAGTCCTCTCTCACCGGCGGCGGCACAAGTGCCCGTCGGCCCCTGCGTTAGCAGTGGGCCAACCCGCCCCTGGATCCCCCAGGACCCTATGGTGGCCTCAGCCACAAACACCATCGCTCATCCTGTCTCCTCTGAAAGCAGAGGAGTACGGAGAGCGATGTGTTCCCGCCACGTTGGGTATTCGCCGACGATCAATGCCAACCCCATGAAGGGGAAGCCATTGACCGCCGCCCAGGGTGTACCGGCCGAATGTTTTTATATCTACGTATCCAGTATCAGAGAAACTTTTTAATAGCAGTAGTCAGGAGCTTATCCTAGACGAGACTACATTGAGAGTAGGCCAATTGTCAACGTCCTAAAAGACAAAGTAAGTTTTCTAAAGTTTGTTTATGTTAGTTCGCGGCAGTAAAAGGACTTGGACCTGTCACTATTTCATATACTTTTACAACATGTAGTGGCACTATGACTGTGTTGGGTTTTTTCGTAGTTTAGTGATTATGTTTTCTGAGTATAGTATTGAGTAAAGAGTGCTAATTTTGTTTGTAAGAGAAATTTTATAGACGGTACAGCCATATACCAGCCCAAATATTTGATACTCCTGTAGTTGCAAACGTCTACAGTGTCCTTATTTGCTATCTTAGGAATGATTAAAAATTAAATACCCGTAGAGCATATTATGGATAATTTAAGGATAAATATTCAATAGTAAGCGTTTTGTTAGGCGTTTTGGTTGGCAAGTCAGGAAGCAGAGAGAGTGTCCGGCTAAGATGGCTGTGCTTCGGTTTCGTGGAGCGTTCTGTATTCTTTCAGTTGTCTGAAGTGCAGATTAGGTGTGACAGAGAGAACTGACAGTTAGTTGTAGACAGAATAAATATAAGCGTCGGTAGCTTAGTGGTTAAGGAGTCGACCCTACGATCGAGAGGTCCTGGGTTCGAATCCTGGCCATTACACTACTGACGTGAACCCACTCCTAACACAAGCATTTAGCTTAGCTGGAGGGGTTAGGGGGAATATTAGTAATTTCAGTTACTAATATTCTTTAAAAAAAAAAAGCACTAAAATAAGAAAAACTGAAACATACTATTCGACAAGAATAGAAAGCAGTAGTTCATGTAGGTGACGGCCGTTTTTAATGGATCATCTCAAATTATTATCAAAATCATTGAGCTAGATTTCCCAGTGTTCGGTCCTGTAAGAACCAAAGTTTCCACATATCCTTTTTAAAATTTACAGTTATGAAATTGTATAGTGCAAACGCAGTGCGAATAAGCTTAACAGTAAACAATATTGTAATAAAACACCTGAATGAACACTTACTTATAAACGAGGCAGGATCAGTTTCAGTGTGACACATTCACACTGAATCAATCAATTTAATTGATATCTTGAAAAATTTCAATTTCTATAATGCTATGAAGGGATTTTCGCACGAAAAAAAAAAAGGTACTAAGTTGTTGATACCGGCTACTATCATTATTTTTGGGAACATATAATAACACAGCGCACTTGTCATTCGGTTTGTTTTATTTTGACACGGTATTTATTACACATAATCAAATCTCTCAAACCAAAATGAGATTAGAAATTACACCTTTTTTTGGGAGCTTCTAAGGTTTTGGTAAAAGTTACTGCCGACGGAACGATGTTGCAAACGTCCATAATGAATTTTTAACTGTATTTTCTAACACACGTAAAAATCAGCACTAAACATTTAAGTGAAATGCTTACTATTTTACCCACCTTTAGCAGCAAGTAACATAATAATGTTTTTTTCTTTAAATTTTTATATTTGAGTTGATTGAATGAAAGGTAGATTGCGGTTTACGATTTATGACGTATTAAAAAAAAACTACTTATTAGATCTCGTTCAAACCAATTTTCGGTGGAAGTTTACATGTAATGTACATCATATATTTTTTTTAGTTTTATCATTCTCTTTTAGAAGTTACAGGGGGGGGGGGCACGTTTCTATGTATAATATGTATGTATTTATAAAAAAAAGTATATAAGTATGTTTATCCGCATTCTGGAACCCATAACACAAGCTAGTTAAACTATGCTTACTTTGGGTCTAGAAAGCGCTGTGTAGAATATTTATTATTTATTATTATTTTACCACTTTGGAAGTGTCTCTCGCGCAAACTATTCAGTTTAGAAAAAAAATGATATTAGAAACCTCAATATCATTTTTGAAGACCTATCCACGTAAGGGTTTGATGAAAAAAAAATTTTTGAGTTTCATTTCTATGTATGGGAAACCCCCAAAATTCAAAGTTTTTTTCTATTTTTGTTTGAAAATCTTAATGCGGTTCACAGAATACATATATTTACCAAGTTTCAACAGCATAGTTCTTATAGTTTCGGAAAAAAGTGGCTGTGACATACGGACGGACAGACAGACAGACATGACGAATCTATAAGGGTTCCGTTTTTGCCATTTGGCAACGGAACCCTAAAAATGAGTAAGGTCTGGGAAACCGGGGATCTTACACAATAAGTTTGTTTTTACCTAGCTTTCTTCTTTTCTAGAGCATTCTCTATATCGCACAGTACATAATATCTACAGCTTAATATCTTGTTAAGGTAGTTGAAACCGAAGCTTTAGTTGAAATATTTTATATACACAAAAGGTTTTAACTACTCTATAAGCGCACAAGACTATCAGTCCGATGGACGATAGAGAGAAGACTTTAACTTAAGGCTAAAGCTAAAGCAAGCCGAACTCTCTCACTCTTTGTTCTGACGTACCAAATCAGAAGACCCGGCTGCACGTCTGTGCATCCCCGAAGTGTATTAACACCTTCATTTTACCACATACGTTTTTGATAACACATTATAGGCGGCAAACCTAATGACCATCAGGTAGTTTTTCCAAACTCCATTCTGCTTCTGAATACATCAAAACCGAAAACCCAATAATAATTGATCTAATCTGGGAGTCTAATCCCGGTTTCTTCAAGCGGGGCATGAAAAAGCATCTCTTGATGCCATCAAAGTGGAGGCCAACATTTTAGGATCGTCAGCATCTAGGATGAAGGCCGATATCATCTGTACTTCACCCTAGCTTCTCACCACCCAGCGGGGTGCAGTCAATTGACGGACAGAATATTAAAAATAAAGTTGAGCCTGGAACTTCACACATAGTAGTCTCACTCGTTACTGTTGTGTCAGACAGTCAAAGGAAAAATCTACACACATCTGCACGGTGTGTGCTCATATTCCTGTATTGCACATAAATATTAAATATACTACGTTACCTAGAAACGGCTAAAAATAGGTTCGATTTGTATTCACGTTACAGTTGGTATTGTATCTTGCAAATAAAACACTGTATTAATTAAATGTGTATTTAATTGCACAGCTACGTGTCACACTGTAAATAACTGAAGAGAGAGAGAGGCGTATATCTATCTCGCTCTCACGCTATACCACACTCTCCCCAACTTAGACTAGAACGACAACTACGGGTGAATCTAGCTCAAGGCATGTTGTCGTGTTCTAAACAAGTCTCTGAACACGGCAACATCTGATTTACATGGCGTTTCCACCTGCATCCTTCTACTTCTATTATATAAGTAACATCTGGTATAGAATTTTCAATAATCAAACCCTGAACCCATGGCTTGCTTCCCTTCCTGTAATCTTTTACCATTACTTTTTGGCCTATTTCGAATTTAATCTTCCTACTTCCCTGTTCTCTGTTCTCTAATTTGGCGTCAAGCTCCTCTCTCAGCGGTGGTGGTCTAAGTAAGCTAAATCTATTCCTCAGCTCTCTACCCAGCATCAGACGAGCTGGTGCAATGCCAGTTGTTCGTTGAGGAGTGCTCCTATAATCCATTAAAAATAGGTTTATTGCATAAGACATAGAGTGGCCACTTTCTATGATTTTAGTAATTGCCGATTTAAATGTTTGGACAAAACGTTCCGCTGCTCCATTTGTGGCCGGGTGGTAAGGTGGTGAAAAAGTGTGCTTAATTTGAGTTAATTTACAAAATTCTTGAAATTCCGCACTAGTGAATGATCGGCCATTATCTGTGACTAGGTGTACAGGGAAACCAAATGTTGAAAATATTTTTTTAAATACTTCAATGGTACGCGCCGATGTAATGTTGGACATTTCGTATACTTCTGGCCATTTTGTTTAGCTATCCACAATTATAAGGAACATTTTATTGTAAAATGGGCCGAGAAAATCGGCATGGATCCTATACCACGCTGAGGGGGGTACTGGCCATTGTTTCTGGGTTTTACACGGAGATTTACTATTTTGTAAACATACAATACAATTTTTTACTATAATTTCTATGTCAGTCTATGCCACTATTGTATCTTGCAAATAAAACACTGTATTAATTAAATGTGTATTTAATTGCACAGCTACGTGTCACACTGTAAATAACTGAAGAGAGAGAGAGGCGTATATCTATCGCGCTCTCACGCTATACCACAGTTGGTTTGCAAATTGCCGACGTATCATGCTATCCAGCTTGATTGGACCGTGAATGCTAACAGTACAGAACAAGTCATTTGGGCATGGATTCATAGAGCTGTTATCACAACATTTATCATACCAGTTAGTAAATTTTTTGCATTTTTCATTTGCAATGAAACATACGGCAGATTTTAAGTCTGACCAAGACCTTTCTAATAGAATCGCATCAAAACCGGTTCAGTAGTTTTTGCGTTCATTGGCGACAAAGAACAAGACACAGAACAGAAACAGACAAGAATTAAAAACCGGTCAAGTGCGAGTCGGACTCGCCTATGAAGGGTTCCATAGCAGCGAGTAAAATTTTTATATTTGAGTTGATTGAATGAAAGGTAAATTCTTACTAGATCTCGTTCATACCAATTTTCAGTGGAAGCTTTCATGGTAATGTATATCTTATATTTCTTTTAGTTTTATCATTCTCTTATTTTAGAAGTTACAGGGGGGCGGGGAATATTTTACCACTTTGGAAGTGTCTCTCGCGCAAACTATTCAGTTTAGAAAGAATGATTTTAGAAACTTCAATATCATTTTTGAAGACGTATCCTTAGATATGATATACCCATGATATATCCACACGTATGGATCTGATGAAAAAAAAATTGAGTTTCAGTTCTAAGGGGAAATATTGGGGGGTCGTTTTGTTTCTATTTTTGTGTTAAAACTCTTAATGCGGTTCACATAATACATCTACTAATCAAGTTTCAACAGCATTGTTCTTATAGTTTCGGAAAAAAGTGGCTGTGACATACGGACGGACAGACACAGACATGACGAATCAATAAGGGTTCCGTTGTTTGCCATTTGCCTACGGAACCCTAAAAATATTAGAAGGATAATAATATTAGAACAATACATAGTAGAAGTTTATATTTCATTGATTGCATTTTAAATGTTACAAGGATACCGGGTTACATATAGGAAATACGATCTAGTCTAATGGTAAACGATTACTATTCTAAACTCTACTATTATAAAGGTTCAAGAAGACGAGTCCTAAGACAATTTAAATGACAAGTCAGTTGCGTGGCGCGTGTTGCACATTAAGTTGTTGTCCCAATTATTTAGGGTCGGTGAACCACTATTAATTTTTTTTAAATAAACCTACAAGTAGACAGTAAGATAATACTGCTACTAAATTTGCTGAAATTAATGAAACTCCTTTCTATGTTATGTTAATTAATTGTCTAACATTTTTCAGATATTAAAGAAAGAAAAACTTTCTGAATACTTTATTTTTCTAAAAGCTGATGGAATTTAATTAAGCTCGATTAAGGGATAGTCGAAAACTTCAACACTGCTGAAGAAAAATCCTTTTTTAGAGGCTGCATTATAAGAAGCGTAGGTAGGTGAAAAGAGTAAATGGTGCGAAATAATCTCAACTCTTAGTTCTGTTGAAAACGAATTTATTGCCCGTTTATATGATACGCAGACGGGCTTTATTGATACCTATAATAACACACAAAGTAATCTGGTTATATTATATTATCCGATTCATTTTATTTTTCTTAGTGATATATTTGAGGATTTGAATAAAATGTTCATATCATATTTTTTGTTAAATATAAACATTTTGTATTTAAGGATCGAGGGTATCCTAAGAACCTAAGATAGTTGACGGAGTATTCAATCAGCTTTAAAAACATGCAATTCGATGAAAGCAACTTATTCTACATATTTTAACAGTGAGGTAGCCTGCGCTTAGGATATCGGAACAGAAGTAAATAGCAGCGGAGGGTAAGGTTAGTCGAAACAAGTAGGTAGGTGCACTATCAAACTCAAAAATAAATCCCTCTTAAGAGACTAGGCGAAACAGCCACTGTAATAGTTAACGTATTGGAGGTATTAAAAAAATAACGTCAACAACGAGGACCTCTTCATCCTGGGACCTAGGCAAAGTAACATAGGTACTGTGACGTCTGGGGTGTGATGTCACAATTCCTCGTGTTAACGAAATGATAAACACGAGTATTTATATTTATAATGGCATTTATTTTTCACATAAAACTTCCTATATCGAGTTTTTAGGGGATTTTACACGAGTTTATTTATACTTTAAACGAACTGTAGAGAGTCGCGGATTCTGCTCAAGGATTGAGCCTACAATCAATTTACTTGGAACTCTCTTCGTACGGTGGGTCGAGGCCGAGCCCCCGGTCACCCGCTGTCAGCAACTTGTCCGCCAAGGCAATTGTTTTCTTCCCTATTCTCTTATTTTATTTTAAAACAATTTATTTTTAATCTCTGACACATGATGGCCAGGAAAACAAACTGTAGTGCACGAACGAGGTCGGGCGCTACAGTACTAATTGCTTGAAATAGTCTGAAATAAATACATGAATTTTGGAGATCAAAATATATTGTATACTAATGCATGCCAAAGTAATGTGTACATAAAAAAACTCAACCTCTTATCAGGGAAAACATGAACTACATACTGTATAAGTTGATGTCAAAGTTTCTGAGAATTTGCAACTTTCAATTTAGACGTAAAAGGGAAAAATTCCATACGAATTAATATCGTTAAAACGCAATGTCCTGAAATATTTTACATTGTTAAAAGATCTTACCTCAAAATCGTAATAGTTCGATATATAGGTACGCAGCTGTAGTATAAAATGAAATTTAGCAAAAGCTAACGTCAATAGCAACCAGTTAACAAATTCACCAAAAGTTCATCTAGTTTTACGTGCAACGTTTGACAACTGGCAACTTTTTGTATTGATTTTAAGTGGGTTTCTGACAGAACAAAAATCTAGTTTAACTAGTAGTTTTAGTTTTGCGTGTTCTATTTTGTCGAAATATATGTCTAATATTTACCTATAAATATTCTACTCTAACTCTGTGAGTTTTTAGCATATTAAATGAAATTTATATTAAATTTGAATTACTTATTAGCTTCAAGGCTGGATTGTAATTATTATGAAGTAACCATTCAGTTACATCATATGGAAAAAAATCATTTAGAGAGTGAAATTCACAAAGCAAAACAGGACTTAATCACTAAAACCAATGATGACTTAAAATATATTTTTAGTGAGATATTATATATTATATTAGATATTATATATTATTTATTGGTGAGTATTCCGATGAGCTCTTTCAATTAGCCCCACCCTTTTCCTTTTCTATACAGAATAGTACTTGCAGGGTTGAGGTGTCAGCCTCTACAGTGCAAATAATTCCATCAAGAACTAAACGGGTAAGCGCCTCCTTTCTTTGCCGCACCATAAATACTTGGAATACTTCACCAGTACACGTGTTTTCTTTTATCTATTAGTCTCGGGTTATTTATGCGGGAAGTAAAAATCATCTGATGAGGCCGTCAAGCTGAGGGTTACTATTGTAACATTATTGATATCTGCAATAATAACCCCCATTTCTGAGACTTCCCCTTTAGCTTACCATCAGGCGAGGTAACGTCATATTAACGTGACCATTAAAAAAAAACATTTCCTAATTAAATGTCATTTTTTTAAACAATTAGCATGCTAACTTCTCATTATATATAGTTCAGAAAAGTCATTTCTGAATTTTCTTAGAGGCTTTTGGTTATAATAAAATTTCCATAACGATTTATGAAATGCTCCCTAGTGAAGATTAGTACTGCTATACATCTGCACTTGTAAAACGACCTAACAGTTTGTTATACTTAATAGCAAATAAGAAATAAACATAATAGTTTTCAGCGCTTTTGTAAGTGTCGTAGATAAATTGGAACCATTTTCAAATAACAAATGGGCGATAGAATACTTCTGTTATTTTTATTTCCTATTTTCAGATGGGGAAGGAAAAAAGTATACGATGAAAATCGTACCGGTTAAAGATAATGAGCTTCTCAAGGACTGTAGTTTTTTGTATTGAATTGACGACGCACTCCGCAATAGTTATAAAAAAATCCTGTCTTTCGTTCTTAGTAGTTTTTACTTCCAATTGGTTTCTACGTGCGCAGTCGTTCCTTGGATACGATATCGAGGATAATATTTCGTTTTAGTTGAACACTGTTCGATTATTCGTTGTTCAAAGACTCTTGATATGGTCCCTGGTAAAGTTATTTTGGTGACCCACTTTTCGAAAAATAAATACACATTGAGGCAGTTCATTTACGGATAAATTTAACACAAAATCATTTCCAAATACGTGCGTATTGAAAAAACAGTATTGTGTAAATAATAAAACAACACGAGATAAATAGCGATAAAATACGTTGAAAAATGTTTTATTTCAAAATGTGAATAAAGGCAAACTATGTACAAGCACTTAAAAAAAATGTTTTATTCAACAGAAGAGAGTTTAGGTACTCTATGGGTAGTGGCAAACGTTTCATTATTCTAATGCCTGCGGTGGGCGGTGTCTAGATAGGCCAGGTGTTGCGAAGTAAATGTAAATATTTTATTGTGGGGGTACAAACAGCGCCTGAGAGATCAATAAAATTTGTTTGTTTTGTAAAATGCTCTCCGTTGTCTGCTATATAGATTGTGAACATGAATAATTCAAACCTACAAATGGAAGAGTACCAACCAGCCCATTTGTTTCAATGTTTTTGAACTGATGAAACATATAGCTATAAGACCTTTTGTGTAAAGTATAAAATGATTAAATTGGTCATCGAATCATCTATATTCACATTCGATACGATGACGATAAATTAAATGAAGTGATGATAAATTTAATGTAAGTTATGGTTTAAGTACAAAGTTTGGTATGTGTAGATGTCAAAATAAAAGTACATTTTAACGAGCAGCCAAATATCCCTATGCGGATTCAAGGTGTCAATTCAGAGATTAATACTAATATTCAGTACATGCCTCCGTCTTAAGCCGTGATACCAGGCTGTCAGCGATTGACAACGACGAATGTAGTTCAATACAATTTTTGGTGTGGCGAATTGCGCCG
The DNA here is from genome assembly GCA_946251805.1 of Cybosia mesomella. NCBI lineage: Eukaryota > Metazoa > Arthropoda > Insecta > Lepidoptera > Erebidae > Cybosia > Cybosia mesomella. The sequence continues at coordinate 18,084,059 of OX276396.1, read as the reverse complement.
ATATCGTCGACAAATTCTACCAATAACAGACTTGCGATGAAGTTGTGTCTATTAAAGAAAAGGGTGTAGACTTTTGAATTTTGACAATTTTGACATTAGACTGCTTAGGGATTCAAATGTTGCAACGAGTATGTCATGATCACAGTCATTTTCGTTAATAAAATTGGTTCGTTTTCCGGGAATAGGTAGTACCTACGAATTATAGCGATCCTGGAACGAGAATGTTTAAAACTTGCCGAAACTCAGTTTTGGAATATATATAGTACATTTCAGTGAATGCTGAGTGCGTTTATCAACCGTTTTATAAAGTTTTAAACTATTAGGAGCAGGCCTTTACTTAATGAGAGGTTTAGTGAACCTCATTGCCATTGGAGAGTGTCTTATTAAATTTACATGATGTGTTCACCGGCAACACATAACCCTTATCTTGAACTGTATACAATACCTATGAACCGGCTCAACCGGGAAAGTTCCTGCTCATTGACAGACTGCAGGAAGCCTATCCTTCTCTACTTTCTGTTTTCTAATTCTCCTCCTTTCCGCTTTGCAGGCGGTTAAGCGTGAGTTACGTTTCGCCCCTACTCACCTCTACTTACTCCATAGGTCACAAGGACCCATAGATTGTAACTGTCAACTGAGCTACCCAAAATTTTTACGAATACTTACGTCGTTACGTAGTGCAAACGAGGAACCCAAAAAGGGTGTGTCCAAGGTTCAGTAACGGGCCCCTTGCTGTGGAACCTGCTATTGGACCCTCTACTTAGGCTACTCGAAGGGGACGGGAGCTACGTGCAGGCTTTCGCCAACGACGTGGTTCTCGTCTTCGACGGTAACACCGCCTTAGAAATTGAACGACAGGCCAATGTCGCCCTCGAGTGTGTTCGGGCGTGGGGGGTCAGAAACAAGCTAAAGTTCGCCCCTCATAAAACCTGTGCAATGGTCATCACCAGGAAAAGGAAGTACGACCACCCACGTCTGACCATGGGCGGGGTCGACATTGCCCTGTCCAAAGAAATTAAAATTCTGGGACTCACAGTGGACTGCAACTTAAATTTTAACAGCCACGTTAAGAATGTTTGTGCCAAGGCGATTCGCATCTACAAAAAATTGGCAAGGACGGCCCGGATTTCTTGGGGGTTACACCCCGAGGTGATCCGGACCATCTACACTGCTGTCATTGAGCCAGTCATCCTATACGGGGCTCCAGCCTGGTACGAGGCTACAAACGACTGAACGCGGTTTAACGTGTATTCGCCCAAAAGTTAACTAAAGCCTACCGCACGGTCTCCCTGCACACGTCATTGCTGCTGGCTGGGATACTCCCTCTGAACCTCAGAGTTCGGGAGGTGGCTTCACTGTATGAGGCCAAGAGAGGAGTGTCCCAGCCATGGCTAGGGGACAGGGAGATCGAGCGATTGGCACCCGTTTTGGCCACCCCGCATCCCGCGGAGCGTGTGCGCCTGGAGTTCGACAGCGAGGTGGACGAGGTACAACTTCGTAACTTACAACAACATGACATCAGAATATATACTGACGGGAGCAAGCTTGAGGGTCGGGTCGGGGCTGCTGTTTCTATGTGGAACAGTCAGTCCGAGACTTTGGCCCGCAAGTTTTCTCTCGCAGCTCACTGCACCATCTACCAGGCGGAACTCCTGGCGTTGCGCAAAGCGGTATGCGAGGTCGAGCGACATGATGTTGCCGCGTTCGGGGTGTTTAGTGACAGCAGGGCGGCGCTCCTCAGCGTAGTCAATCCGCACTCCCTGCATCCCCTCTCAGTGGAAACTAGAGACGCTCTTGGTCGCTGCAAGCGGCAGGGCAAGAGCGTCTCTCTTAACTGGATCAAGGCACATGTTGGTCTAGAGGGGAACGAGAGGGCGGATTGCCTCGCCAAGGAGGCCGCCCTGAGGCTCAAGAAAAAACCGGTCTACGACCAGTGTCCTGTCTCATTCGTCAAGAGAGTCCTAAGAAAGGGCTCTCTTGACGAGTGGAATAGGCGCTATCGGGAAGGTGAGACCGCCTCAACCACCAAGTTTTTCTTCCCTTGCGCGGTGGAGGCGTATAAGACGGTCAGGAGGATTGCCATCGAGGGTCCTATAACCCAAATCCTCACAGGGCACGGTGGGTTCGCCGAATACTTGACGAGATTCAAGTGTAAGGCGGACCCATCGTGCGCCTGTGTGCCGGGGGTCTCGGAATCGGTGGTTCACCTCCTGACTGTCTGTCCAATCCACGCAAAAGATAGGCTCGAGCTGGAATCCGCCACAGGTATCACATTAGACAGACACGGCATTAACACACTAATAAGCAAACACACCGAGCTTACTATAAAATTTGTAACCAAAATAGTTAGGATTGTAAATAAAAAGAACAAGGAATAATAATATTATGTTAGCCCATCATGATGAACATAATGTGGCATACCATAATTAAAACATAGTTTTAAAGTAATAGCTGTATATGTAGTTAAGTGTCATAATAAAGCATGTTATAAAAAATTTAAAAAAAGTATTTTGCCGCTACCAAATAAGTCTGATGTATTAGACAGTATTTAGTTATAAGATATAATGTAAAAAGTTTATTGGATTAAATAAATAAAGAAGAGAAATAAATAGAATAGTAGAATGGGTACACAAATCCCAGAGAGGAAAGTTTAGGTTTAGAATAGGCATAGTATTCATTTTTCAAAGTAAAAACAGGCCCCGCTCCAGAGCGGGGGTAGGAAAAAAAAAGTATACTTACGTCTAGGGAAGACTTAGGATAAGTGAAGAACTATAAGAAGTATACAGTGATAATCAACTATAACAATTGTAACTACAGTTCTTTTAGCATTGACGAAGTCCTTTTCTGACTAATTTCTTATTCGTATATATATCAAAGAAAATAAATAAAAGGAGTCACTCTCAACTAGTCACAAATACAATCACATCGAAGGTCGAGCAAATCCAGGTCATTTTCGCATGAACATAGAACACTAAATAACCAAGTCTAATCTAGACAGACGGTAGTAAAAAAAATTACTGAAACTCTATCCTTGAGTTGATGGGTTCTTAATCGGACTGTTATGGTGAATCGGAATACATCGAGCGGATTACAAGCAACTTACAGACGTGCTTGGGTACCTCGAGCAAACATTGAACGTACCACTTATGAGCTTGAAAACTCAATTACCGACGCTGCTGTTACAAACATTACCGGTCTACTTATATATATGGTTATCTTGAAAATCTTATAGAAATTTATCATCTGCATAATATCATATTATTATAATGTGTTTAATTTATTTATGTGTAATGTGTATGTGCGAGGGAGGGTGTGTGTGTATGTGTGATGAGGGTGTATACGTGTGTGTGTTTGTGTGTGTGTATTTATTTCTGCTTGTTTAAAAGAGAGTTTATATAGACAATTAGGTAGGTAGTTATTTATTTTTTATCTCAGTAGGCTCATTTGGTATGTAATAGGAGAGTCATATTTACCATTATATGATTGCTTACGCTTCAACATATCTGATGACAAGGAATTAGACCGGATCCCTGTCAGCACCGGCCTACGTAGTAGCTACGGACTCCCCAACTGAGAAATTGCTATGCGGATAATGATGACTTTCATTTGTGCGTTTCAATGTATACTATTTAATATTTACATAATAAAATATCTCATAAGTACGTTCATCCACTTTCTAGATTCCATATTACAATTTATGCTTAGCTTGAATCTAGACGACATTGTGTAACAGTTCTAAAAGAACGATATTTCAATGTGATTGCAGACCTCTCCAACGTGCAAAAACTATTAAATACCCAAGTTGTCTTGGATGAGAACTACAATTTGTCCAACTGTCAACTTGTCCATTTTTTGAACCTATAATTTTGTAAATAGTCCTATCAGCGATTATCATTATATTCTCCGCTTCATCATAAGACAGTTTATTAAACCACTCAAATATATATATTTCTTAATTTCAATTTATTTATTTTTGGTTTCTTGTAAATATATGGACCCAGGAAAGGTAAAAACTTCCAAATAAATGAAGTCCTCGGTTGCAGTATGCGATTACAGACTGCTTAAGTTGAACTTCACAATACTCATACTGGAGGTTTGTCGGGTAGGGGTAAGGTTTGAACGTACATAATTTTAAGATACTCCTCTGAGCCATCTCTAATTGTATCAGTATAATTTTTGGTGCACCTCCCCATCATGATATACAGTAGGTAAGTAGAGACTGATAGAAAGAAGCGTATACTCCTTTTAGTGAAAAAGGAGTTATAACGTGTCAAAGGGTTTTGAAATATGTCTGTCTCCTTCTGTGAGCAAATAATGCTCGAGAAGGAGGCGGCCAAGTGGGAGAGACTCAGGTCGCTCCCGATCCGCAGAGCCCGCGAGGCGCGGAGTCGACTCAGACTTCGGAGGTCGCTCAACGACCTCCATCCTCCATGAGCGCAGGCCTGGGAGTGACAGGTGGAGTCGCCTGTCACCCCAGCAGATGCATGCCGGGACGGTGGGGTGAGGCGGGAGGCTCCCCCAAACCGGGGCAAGACGGGGACACCGTGGTGCCCAAACCCTAAAGGGGCCATCTCGAAACCAGAAATGGTCCAGGGTCAGTCGGGGTGCGAGGGATATGCTCTATAGGCAACCTTACACCCCAGCGTCTGTAGACCCGAGATGGCGTGCGGTTTTAGTTCGTTCAAGCCCGACATAACTGCCCCAGCTGGCGGGCGGGGGGGTATCCGAGGCGATATCCGCAAGAAAAAAAAGGGTTTTGAAATATGTGTTAGGTTTCGTATCCTTTTAGTGAGTAGTTGAATGTGTGGGTTAAATTTGTAGTTCTCATCCAAGACAACTTTGGTATTTAATAGTTTTTGCACGTTGGAGAGGTCTGCAATCACATTGAAATATCGTTCTTTTAGAACTGTTACACAATGTCATCTAGATTCAAGCTAAGCATAAATTGTAATATGGATTCTAGAAAGTGGATGAACGTACTTATGAGATATTTTATTCTGTAAATATTAAATAGTATACATTGAGACGCACAAATGAAAGTCATCATTATCCGCATAGCAATTTCTCAGTTGCGTCCAAAGTTAACACTTTAGAGCCCGAGGTCCGCTTATTGTTTTTTATTGGTACGACGATTTTTACGGGAGTGACTGTCACCTGACCTCCCAACCCTGAAAGGAAAACCTGCGCCAGAGCCTCGTGTATTTAGCAGGTGCACGAGTTGGCTTGGGCCTCTAGAATGTTAAAAGGGCCCTGTACATCCGAACAACTAAAACGCACAAACCAATGTAAATAATCATATCCACGGATATAAATATTTGCACTGAGCGTTAAACGAATCCGCATAGCGATTAGCGATGGGTAAATTAAACATTGGATATCTTTATTGTGGGAGGGACTCATAGCTAAGTGATAACCAAATAGGTTAGCACATTGCAAGGTTAAGCTAGACGAATCAGGTCTGTCTTAGGATAGGTTGACTTCATCATTTCAGATCATTATTATTTGAAAGCTCATGTTACACAAAATCACATAATCTTTTAATTCTTTACACGAAGCACACGAAATGGGGTAGTTCTATAAATAGAATAAACCTGGTATGGAAATTTTCATTTTTTCTTTTATGTTTTAATTTCGATGTGATTATACCTCTCCTTATTTATATTAAAAATTAGGGAGAATATTTACTTAGGTTGGATTTACCAATAAATACGTTTTATTCAATTTAGACTAGGTTAACAAATTCAAGTCACTGCATTATAAAAAAACTAAGTTTAATTAAACGGATTTTGACTGGAAAAATCCAGTCTAAGTTTTCTTTAAACAGTTCATAGTAGAAATCAGACATTTGGTAGTCAAATAATGCAGATTGACCTGCAATCTAAATATCTGAGTCCAAAAGAATCTAGTTGTAAAAATCTGTGATTTAAAAATGCCATTGATACCTTTTTTTTTTCGTGCGGAATTCCCTTCGGATACCCCCCCGCCAGCCAGCGGGGCGGTTATGTCGGGCTTGAACCGACTAAAACTGCACGCCGTCTCGGGTCTACAAACAGAGGTGTAAGGTTGCCCATAGAGCATATCCCTCGCACCCCGACTGACCCTGGGCCATCTCCGGTTTCGAGATGTCCCCCTCTGGGAAAGACGGGGGTCTTGTCTTGCACACGTTAAAATTTTATTTAAATATAAAAAAAATATATAAACTGATTGCACCGCCACTTGGGTACAGTAATTGTACTTTGTCAAGAAAGAAAAATTGTTTAGAAAGAAAACCACCGCGCAGTATTTTACATATGGGTCACTTCAATATTCTTCCATTAATGCGGGTGACCTGTATAGATACCAATAATGCTAAAAGGGTAGCTTTTTCATTACATCAAACAGGCCATAGGCCATTACACTAAAATTACCAACTAAAATAAAAAATATGTTTCTTCCGAATAATAATTTAGGTGCAGTCTTGTTTACGCAGAAATTAAAACCGCAGAGCTAACCGCGTACTACCGTTATACTAAATGGGTTAGTTAGTTTCAGTATATCTATGGACCAATTCGTTCCGCTATATGGAAATATTTAGTATACAAACTGCAATAGGCGTTTAGTTTAGCTCTTCGTTTTATGTAGGTAAATATTTTGATGTTAACTGGAAACACATTTGAAACTAAAGTTAATTTTACCCTGTGATAAATGCTATTAAGTGCTTTTTTATAAATTAATTATTTTTTGTATTTCATTTGGTATCGAGCATTTTTTATCTTATTAAGGTTGCACAAACTCCGCTACTTTACATTCTTGGACAGTAATATTTTTGTCAACTTGACCCAAGAAATACGAGATAACCCCCTTTTTTTTTTACGTGCGGAAATCCCTTCGGATACCCCCCCGCCGGCCAGCGGGGGTGGTTATGTCGTGTATCGACTAAAACCGCACGGTGTCCTCCCCAAGTGTCTGTTGCCGGGCACCCCGGGTAAGCCCTCGAAAGGATAACCCCAGGGATACCGGGGGACTTTGGCCGCCACCGCCGCCTCGCCTGGTGGGGTCGGGTTTTATCCCGCTTCGGTGAGTTGGCAGGCGTGTGTAGGGCACACACGACACGCCTCCGCCACGGCCTGCTTCTGTAAGGACGGCGAGTCGGTCAACTGCCGTCCTCAGGCCCCGATCATGGAGGTCGGTAGTCCCGGGCGTAAATGAGAATACGAATGTCTGCGAAACTCGAGGGGCAGGGTTCTCTCCCGCTCCCTCTCCGCCGTCTCTTTCGCGCACATTACCTGCTCGCAGAAAGAGGCGGCGGCGTGCCACTTGCTCCCGTCAGAGACCACAGCCCTCACCATGGTCTCCAACGAGAGAACGTCCACGCCCAGGACCGCAACGAGATCCCGGCGTTGACTCACCCACGCAGGGTACTCCACCAACGTGTGGAGCGCCGTGTCTTCGCCAGGATCCTCCCAGTGCTGGCACTGCGGCGTTGTCTCCCGGTGGATGCGCCATAGATACTTACCGAAACACCCGTGTCCGGTAAATATCTGGCACATCCGGTAGGAGAGATCCCCATGGTCCCTCTCCAACCACTCCTTCATGATCGGTCTCACCGCCGCAATGGTGGATTCCCCCCACCTTGGATGCTCAAGTCGTACCCTCCATGTCTCCATGAGTTCCTGGCGGAGCAGGGACCTCTGAGCCCTGATTTCTTGGGGCTCCGGCCTATGGCCCCGCTCCAGCGCCTCCTTGCGCCACTGGTACAGCAGCGCAAGGGCTCTCGCTTCCAGGTCCCATGGAGGGGTCCCGGCTAGAAGACATGCCGCCTCGACGGAGATCGTGCGATACCCCCTGATGACTCTGACGGCTATCGCCTTTAACGGGCTGTTTAGAGCAGCCACGTTGCGGGCCGCCAGAGTCTCCGCCCATACGGGGGCCCCGTATAGGGCCATGCTTCGCACGATCCCCAGGTACAGTCTCCTAGTGGGGGCGTTGGGACCCTTAACATTGGGCATCAGCCGCGATAGCGCGGCCGCAGCCCCCCTCAGTTTCGGGACCAGACTTCGGAGATGTGGTCCGAAGTCCCATCGGCTATCGAGTACGAGCCCAAGGTACTTCATCGTGGGCTCGATGCCGATGCTCACGCCCCCAACGGTTATGCTCGGAGGGGGTCCGAGGCCCGTGAAAACACATAACCTCGGATTTGTGGAGAGCCACCACGAGTCCCAGCCGCCGTATTCGACCCACGACTTGAGCAACCTCTGCCATGGCCTTTAGTGCCGCGCTTCGGTACGCTGCTCACCGCGCCATAACGAGGGTGTCGTCAGCATAACACACTATGCTGACACCGTCGAGCAACGTACCGCGCAGCACTCAGTCGTAACCGATGTTCCACAGGAGTGGCCCTAGGACCGACCCCTGTAGAACACCGCACGACACTTCTCGCCGCCCTGGCCCTAGTCAGATCGGGCAAACTCGGCCCTCTCGGATAGGTATGCCTCGACAATGCGGCGGAGGTAAGGAGGCACTCCGTGGTACGCGAGCGCCTCCCTAACGCAGCTCCAGAGTAGAAACTTGCCCCTTTCGAGGCATGCGCTAAAGAGCGCCACCAGTCGAGGCCCTAGTTCCTCAAGGGCCAGGACCCATGCTCGGCTTGGAATGCCGTCGGGTCCGGGGGCAGTGCATTTCCGGGCTTTAAGCCGGAGCACTGCTACCCCCAGTTCACTCTCCCTGACTTCGGGCACATCGCTCTCGCTATTATCAGCGTCAAGCGCCTGAGGCGGAGCCATACGCGGAGGAACATGCTCCTCCGCTCTCGCTGCTCTGGCAGCACCCGCAACTGCGCCTATAAATACGCCAGTGACTCGGGCCGCTACATCAGTCGCAGCGAGTTCGCCGCCGAGGAAGGTTCTCCGCACTCGACGGCGTCCCGAGCTGTACCACTGAAGATGTCGACCGCAGTGATCGACGAAACGTCTGGAATTCAAATTTCCGATGGACCACGGCCAAACAGCCCGGAAGCAGTATATTCTACAAACCGTAATGTTATTCAAAAGGTGCCTACGCTCGTCCCCGTAGAGATTACATTCCCACAGTGCGTGGTGAACGTCCTCCACCTCACTCTCTTCGCAGTAGCACGACCCCGTGTCTACTAGCTTCATGCGGTGAAGTCGGTCCCTAAAGCAGCCATGACCTGTGAGCAGTTGCGAGGCTTCATAGTCCGGTTCAACCCAAGTTGCCTCAAGTCGAACCTTCACGTCCGGGAAATACCGATAGAGTTCCCTCCCCTTACCCGATGTGTCCCAACGCCTTTGCCATTGGGCAATAGTGGACTCAGTCCCGCTGAGTTTGGCACTCCGAAGCTCTTTCCTGGTAGTCGCGGACTCACGTGCCACACCTAGTTCGCCCGCCCGAATTACCTCGAGGTCAGCCGGTTGGACTCCGGCTAACACCACCAGCGCATCGGTGCTTGTCGAGCGGTACGCCTTGGTCAGAAGACCTAGTCGGGTCTCTGGGTGCGCAATAGCGCACTCCGCACAACGTGAAGGGACGCACGCTCATACCAACATGCCGCGGCATACGTTACCGTCGCTACAAAGGTTCCCTGATACAGGACCTTAAGGGCCCTGTATCTGACACCCCACGAGCACGCCGATACTCTCGACTTCTTGCCGAAGCAATTTGCCGCCCTGTCCCCGATCGATACCGCATGCCGCGCGAACGATAGACTAGCATCGACCACCACACCCAGCACCGTGGTCGATGTGACGCTCCTGACAGATTTCCCCCTGAACCTGATGACAGGTGGCCGCTGGAGTTCTCCCCTGATTGTCATAGTTGCAGACTTCGCAGGAGAGAACTCCAGCCTGTTTCGGGCCCCCCACTCACCGACAAGCTCCAATGCTGTAGAAGCCGTAGCCTCTATTCTTGCCCGAGTTTCGGACTCTATCAGGATCGTCACATCGTCGGCGTAAGCCACGACACTCACACCCCCCGGATATGGAAGCCGAAGCAAGTCGTCCAATAGCACGTTCCAGAGCGTGTGTCCCAACACCGATCCCTGCGGGCAACCCATTGTTGCTGTCTTCCACAGCACCCGGCCCCCCACGAACATCCCCGTCCGGCGACCCGTGAAGTAGTCTGCTAGCATCTTATAGATGTTTTGCGGACATCCTCCACGCTTCACCTTGAGCATGATCATGGGCCACCAGGCGTTGTCGAAGGCTCCAGAGATATCTAGAAATACTGCCTGCACGTACTTCGATGCGCTCCTCCGCGCTACACCGAACATAGTGTTCAGTGCCGAGACCGTTGACCGACCCCGAGTGAATCCGTGCTGGCGATCCGATAAACTTCTCGTTATTTGCGGGGCACATTTCAAAATGACGCGTTCTAAAATCTTACCAAGAATCGGCAACAGAGTGACGGGTCGGTAAGCCTTAGGGTCGTCAAGCTGCCTGCCGTTCCCTTTCGGGAGGACAATCAGCCTGCCGTCCTTCCATACTTCCGGAAAAACCCTCTCCTGGACACATCACCTATACACTTCAGTGAACTCGACCGGCGCGGCTAACAAATCAAACACTATCATTCGGTGGTCACTTTCTATTGCATTAGCCATCACTCTCCACCCTGTCACCAGAGTGCCTCTTATTGTTAATGTGAGGTCGATGTTAGACGTCCCATTTGCAGTCAGGAAAGTCGCCGGTTCACCCTCTTGGTTTTCTATCCGAAGACCCCGGGCCAGGATAAACGCCTCCATTGACTCGCGCCGGTGCGTGACGTCTGACCCGCGTCCAGTGTACTGCAGCGGTTCGCAGTACCACATCGGAGAGTGAGCGTTAGAGTCTACCTCAACAATAACTCTCCTCCCTTTTAGGGAGTCGAGTACTGTGCCCAAGTGCTGTAAGTGGACATCGATTTCATCGCTGTACTGAAAGTACGTGGACACCAAATATGTTCCCTCTTCGTCATTCCGTACATGACACACCGTACAGTGTGTGGTGGACAGGTGTTGTAAGAGGGCGCATGGAAGGTCCTCGCGAGCAATGAGCACCCCAGCTTTTGCACCGGTCCCGCATGACACAATGCGGCTCCCCGTATCATGATATTGTTCCTGGACTAGGACAAAGTTCAAACCCAGGTCCTGAACCGCAATGGGTAGCTCGTTTGTGGCAAGCCTTGCCCCCGCCAAGTTTATCTGGCCGACTGTAATGGTTATTGGTGGAGCCATTTTTAATAAGAAGTAGCCTCGAGCATCCTTCTTTCAGCTGAGATTCGAGCTGGGCACTCACTCGCACCAGTAGCGTGCCCCTCCGCTCCCTTCTGGCCAAACCTGTGGCAGGTGACGCATCTGGCATGTTTTTCTGGGCAGTCACCTGCAGGGTGCCCTGACGAGCCGCACCGAGTGCATGTAGTGTTTTCCTGACGGCACTTCCTCTCGCTGTGCCCGTACAGTGAGCACTTCCTGCAGATGACTGCCGTGGTGGAGTCCTCCACCCGGCAGGCTTCCCATCCTACATACAGTCGGCCTTTATTAACAAGCGCCTTCCTGAGCTGTGCCGAGCAACCCACAACAATGGCCGAATACGGTGAGCCTTGCCTGCTCTTCCTGAAGGCTAGGCGGCTCTGTGCTCGCATAGCCTCCAGGGTCCACGTTGGGTCATCCCTGAAATTTTGGTCGTAGACCGCTTTAAGAACCTCGTCCCATTCCGGGTCCTTACCCTCTAGGTCTCTGATGATAATAAGTGGGGACCTTTGAGGTCCGAGGCCTTTAGCGACTCAGGAAGGGCCGCTTTAAATTTTTCCAGGTCCGCGGGGGTGCTGGTTTGCACCATTTTGCCGGCATTGCCGACCCTACGAATACGGCTTACCTGGATGCCCAGTTCGGCGGGGGCTATGGAGGACTTTACGAGTGACTTTGTTTCCTCCGATGTCTTGGCGGCACTCCCCTCCTTCGGGTAGACTGCCACCACTGGGCCCCGACTGCGGGTCCTCAATTTTTCCGCGTAGGACATGCCTCCACCCGACCCCGGTTGTGGCATTGGTGGAGTAGCGGGGGCAAACGTCTGCAGAATTTCAATCTTTGCCTCCGCTATGGCCGCCCTCCTCTCCGCCTCCACCAGTCTAGAAATTAATGTGGTAACGACGGACCCCGCTATGGCCACATGATGGCCGATTACCGCTATCTCCTCCTTGTTTAATTTGGAAAACCTGCTATGCACCGTTTCGGTGATTCCCATGGTGGCAGTCGTGGCCAGGCCAGCCAACTCCACGACTGAGGCCTCCAGCATCGAGCAGTTAGACGACGCTGATTCCTGGTCCGTCGTTCCGGGTGCTGGCGTCTCTGGTCCGGCACTAGTCACTAGACCCACCATCGGTGGTACGGCTGGTTTCCGCACCGCGATCCGGCGGCGCAGCGCCTCCTGGACTTCCTGTGGCGAAGTAAGTGGCCGCTTGGTCGTCACTTGCTGGTCCGGCAAGGTTGGAGCCGTCGTGGTCAGCAGATGGCCCGGAGGAGTCCGCCGCAAGGACAGTCGCGGGCTGAAGCCCGTCTCCCTGTTCATTCTTTCCAATTCCAGGAGCTCGCGCTCCTTAGCCTCCATCTCCAGCCTCACCTCCATCTCCAGCCTCAAGTACTGGTGGTCAGTGGAGATCGCACAGCTGCGAGGTGGCGGAGCTATATGAGCTATACAAGGGGGCCAAGAGAACTCTCCAGGTAGCCATAAAGCAGGCCAAACGGGGCACCCGCGAAGAGCTGCTGCAGTCTCTGTCATCGTCAGGGGCAAAATCCGCCCAAGGGCGCCCCTACTGACCCAGAGCCTCCAGCCAGAGCGGCTGGAGGGGATCCTGGGCTCCCTGTTCCTAGCGTGAGCGGAAGAGCATGTTCCTCCGCGTATGGCTCCACCTCACGCGCGTGAGGCTGATAATAGTGAGAGCGATGTGCCCCAAGTCAGGGAAAGTGGTCTAGGGGTAGCAGTGCTCCAGCTTAAAGCTCAGAAATGCAATCCGGTTACCGGCCGATCGTGTTGCTCGACGAGGTGTGCAAGCTCTTTGACCGGATTATTGCAAAGCGCCTCGTCGAGCATCTCACGAACGTGGGGCCAGATCTGGCGGACAACCAGTTCGGTTTTCGCCGAGGGTGCTCCACCGTGGAAGCGATCATGTGCGTTAGGCACCTGGCAGAGGAAGTAGTCTCGCGGGGTGAGGTGGAGGTGGCGGTGTCTCTCGACATCGCCAACGCCTTTAACACCCTGCCCTGGAGCTGCGTTAGGGAGGCGCTCGCGTATCACGGAGTGCCTCCTTACCTCCGCCGCATTTTCAGGGCGTACCTATCCGCGAGGGCGATAGTTTACACGAGCTGGCTAGGGCCGGGGCGGCGAGAAGTGAAGTGTGGTGTTCCACAGGGGTGGGTCCTAGGGCCACTCCTGTGGAACATCGGATACGACTGGGTGCTGCGCGGTTCGTTGCTCGAGGGCGTCAGCATAACATGTTATGCTGACGCCCTCGAGCAACGAACTTGTGATGGCGCAGGGAGCAATGCACCAAAGCGCGGCACTAAAGGCCACGGCAGGGGTTGCTCAAGTCGTAGGTCGAAAACGGCGGCTGGGACTCGTGGTGAGTCTCCAGAAATCCGAGGCTATGTGTTTTCATGGGCTTCGGAGGGGGCCACCTGCGGGAACCAGCATAACCCTAGGGGGCGTAAGCAGCGGCATCGAGCCCACGATGAAGTACCTTGGGCTCATACTCGATAGCCGATAGAACTTCGGACCATATCTCCGTAGTCTGGTCCCGAAACTGAGGGGGGCTGCGGTTTTAAATGCATTATTACAGCTACAGTGTGAGTTAGGAAGGCAGTGGTATAGCACTTCCTTAGGAAGCTCTGGAGAATAAAATTCAGATTCCTGTTAAATTTATTTAAAAGTATTAGGAATAATTTATAAATATTACGTTTCACGCAAATACATACCGCTGAACTTTCTTAAAATTTCACTTTTGGCTCACCGGTCCAGGCGGTCTGGTAGGATGACGTTGCATTATGCATTTTGCTAACGAACGCGTGCATGAGAGCCTCGTGCTGAAAATTTGAATTGAAAATATAAAACTGTGGAAAACTTTCCAGGCTTTTACTTAGAAAACTGCCAAAAGACACAAGAGTGGCAGTTAAACTGAATGCAACATTCAGTTCCTCTGTACTTTTACCAAATAATTTTATATTTCATGTAACAGCTTCTTTCTCAATCAGTTTGCTTTTTGATTTTCAATTCAAAGGTTAGTAGATACTACAGTTACAAACAGTTACAAATAAATTTACCTATTCGGACTTATAGAATAGAGCATCTGTAAACTAAACCTTATTTAAATAATCGTAGTGTTGTGTAAAACAGAAAATAAGATAGATATTTTTATTTTATCGAATGTATGTGTAGTATGTATTTGTTTAAGTGAAAGACATTCTTAACAGATAATATAATCAACAAGGGAATGTAACCTGGGCCCCATGCGAAGTAGTCGCACCATCTAGGTGTATAAATGGTATTATGCTCAAAAGTGAGGAACAGTCTATCCGAAATCATTCTCAATAACCTCATCTGATATTTTGAAAATTGCTTAAGTATTAACATTCTTCTAATGGTTTATGCAAATAGTTACGACTTAAATAATATTATATTAGTCAAAGTTATGATAGACTAGGTGTAGCCCGCGGCTCCGCCTGCGTGTAATAATCAATCCCGTTCCCGCTTCCCATGAGAACCAATTCCAGGGATGAAAAGTAACCTATGTCCCAGATTATAATCTATCCCTGTGCCAAATTCCGTTCAGCCGTTGTGGTGTGATTGAGTAACAAACATATATCCATTTTCATCATCACTTTAACATTTATGATATTAGTGTGATTAGTTACATTCTGAAGTATCTAGTAAGTTTTCAATGAAGTTAGTAGTTAATCCAATCATTAACGATCTTAGCAAGATTACATTGTTAAATGAACTGTGATCGCAGTATACATAACACCATACCAAAGTATAAATAAAATATACAGTATTTTATCTTCATACAGACGGTCAGAACGCGGGCCATATCTATGCGCCTCGATTTTGGTAAACATTTAGTATACAACCAGTCGCGAATGCGCTGCAGTGACGAATGGAGGGTGTGGCGGCTTTGTTAACAGTAGGCGTGCCATTTGTGAATATTTGATTTGATATTTGTACAAGTATCTACTTACATTATCATTGTGGTAAAATGTAGACTATATTGTGCTGTTAATGGTTGATTCTTCAATAACACACCCAAAGATGGCATTTTTTAAATTAACTGGGAACTCCTAAAGTTAAGACAATAAAGTCATTTTTATTAACCTATTAGTACATATGTTGATTCTTTTTAATAAGTAGGTATTTCGCTTTATCCACGAAGTAAAATACATGAATTAATAAAAAAATTAATGGATAGGGTGCAAAATAGTGGGAAACGAGTGCCTGTAGGTAGGAACTCGAATGCCACTTTAAAAAAGCTCGAGTAAATGGATTGCTACGAATATCGGTCTATATATATCTACACCTAAGAATATCGGTCTATATATATATATCACTACATAGTATAAAACAAAGTCGCTTTCTCTGTCCCTATGTCCCTATATCCCTATGTATGCTTAAATCTTTAAAACTACGCGACGGATTTTGATGCGGTATTTTTTAATAGATAGAGTGATTGAAGAGGAAGGTTTATATGTATAATAACATCCATTGCACTCGTGCGAAGCCGGGGCGGGTCGCTAGCATATATATATATATATATATATATATATATATATATATATATATATATATATATATATATATATATATGTATATATTAATAATTCAGACGAAATATCGACATGAGATAGGTGAACAAAACAGTTGTTAATTCGAATTGCTCCGTACTATAGGTACCTACGTAATGGGGAAGCTATCAATCGAAAATGCTAAAATGAAAAAGATATTATAATGTACCTTTTTTTTATTACTCAAAACAAGGCGATCGAAACGTCACTACATGTATAAAATATTAAAAGGTTTCGAAATGCCACTTATATTTCGGTATTTAATTAAAGTGACGCGAAAGACAGCGACCCTAAAAATTATAATTATAATATGCTCAGATCGTGCCCATACCCCACAGTGTGATATATACTTATGTGCTATTGTAGATTTCTATCCACCTTTATGTCAAAATGGATTTAGATCCGGAATTAGCAAGAAGAAGGATTAGCAGGATTCCGAATTTCATGAAATGTGTGTCACTTATGATTGATAGAACTCTTCTTATCTAAAACAGTATTTTAAAAACGTCCATCAGAAATAAGATCACGGGATAATAAGAGGTACAAATAAGCAAAATTAAATTTCTCCTTGGAAGTGAACGTCGAGGGATAAATGGGTAATATCGGTTTCAGCGTCACTGATACCTTTGACTATTGACGTTCAATTATAATGATATTGCTGTTAGAGTTATATTACGTCTTAATATATTATATTGTTATTGTTACCCATCTATTCTGTGTATACAATCTATATTCTACAGAGTACATCAACTGTTGAGTTATTTGGAGCAGATGGCAGTTAATATATAACTAATTTTATTGCATGAACTCTTTGGCTTGTCGAAAAAGTTCATACAAAATCATAGAAAATGAGAAAAACCGGTTTTATTATTATTAAAATACGTGACGATGTCGGGCGAATACGGTGTAAATATGTGTGCGGGGAACCACACACCACTTCATACCGCCAATTGCAATTTGGTTGTGTAGATGGTACACAATCAAAAATACAATAAAAAAAAAGTTAACCCAGGTACCTCGGATAAGAATCAAGGGTAACGGAATCCTAGACGCTTCTATTTTAAGGAACCTGGGTAGTGCTAAATGCATACTACTTAACAAGGTTCAATGGAGTGAAAAAAAAGTTTATAAAAAAAATACAACGTATGTAAGCTTAATTATTTAAAAAAATATTTTGTTTTTTACATAATTAGTTTCCTTCGATAAAATTATGAAACGAGCGAAATTGACTCATCCACTTCACTTTTATATAAATATCATTTTATCGAGGTCAGGCTATATTCTTCAAGAAGGTTTACCTGTTCTGAGGACACTTCAAACGGCTCGTCCCAATATTTTCTTGCTACAGAATATTCGTCTATTCCTTCAGTCGTTAGTTCCTTGACTTGCGTGACCGGCATCACTACCTCAATCGATTTGCGGTCTGACGTACAAATTTACTTTTGATAAGTACTTAATCTATTTATCACATTTGCAAAAATTTCTAGATAGTAAATTCTCGTACTCTTCGAAAGCCTTTCCTTTCATAACTTATATTTTTTCGAAGTTTTAACCATCTAGACTTTGAAACTAGAATAGAGGAAATATTATTTGCCATGGCAATTTAGCTTAATGTTACGTCATAAAACCTACGTCACGAAATTTGAGTTGATTGTTAAATAAAGTATCTGTAAGTTTACTACACCCGGATAACGATTACATGTCTGAAAACTTACACATGCTTGATCAATTCAGTTTGTGTCTCGTCTGTCCCCTTATAGAACAAGGGAGTGTGCACACAAAACTTAAAAAAATTGATACTGGGAAGGGCGCAGGTCCTGATGGAATACATCCTATATTTATTGCTGAGTGTTCTTCTGAGCTGGCTCAACCGCTAACTCTAATTTTCAATAAATCCTTAGCATCCGGTGTATTTCCCCTCAAATGGAAAGTAGCTAAAGTAGTGCCAGTTCATAAGTCAGACGATATTACAACTATAAGCAACTATAGGCCCATATCTATCTTATCAGCAATCGCTAAGATCTTCGAATCCATGATCTGTCCTTATATTCAAAGTCACTTACAGTTATATTTAAGCGACCACCAACATGGATTTGTTTCACGTCGATCCACAAATACTAATCTGATTCCATTCACAGAATTACTCATAAATGCTATTGATTCGGGCCATCAAGCTGACGTTATCTACACGGACTTTTCTAAAGCGTTTGTCAAAGTGTCACATACAGTCCTTATCAACAAATTACAAGCCTATGGCATTTCAGGACCCTTACTTAGTTGAATAAATTCATATTTGAGGGAACGTGTCTTCACTGTTGTAGTTAATGGCTATCAGTCAGGCTTGCAACCAATCTTGTCCGGTGTTCCTCAAGGCTCACATCTGGGTCCGATTCTTTTTAACTTCTTTATCAATGATATTCCAGAATGTTTCCATTTTTCTGAAGTTCTTATGTATGCTGATGATCTAAAATTTGTAAAAATAATTAGATCGGATCAGGATGCTATGCATCTGCAAACTGATCTCAATAGGCTTGTCGCATGGTGCAAAAGCAATAGAATGCTGTTAAATGCTAAAAAATGACACCACGTAAAATACACGAGAAAACTAAATGTTCTAAGCCACGATTACTACATCAATAGTGAAAAAATATCCGAAGTGGCAACGGTTAAAGATCTCGGGGTAATATTTGATAAAAAATTAACTTTCATTCCGCATTTGGATAATGTAACCAAAAAAACTTCGAGGATGCTAGGGTTTATGCTTAGAAATATTAAAAGCTTTCGCAATAATAACACAAAAATCCTGTTGTACAATAGCCTAATTAGAAGCCTGATAGACTACTGTAGTGTTATATGGCGTCCCCATTTTGCGACACACACTTTGCGTCTTGAACGTATACAGAAGCGTTTTGTTTGGCACCTAGCGTTTTCAAACGGCCTAGCTAAAAAAATACGCTCCTACGAATGCAGACTCGAGCATTTTCAGATGAAAACGTTGGAACACCGGACAAAGCTTAACGAGGCAATATTTGTCGGTAAAATCCTTCATCACCAAATTGACAGTCCGAGGTTGTTGGCTCTCTTCCGATTTAATGTTCCAGCAAGGACACCTCGTAGGCCAATCACACCCCTCTGCCCACCTTTAAGAAGGACAGTTTTAGGTGCCAATTCTCCTTACGCCAGATTGTCTAGAACTGTGAATGGTTTGAGCAGCTTGATTGACATACACTTTGATCCCGTCACAAAACAAAAATTGACTTTAAGCCGCCTCACGTGCCTTTTGGATATTTAGTTATATTAATTTCTATAATATTATATAAAATTAGGTTTGTTAAATCATTATGTAGGACTGGTTGTATGTATCTCTTATAAGATTATGGCATGTGGTGTTTACCTTTAAGTAATTGTTACATTGTCTGATGTTTCTTTTGTACAAGCTCATGTTGCATAAAATAATGTAAACAATTGTTGGTGAACCAAATAAGTAAATAAAATAAATAAATAACAGAAATGATTGAGAGTATTATAATTCAATCACTAATCAACATTAGTGCTCTATATTTATCACAATTATTTATTATTAATTAAAATCAGGCATCTGCGATCTCATTACATTAATTGGATTTTGTATTGTAGTGTAATCAGTTCAGCGCATACTAGTGCAACCTAACCTAAACCTTCGCTTGGAAAATATAACTGTCCCGTCGCATAGCCCGCGACCGCTGTCCCTAAAATTATTTACCTTACATTCTGTTCACTAATTGAGTAGGTTTATTGGATTAAGTTCAGAAAGCTTTGCCCTTAATTGGGGCTTTCCGACAAATAACTTTTCTGTTTTCTCAAACTCGGACAGCCCTTAAATAATTTAATTAAATTTATGTACAAATGAAATAGATTCCATGATTATAGTTTTAAAAGTAGTTTTTATGAACTTCATTAGACGTCACGCTTGCTATTTCATTACTAATGATTAAAGTTGAGCATTGATTTTATTTTCGTAAACACGAATGTTTTTTATTTCAGGGTTCGGTAGCCAAAGGTTCAAACAGTAATTATTACCTATTCTAGTTTCAAATCAGATACGTAAATAATCTGACCACTTCTTGAAATAAACCATTTACTAACTGAAATTAGGTTAAACTAAGAATCATTCAATTGTCTATAGAATTGCTTACTTCCTTTTTCTAATAATGCGTGGCAAGCGACGTGAACTAGAACCAATAGAATAATTATTAATGTCTATAGATGCTAGACGTCTATAATCAACATGACGTGTATAAACGTTGCTACGTCAATAGATGCCTATTTAGTATTAATTGATACGCAGTTTTACACCTCATCCGCGGTAATAATTGTTATTGCGTTAGTTTCATTTTATAATAAAGTGACATGAAAGAGACAGTTAAAGGCGTAAATACACTGTACAGAACATAAAAGAGTAACGTAATTACTATTGTAATTGAATACTACAAGTGTGGTGGCAATTCGGGTCTTGCGAAAAGCTTTTAGTACGTACAACACTACTAACCTACCCACCTTCTACTTCGTCCACAAAATGAATTTTATTGTGATTACTCCACTAAAAGCTTACGACAAATTTAATTACTTATTTATTTGCGAAACATAATATACTACTGTAAAAACTCGATTTTAGTTGGAATGCGTTTACTGCATCTAATTTAGTTTATACTGGCTACATTTATACGGTTTATACAGTATGGCAGCTGATGCTGAATTGTATACAGGTATTATTGTGTGTTTCATATCTTTATGATAGTTTTAATTAAATTGTAGTCACTTATGAAATCTATTTTCTATGTTTCAATTTACATATTTAATCCTTTATTTTACAATCACATACAATACAATACAAATTAATACAATACAATATTTTTTTTACAATGTATGTAACATTGTAAAAAAATTAAAATTATTGTGAAAGTTTAATTTTGAAGTAAAAGAAATTATATTAGAACTAAATATATTTCTCATCTTTAATTTTCATTCCTTCAATGAAGTAGTATGTTATTTAGGTTTTTGAGAATTTTTGTGATGTGGTTCTATCAATATTATCTGAAGATAGTGTAACTCGATCTAAAGATTCAATTCAGCTTCAGGAACGTCTTGAGCTATAAACTCAATACCAAGTATCATGTATTAGGAACTGAATCGAGTTTCGATTAACGTGATATACCTCAGTATAAGAAAATTAAAGGGAAAAATTTATGATTTTTTGTACCATAATGTTCCAAATTCAAAGGCCATATTTAACGTATTTCGCATTCAAATTTGAAGTCAATATGAAGCTGCTTTATCTTTGATAAATTATTTTAATTAGAAATTTAAAAAATGCTCACTTATTTTCAAATAGGAATTGATATTTGATTAATTCTAAATTCGTTTTTTAAAACCAATTCATTAGCCATGCTAGATTTTATAATTGCTAACTTTACAATACATTATTGCAAATATAAGTAAAAATTTGGTATTAATATGGATTTTGAATAGTATCCACGTTTGCTGTACAAGGGTTATAATAAGTTTTTGTAAAGTTGCACATAGGTACAAAGACTACAGAGAGTAGTCGCACGGATATAAGGTGCAGTTAGCGCGACACTAGAGCACCAATCGTCGCTGATAAAAACTTCTCCCAAGCTACGCAAACATCCGGGCACGGCGCACTCAATTACTAGTTTGTTGCACAAGGAGTTTCCCACATTTACGTTTTTTCTCGTTTCACAACCCTCCGTAACAGCTTATTAACCTCCTTTCAAGATTGGAACTAATATTAGTTTAAGTAAACGACAATTCACGGAGAGTTTTAAAAATAAAAGAAATAGAAGAACTGACAAGAGATATTTAATTATGGAGAAACTGTAATAATATTACTGAACTATTTTTTATATTTAAGTTTCCTTTCTGTTGAATATTTTTCAATTTCTAAAAATATTCTTTCAATTTAGGTTGCGTTATGGCAAAGTTTCAGCCAAATTCAAACTTAGAATAAAGATAATACGAATTTGAAAGGCAACTAATAAACTAAGGCCATTTTCCCACGCTAAAAAAAAAGAAGTTTTAAACTTAACCAGAGGAGTTCATGAGAATATTAATAATGAATGACTCATAATATGGATATAATTAAATATTTTTTTGATAAATAATCTGTAGTATGTTCCGCCAAGTGTCATCAGTCAACAGTAAGTCTTAGACGAGAACTTCTGCAATTCGATAGATACGTTCGAAAGATGTAGCTCTGACTTTATTACGATGTATCATTTTTTAAGGTAGTAAAGCTATACTTATCTAGAAGTGTCAACCCTCTTACTTAATATCGAAGGAACTCACCTTTTTTCTTTTCCCACTTATTTTTTTTTCATCCTATCAATTTCCACCCTGTTATTTTCTACAGATGACAACGTGCCCGTGCAAGTTTAACTAATCACACTCCTAATGTTGTGTATCCTCCTTCGCTACCTTACGAGTGTAAAATAATAAAATATTTTTGCAATACAATTGTAAAATCTATATTAGCAGCTAATGACGGTGTATGAAAGTTAACTAAATATTCACTGAAGTAGTAGTCTGGCCTCAATCCGTTTTGCTGAGATCAATGTTTTACCATGCACGAGTTGTAGAGTCATGGCAGATAGTACTAGTGATGGTGAGCTTTTAGAATATTATTAGTGAGTAATAGGACTCATTACCAACTTAAATGTAAAATGTAAATTATTTTTAAAAGTTGCTCGAGAATTAATATAACTACACTGGTCCGTCCAAAAAGACCATTCGAATGTTAACACACATTAAAAAAATTGGAGGTATTAAAACATTATAAGTGTGTTAATATAACTAACAAGAACAATAGCACCAATAATTTAATAACACACAAACGAATTTATCACAGGTGAAGCTGCACCCAGTTAAATTGTGCCCTTGTCGACAGAATGTAAGAAGATTCTCGCAATAGGCGATAGCTTTGTAATTTCAAATGTCATAATGCTATTGCTAAACAATACTGAAAAGATTAAAACCAAATTCGTTCAAAGGTTTAATACATATCCAATTGTTTTGTATATTCGAATTCATCATCATCCCCAGTGGTTTACAGAAGCAGGCCGTGGCGGAGGCGTGTCGTGTGTGCCCTACACACGCCTGCCAACTCACCGAAGCGGGATAAAACCCGACCCCACCAGGCGAGGCCGCGGTGGCGGCCAAAGCCCGCCGGCAACCCTGGGGTTATCCTTTCGAGGGCTTACCCGGGGTGCCCGGCAACGGACACTTGGGGAGGACACCGTGCGGTTTTAGTCGAGACACGACATAACCACCCCCGCTGGCCGGCGGGGGGGTATCCGAAGGGATTTCCGCACGTTAAAAAAAAAATCCCCAGTGGTTTTATATATTCCAAATTCAAACTGTCAGTCCGATGTACGATAGAGAGAATGCTCTACAAAGCCGAAGCAAGCTGATGCAACGTGCCAAATCAAGGGTACCTGTACAGTTGCCCTCCGAAGTAGGTGAACACTATAAATATTATAAAACGAATAAAAAACAAAATCTTTATGTTGAAATAAATTGATGTATCATTATTTTTCTAATCTTCAGAGAATTTTGTATATTATTTTACGTAAAGTTTTAGAGTTATGGTGGTCAGTAACTTGGAATGTGTTAGGCTTATACCGTTGGTGACTGTATCTATTTTAAAGTATAAACTGATGATATTTTGAAGGTGTTAACGTAGTCAAGAAAATATAATATCTTCTATCAAGGTAGAGTACTAGTGCTCAAGAAATTCCGCTATTCATCGTAGCTAATACAGGAAATTGTACTTTATTTTCAGGTTAATTTCTCAAAATAAAGTACAATTTCTACGTATTATTTTGTATTCCAACACATAGTTCTTAATGTTCTTATAATAAAATTAGATTAAATACAACCAAGTCAACAAACGGCAAAATCACATTTGAGCGAGGATGGAGGAGCACGTGCCGATAATTTGTCTCAAGTTCAGTTCAAGCTTCCGAGGTGGGTTACTATCACAGCTTAGTCAGGTGTTAACCGATTAAGAAGTTCTTTGACATCTTTGCTGATTATATATATGGGAGCGTGTAGATACTCAATATAGATCGCGATACTGTCAATATATGTTGATAATATCGGTGTGCAAACAAACGCGATTGGTCTAAACCTGACTCTGGATCACGATATTGTATCGCAATATATATTGACTGTCTCTACTTGTCCTATGACCTTACTGTCGTTTTGTAATCAGTCTGTAAAATTTATGGCGGATTGTGAGTGTGAAATACACCTCTGCCTACCCCTTCAGGGACACAGGCGTGAAGTTATTTTATGTTTAAAATTTATATTTGTACTTCTTTCCTCCTTAGATTCGGTTGTATTAATAAGAAAATGTTTATAGAACTATGATTGTACATCAATGGAATATAGTTAAATTAACTTAAATGTTGATCTGTTTCAGCCTACTTTTATTTAATTGGTAGAACAAAACTATTAAGAGATTTGAAGTTAGTTTCCAAAGAAATTTGTAATACTTTTGTTGCTTAGTGTCATTTGAATGTCTGTAAAAATAACTATTTAGCCACGATCCTTACTAGATATTATAACGTCGCCTTAAGACGTATTAATGTATCGGAGAATTTCGAATATCTGGGACGTGTCTAGGTGGCTCAGTTGGTCCGAGCATTCCCCCTGTAAGGGACTGGTCGCGGGTTCAAGTCCCGTCCTAGATCTTCTCTTTTTCCGATCTAAATCTTTACATTATTTTATTCGTAATACTAAGGTAACAAACAAGCACATATCCATAATGGTAAGCTGTTAGCAGTGCTTAATACGCTTACAGAATCCACTATAAAATCTTAGGGATTCTGTATCTGTCTACCCCATCTGGAATATAGGTACTGCAGACAAAAATAATAAGAAAACCAACGAAAATGTGCTGTCAAAGACATGGTAATCCCGAGTCGTTCAGTAATTAATACATTTATATTCAACCCATTCTGCTTCATAATCCTACAAATATTATAAACACGAAAGTTTGTGAGTATGTATGCATGTATGTATCTTTGTTGCTCTTTCATGCAAAAACGGTTGAACGGATCTGACTGAAATTTGATACAGGGATATATTATAGTCTGGAATAATACATAGGCTACTTTTTATCCCTGTAATAGGTTCCCATGGAACGGCAGAATTCCACGCGGGGCAAGCCGCGGGCAACAGCTATTACATTTACAAGTTTACTAGCTGCATACTCACAAACTTTCGCGTTTATAATATTAGTAGGATTTACAATTTTTATCAATAGTTTTAGTACATTCAAGCATGTGAATATAAAATAGTTAACGTAACACGGATGACACGGCTCTATTAACCCCTACCCCAGCAAGATGAATGAGCGCCAGAAAAGGGTTAGGACCGTCAGCAAAGAATGCGCCTTCCTATAAATTGAAGACAAAATTATGTTGTGGATAGAGGAGTACTCGATCAAAACGGTGAAAGGTTCGAAAGTGTTCCAGGAACTCAATTATGTAAGCCGCTTTTTTACAATAAACCTTGGATTAATGGATATAGGTAGTCGATCCTCAATTTCATTAGAGAGACCGTGAACAAAAATATTGAAATACCTATTCATACAAATTGAATATTTTTTTAACATAACATAACATAAACTCACGCCTATATCCCCGAAGGGGTAGACAGAGGTGCTAGCACCCACATTTCGCCAGTTTATGTTTAGGGCCCAATGTAATAGGTGGCGAGCCTATTGCCATTAACCGGGCACTTATAAACCTGCGATAAATACACACAGAACTTCGAAAAGCATCGAAAAGTCATCGGTGTGTGCCATGGTAAAACCTGGGATCGAACCTGAGACATCGTCTCAGCAGTCCATTACCCATACCTCTAGGCTACCGCGCTATTTTTTTATAAATATCAATTGAAAGAAGTCAACATCCAGGACAGGACCCGAATCCGTGAACAGTCCCTCACTCTAAGGGGAATACTCTGACCAACTTAGCTAACTGAACCTGTCGTGGATAACCTAAATTCTAGTCTACAGACGTTTTGAGTGACTTCGGAGCAACCTACCGAAAATTCTTACGAACTAGCGGAAACAGCGATGCTACATTTTTTTTTAAATAATGGTTACTACTACGAGGGGAGGTCCGTGACTATCAGTGGAACAGTTTCAAAACAGACCTGCATATATACAAAACACGCTACAAAAAGTGGCGAACTAACGATCGTGATACTGCAGTTTCAAAACCCACCCATTATAATACACACTAAGGGACGATGTAAACCCACTCCTAACACATGCAAATTAGCTTAGTTTTTTGGGGTAATCGAGAACACTTGAAATATGTGCACACATTACTACAAATTTCTTTTTGTTCCTTTTTCATGAAGATAATTTGTTGGTTTGCGACCATATCCCTCTTTTTCAATATTTAAGTATGAATAAATATAATAGTGGAATCAAAATAGAGATTTAAATTAACTATATTTGAATAAAGTAGAAAATTGGTGCAAGTTTTATCTAGATTGATTGACTGATTCATGATGCTTGCGTTGATGAATCAGCCTGAATTACTTTACATGGGTTAGAAACTTGAACCCTTGACAGTTGATGCCTTTTGAATACCTTTAAGCATCTACTAAGGAATGATTTTGTTGTAAATTTTACACCTAAGTGGTTGCATGGTTCCACATACTTGATTCTGATTAGAAATGCACGTACAATATCAGCCCATTTACCCCTGAAAGGTTGAATTAGAGTTTTAAAGTTATTCGTGCTTTTAAAGGAAGAACCATGAAATACAACATTGAAGTTAAAGAAATTTGGTGGATTAGATATACAATTGAACCCAGTAGGTGGAGCCGTAATTAGGTAATAAGTAGCTTTTTTAGAATTTTTTCCCGTGTGTAAAAACGTTGTTAACATTGTTAAATAGCTAAAAAGTGCAGTACGAACTTGTATATTTTTGTTGCTAACGCTACATTTCCTCTCTGAAGGCACGAGGAATACTATAGAAGATTTTTTTAAATTCCTTTTTTCAATCCCCTATAATAAGGAGACGGCAGGTAGGTACAAGCTTTCAATTTGAACGAGAATAGAATAGAAACTGATACCCATACAAACATGGACTTCATGATGATACAGAAATAAAAATAAGGAAATAATTAAAACACTTGAAAGATTTCTAAAGCGCCATTTGCACAACTATTAGCAATGGCCAGATCAGTTAAATCCTGCATCGTTTGTGGTGGTTATAGGTAAAGTTTTACATAATTTTTTGACAAAATTCATTTTTGATTAAATTGACCATTATCTACGCGCAGTCTCGTAGGCAAATTTACGTGGGGTAATCAGGTAAAATAAAAGATTTGTTTGCTGTATACCTTTCTTTTTTTTCGTGCGGAAATCCCTTCGGATACCCCCCCGCCGGCCAGCGGGGGTGGTTATGTCGGGCTTGAACCGACTAAAACCGCACGCCGTCTCGGGTCTACAGACGCCGGGTGTAAGGTTGCCCATAGAGCATATCCCTCGCACCCTGACTGACCCTGGGCCATCTCCGGTTTCGAGATGGCCCCCACGGGTTTGGGAACCACGGTGTCCCCGTCTTGCCCCAGTTTGGGGGAGGGGCGCTAGTCGCCCCACCGTCCAGGCCTGCTTCTGCTGGGGTGACAGGCGGCCTCACCTGCCGCCCCCAGGCCTGCGCTGTATACCTAATTACCGCTCAAAACTGAAACAGATACAGTTCAGGACTGCAAACTTTATCGATATTGGTACAAACTTATGTCCTTTATAACTTGACTCATCTCAAGGGAAATAAACGAAGGAATGCAATACGCTTCAGATCTTGTACAAAAATATCTGCATATTCATTATTTATGAACTGTACTCTAAAAATTGTTCTGGTTGATTTAATTACTTATAGAAATGGTATAGTCTGCTCTATAATTTTATTTTAATAGGCAACTTAATTATAAACTTTTCTAATATATTATTTACTTTGATTTGTTTTGCTGATAAATTTGGATCTATGAGAGCACCACTAAGATTTTCGACGTCCAAGCCAACCTCAGATGCTAGCCTTGCTGATTAACGGACGAAGGTCCGGCGCAGTCTTTCCTCTAGGGGTGGGGAGGTCAGAGGGTAGTCGCGTTGCAACACGGATTTACTCTGTGATCATGATAATTTGCTGGTGGATTATTTGATTTGATGGTGTTAAATTAGAGTTAGTCTGTAGTTGTAAGTGCATAGAGGTCTATGGTACTATATGAAATGTGAGTAAAAAATGTTAAATGCAAATAAATATTTTTCTTGCTTTCTTTCTTCTTTCTTTAAAGTATATGGTTGTTTAAAAGAACTTTTAAGCGATAATTGTATATCTGCATACAGTAAATTATTTAATATCTATTAAAAACATTAAATTCATCGCTTAGTGAGTAAAGTGAGAGCTACGGCACAACCAGCTATCGGGCAATAAGTTATTGGGTATGAACTGGATATTCAAGAGTGCAAAGTTGACAACAATAGGGCCTCCTCCTATTACATAGGACTAAAGTCATAATTGGCTTAATCAGCCCCACCCAAACTAAAAAGATATATTAGAATTAACATTAAACAACTCAGTGCGTAATTTTATTAGTAATCCCATCGACTGTAAAATATATATATATAGACTTAGAAATTTAATATCAACAATGATAAAGTTACAAGGTTTGATGGCTCGAAGATCTAACCACGTAGTCTATTAATTTTAGCCTTGTTATCCTCACTGATACTATGATATTGCTTCGAAATCTAATTATAATGTTAGTGATTTTCAGATTAAGATTAATCACCTACTATAAACTTCTCAGGTAAGTGTTTACATGGCAGGTGTGCCTTTAGTGGAGGTATTCTTATCATACTATCTGTAGCCCGCGGCTTCGCCCGCGTGGAATTCTGGTCCCGTTCCCGCGACCCATGGGATATGTTCGATTCGGTGGTTGTACCATGTGTTATTCCAGACTAAAATCTATACCTCTACTAAAGGACATTGTCCAAAACTGGCCTCCATACGAACACGATGTACGCAAATGTAGCTATTGATCAATAATCATGTTTAATTTTTAACGAACTAATAATGATTTCTTGGAGTATCAACATATATTATCTTTAAATAATTAGTATTTAATCAATTAGCTCACTGAAATATGCATTCTCCACAACCATGGTATACATTTTTATCTTTTCCCTAATGCTAAAATATTGCCAGTTATAATAAAGACCGTAATCGATTGTTGTTTAAGACATATGAACATATCGATAAAGAGTAATGTATGGGACACCGGAGTTTCATAAGGAATTGATAGATTGACTTGATATAAGGTCGGTAGCACGAGTGTGACGCCCCTGGTGTTGCAAACGTCCATAGGTCACGGTAACCACTTGCTTGGCGGGCCGTGTGCTTGTCTGCCAACTACGTTGTAAAAAAAAGTATTGATTTGATTCCTATGACTAATAGATACTTAAAAAAGAGGATACATAAACTAAATGATATTGAGTACGCGTCGACTGTGACTCGGATGTGAACGTGAACTGATTCAATGTGATGATTAACTGGTGAAGCATTTTCATTTTATAATAGCCTTCCGCTCGCGGTTCCGCCCGCGTGGAAATTGGTTCTACTCAACTATCAAACATAAGATTTTTAAGAACGACGACTAAAACGTAAAGATATGTAAGGAATTATTATGTATTATACTCGGTTAATAATGAGTTTATTTATTTATTTATTAGACTTCATGCACAAGTAGGTACATAGGCGGACTTAATGCTACAGGCATTCTCTATCAGTCAACCAAAACTAAATAGTGTATGTAAAAATAAATATTACTTATGTAAATAGTTGACAGGACGTAATAAGATATAACTAAAATATAAAAAAGCTATTCTAGACATTCGTTCGACATTGATATCAATATTTTGCTTATATCACTAGTTTTCAAGCGATAGCGATCAAATAAATGTAAGATGTTTGGTCTGACCAAGTCCTTAATAACAAAAAAACCGCATTTAAACGTACATTGGAGATATTTAAAAAAACTTGAGTTTTACCACTTTACAATTATGTAATAGTATAGATACGAGAAAGTAGTACATACATACATACATACATAACTTCACGCCTGTATCCCCGAAGGGGTAGGCAGAGGTGTATTACACACCCACGATTCGCCAGTTATGTTGAGGTCCCAAAAAGTAGTAAAGAATAATGATATATTAATACGGTTTAAAAAAAGCTTCCCAACCCAAAACAACCCAATTTATTTTTAATCGATTGAGTTTGTGTTTGTATATGGCAACTGGAAAGAAATTCAACATCAACATCTTGGATTAAATCATTTGTCAAGACACCAAATTGCAACAAGGAACTTATTGATCCCAAATGGATTATTTGGGGCTGAACATGATGGTGTAAATAAACCAATCGTAATAATGGAAGGTCCTTACTTTTATGTACAAAAAAGCTCAAATTATCTATATCAGAAGGACACGTCGTATTCTCTCCACAAGTATAGGAATCTGATGAAACCTTTTGTTATAGTATGTACGGATGGATATATTTCAGATGTACTGGGTCCCTTTCCAGCCACGACATTTGATGCCAGTATTTTATTAAAAGAATTTGATGATGAATCGATATCATTAAGGCAGTATTTTCAACCTGGTGATGTCTTTATTCTGGACAGAGGATTCAGAGATTGTGTTCTGTTCTTACAAGAACTTAATTACTCTGTACACACTCCAGCTACCTACTACCCTACTAGGAGGGTGAAGCTTAGCTATCAAAGCTTGCAGCTAATCAGTCTAGAACTGTTACTATATGTAGATGGGTTGTAGAAGCTGTCAATGGCATATTTAAACAAAGCTACAAGTTGCTCCGGCATGAGTTTTTAAATAAAGCTAGTAAACATGCCATGACAGACTTTCGCATAGCTGCAGCATTGATAAATAAGTTTCATCAACGGGTTACTGACAGGCCAGATGCAGGTCAAATTCTAGAGATTATTAATGCAAACTTGTATAGAAATAATGATTTATCTGATTATGTAAATTCAAATACTTTAAATAGAAGACGGACACAATTCTTAAACATTGATGTTAACATAGAAAATGTATCCGTTCCGAGGCTAGAATACAGTGAGTTGATATTATTGGCATGTGGTACATACCAACTTAAACAGGCCCGCTCATACTATGGGGAACACATAAGGGATGACGGTTCCTATACTATTGAGGTCTGTATTGATAGAGCCAGTAATCTATTAGATTTTCCTTTAGCTGCAGGCTGTTCTTTATTGCGAGGTAAGATCCACAGTAGACATATTAGTCGAAATATATATTATATTTATATCTTATATGAAAATGACGAACAGGGTAGAACAGCAATAAAACAGTACTGCTGTAATTGTATTCTCGGACGAAGAACAGTAGGTTGCTGCACTCATGTCATGACATTAATTTGGTTTTTGAGCTGGGCACGGTATCAGGATAATGTAAACCCACCTGCCCAATTCCTGGATAATGTTTTAATAACTTATGACTCCGAATAATAAAGAAATGATGAATACAACTAATCTTTCATTAACAAAAATTTACTAAACACTATGGTCAATAAATAATATAAATGATGAATTCTGATACAACCATATGATGTTATTTTATTTTTTACTAGTATGAACTACCAAACCTGTATCATATTTGCACAATTATTATCTGTCCATATCAGGCCAAGTGCTCATACTAGTTGGACAATGTCCTTTGGAGCATGATTGAGTAACAAACATCCAACCTTACAAACATCTTCACAAACTTTCACATTTATAATATTCGTAGAATAGGATAGTAGGATAATAGGAAGTAGGATATAATGAGAAAGATATTGTTACTAACTGTGTCCGTAATGTATGCCAGAAGCGGTATCGATTAGTCGGTCAAAATAGTATCGGAGCCGAACTGAAGTTAGGTTGGTAGGTTGGCTTCGCTAAGGTTGCCTGTCTTAGGTAGATACGAGTATATAGGTATAAGTATTATTCTGAGTTTTAAAATTACTAAAAGTATCGCATACTTTTAGTAATGCGTTTTTGATTTTGTGGCAATGTTAAAATTGGAAATGTAATGAGGTCTTACATTGACATTGTTATTCACATTACTACTGTAATTATTTTATTGGCTATAGTAACAATACAGAAATATCTGAAACTCAATAAAACATACAGACATGGTAAACATCCCGTTAATAGTAATAATAGAATCTAGTAACGGTATGAAAATAAAAAAAAATCAAATTCTAATATATTATACCTGATTTAAAAATATATAGTGGAAAAGTACAAGTGAGTAATTAGTTCAATATCACCTCTAAGACTTTATTTCACTTCGAGAGAAAACTGCAATGAGAGGACCCGTAGTTCCTAAGTAAACTGTGCTGATACATTGAACGTGTTGAAAGACTTATACACCTTATAACTTCGTTTGCAGAATTCTCAGTTCAGCAGTGCATCCATTAGTGTAATGTGTTTATGTTGATAAAATCTTTCAAACTTGAATGACAATGATATATTCCAAATTCAATAGGACACAGTTTTTTAGGGATTTTCTTTAGAAAAGCCCTATTGCTATCGAGTTGTCGTCGTCGACGTCGTCGTTGCCAATTTTCTGTCACGGTTTTGGGTATGAAGGAGATGAGCTATCGAGTTGCTGTTTTCGGTAATAGATTCGTGCTGGGGTGAACTATTGCAAGATAAAGAAAAAATCGCAAAAAAAAACGCTAAATCGAAAATCCCTTGTATTCGGCTGAGCTCGTCTCAGGAATTCAACTTGTTTTTATATTCAACAGTATTAAACTATAATATTTACATCCTAAAAAAGAGTATGTACAAAGTAAAAAGTTTAGGTGTCAAAGAATTCCTCCCCATCGATGTCGACTGGTAACGTACCCAAAAGACTGGCGGCATTGCCACGTTGCATGGCAATGCCAATTCTTTGCGCAAAGAACAAGCCAGACTTTTGGTTACGTGAAGTGTCGACCAGCCGCTTAGCGATTTCTTTGTAAAGCGACCGTGCCCTCAGGCCCCAGGAACCTAATGTTTCGACCCCAAACGGCTCAAAAATATAATTACTGACTAAATTATTATATTTGAGCCGTTTGAGGGTCTCCGCAGATGCCGCAGCAGCACAAGCGCAGCCCGTCGTACTTGAAAGATGAGAAGGCGTGAGGGCTCATACAAGTTCGACACAAATTGCGTCCCACACCAAAGGCCTACCCAACTTCCAAGGCACCAAAACCATACCGTCTGGTCTCTTGCAATCGTCCCGAACCAAGCCAGCTGGTTTAAGCACGGCTGGAAATCCGTCGATGACAAGAGCCTGGTGGATAATATCGTTTAGGTGTGCATGACGTGACATGCGTCCTGCGCTCTTGCCGCATGATAGGCCGTGATGCCCAAGGCTATCGGCTGCTTCTCCACAGTGACAGCGATGAGGAATGACACAAGGAGCATCCAAACAAAAACAAGCTGAAAACAAATCTCAAAATATCTACCCATGTTTACATTATTTTTTAACATTCTAATGATCTACATATTATAAATTGACTTTTACTATGATTTGAAATCTTGAAAATTAAAAATACATTTACCAGATATATTGACTTCATTATATACGCTATATTTATAACTATATATATATATATATATATATATATATATATATATATATATATATATATATATATATATATATATATATATATAGGGGCAAACATTTACGTGTTATGAATATGCAAATCATTAATTACCAATAGAAGTTTCATAAGCAGAGTTTACATAACGAAGCTAATGGGCAGTCAAAGCCTCAAAGGGCTCATTCATAGCCAAGTCAGCTGCATATACAGATAATTTAGGCTGTGTTTACAAGTGACATCACTGCCATGACTGTGAAATAGTAAGGATACCCGGTTCGATTAAACTCGAGCAACCTACTGGGTTGCTCACTTTATTTCATAGACTAATTTAATTGAATTCCAACAGATATTAAAAAGTTAAGAAAAAACAATGGGCGGCCTTATCGCTTAACGCAATTTCTGCCAAGCAACCTTTGGATAGAAATATTGTTGGAGTGCTCGGTATTTTGTTGGCGTGCTATTGAATGATTATAATATAAACATACTACGTATACTATAATGCGATACGCTTTCATTATAATACAGCACACAGTGATACAAGTAGCGAAAATTAAATATACTAAAGTTATTTCTATCGTTGTGTCATTTTCTCAATGACGGTCACGAAAAATAGCAATAGTCTCACTGTCGTGAATGCAAAAGACCGTACTAAGTGGAAGAGGAAAAGCCGGAAAGTGGACCTCGGGTTAGAAGTTGAAAGCCTCGGATTTTGCAACCAAGTTTTGCATGTATTAATAAGAAAATAAATATAATCATGCCTAACTTCATATTTTTATTCAAGTGTTTGGTTTTAACAAGTAGTATTATTCCACTCATTTACTCGCTGACTAAACAGATAATTGAAAATGTCATGACAGTCATGGGGCCTCTTGAATTAAAAAATATTTCCTGGAACGGTCCCCGGACAGCAATGACCACGAACTAATACAACTTCTTTTTTACTTATTAATTCTTTTTTTGGAGGTCGACGGGTATTGTTAATTTTAAATGTTATTTCTATACGATGTTTTCAAGTGAATTTACAAAAGACATTTACATTTTAACAAATTTAACTTGACTTTCAACATAGCAGATGCCCTCTATTACTCGCATCTAGCCCAATCCCAGTTACCCTTATCAGGTGGTCAGTTCATAATGCATGAGTTGATAATTTTGACGTAACTTCTAGACCTGTATATCTTTTCGTCTATAACCTCAAATTTTAAATCAAATAACATAGTGCAAGGAAAAGAGTTAACAGGAATACAGAAATTACTTCGCTTCGCATCACTGCAATATGTGAACGCCACAACATGTAAAAACACTGTTATGCAACTTGCCTAAATACCTAAGACGTCGGCAAATGACGCGATAAAAGAAATTTCTTGTTGAACCGCAACTAACGTTGCGCGTCGACCGTCGTCGGCCCGCGAGCCGGAAGAGCAACGCAAATAACCCATTTTGCAATATGAAAATAGAACAGATGAAACATAAATATGAACCCAAATGTTTGTACAAAACCATTTCATTTATAGGAACAGCTATTCTGTTTTACATTATAAATAGAGCAATCTAGTTTCATTCAGCCTGTCCGTTTAGCGCTAACTTGATTTAAATGTATGGATCGTAGTTAACCAATTGCAATCAAACATACTTCAGATTCTTTGCCAGTGATATGCGGGATAGGCAACAGTATGTTGAGTACGCGGGACACGTATCGGCACCATACTTCGCCTGGTCTGGTGTGAGTCAGGGCAGTAACCTCGGACCTCTTCAGTTTATACTCAAGGTAAACGATCTCCCGGGAGCTGTCAGAGACAGAGAGAGATGATCTTAAGTTATCACTAAGCGGCAGTGGAGATGACTGTGAGCATTTGCAGAGGTACATTCATAACGTAGTTACATGGAGCATTGAGAAATGTTTACAGTTTAATACTCAGAAATGTGTTACTATCTCCTTGTCACGCGCACATAATCCAATTGTAAACAATTATAACGTCAATGGCAGGCCAATGGCCAGGGTCACAAAAGTCCGAAACTTAGGGGTTAATTTTAACATAGAGCTTCGTAGTCGTTTGGTAGACGTTTCGTAGCCACATAGTAAAATGCTGTAAAAAGGCATTTAGAAATGTAGGTTTTATGTTACGTACTGCCCGCAACTTTACTAACATTAGAGCGATAATCGCGTTATGTTACGCTCTGGTGAGAAGCCAATTAGAATGCAACGCAGTCATCTGGG
Organism: Cybosia mesomella; assembly: GCA_946251805.1. Taxonomy (NCBI): domain Eukaryota; kingdom Metazoa; phylum Arthropoda; class Insecta; order Lepidoptera; family Erebidae; genus Cybosia; species Cybosia mesomella. The sequence goes on along the minus strand of OX276396.1, from coordinate 18,048,280 downwards.
CTCCACATGAAAATAAATAGGTTCTCATGTTCCGGAGATTACCTAATTCGACAGAAAGACAGACAGATAGATAGATAAAAAAAAAATGTATTTTTGTTATAAGTATCGATACATTCATATGCAAGCGTCGGTAGCTTAGTGGTTAAGGAGTCGCTCCTACGATCGAGAGGTCCCGGGTTCGAATCCTGGCCATCACACTACCGACGTGAACCCACTCCTAACACAAGCAATTTAGCTTAGCTGGAGGGGTTAGGGGGAATATTAATAATTTCGCTTACTAAAATTCTTTAAAAAAGAAAATCAATACATATATGCTATTTATTTATTTTACAAACATACACTTCAAATTTATTTATGTGTATAGATGATAAGTAAGTTGGTGACAATTTTACTAACATTGTGAGCTGTGGCCCGTGACTCCTTCATTAAAAATATCCTTTATATTATGATTATTTATGTAGTATTTTCATTGTGCATTTAGTTTGATTTCATGTTTATAGTCATAACCTAAAAAAAGTGGGAACATAGGTCTAGAGATTGTTGTATTTCAATTATAAGTATAAACTCTTCAGATTGTAATAATATTGTAGCATTAAGATTAGTGGGCATGTATTAATCGTAAAAAATTATATACTAGTTGATACCCGCGACTTCGTCCGCTCTAAGTTCGGAATAGATTAAGGTATGTTTACTAACGTCACCATCATCATCAACCTGCCCTTGTCCCAATTATTTGGAGTCAGCGCAAGATATCATTCTCCTCCATACATTTTTAACCTTCTAACCTAATCTATCCGAGTTGGGGTGTTAATCCTGATACTGGTATCAAGAGTCATTAATAAGATAGTAAACAAAAATAGAGGCTATATCCGATCAAACTTTTTGATATGTACATGTTGCAAACTGTTATGCGAATACATAATATTATGCTTTATAAGTTTATACGATTTAAAATTAGGCCAACATATATTTGTCTGAATGATTGTTATGCCTAAAGTGTATGTTATGCCTAAACAGTATGCTATAATATCGTTACTTTTTTTTTTCTTTTTAAGAATATTAGTAACCGAAATTACTAATATTCCCCCTAACCCCTCCAGCTAAGCTAAATTGCTTGTGTTAGGAGTGGGTTCACATCGGTAGTGTAATGGCCAGGATTCGAACCCGGGACCTCTCGATCGTAAGGTCGACTCCTTAACCACTAAGCTACCGACGCATGCCAAAGTATTTTAAATTTTCCAAACTTGTTATGCTTTTTTTTACATGTGGAAACCCCCACGGGCTTCACCCCATCGGTGCCAACGATGCGTGTCGGAATCGGACCGACTAAAACACACGGTGTCCTCCCCAAGTGTCCATAGTTGTTCCATTGTTATACTAAAGTAAATTATAACAAAAAAGTTATGCGTTCGGAGGGGTTCCCCTTCTTGGCTAATGCATTTAACTAAATTCTTCAGTTTTAAGGGTATTAAAGAGATCATAATCAGAATCGTGTAAGGTAGCGGCGGAATATAGGTGGGATATGACACACCCCAGTGAGATTCACTGACGACCTGAAAAAAGTAGCTAGGATAATACTGGATACCCTATATATTGTGATTACATTACAAGATGCTGCATAAATTACTGTTTCGTTTTGATAGTATTACATAGAAGCTTGATTTTTTCACAGCTTCGAGGGGTTGCAGGCTTATGTACCTTTTTTTTTTTTTTTTTTTTTTATCGTGCGGAAATCCCTTCGGATACCCCCCCGCCGGCCAGTGGGGGTGGTTATGTCGGGCTTGCACCAACTAAAACCGCACGCCGTCTCGGGTCTTCAGACGCCGGGGTGTAAGGTTACCCATAGAGCATATCCCTCGCACCCCGGCTGACCCTGGGCCATCTCACCACTAACAGTATCGCTCATCCTGTCTCCTCTGAAAGCAGAGGAGTACGGAGAGCGATGTGTTCCCGCCACGTTGGGTATTGGCCGACGATCAATGCCAACCCTATGAAGGGGTGAAGGGGAAGCCATTGACCGCCGCCCAGGGTGTACCGGAGGCTTATGTACCTATATGATATTAATTTGTTTAATACCTTTAAACGAGCAATTCTTGTATATGTCATCAATGTTTAGGATATTGTAGAACTTTGAACTGATATGAAATTTGCATTTCTTAATCTTTAAAATGAGATTATAAACATAAAAAAAAGTTATGGAAAATATATCGTAATATGTTCGCAATTTGCACTTTTGCCATTGTAAATGTATGGGAGTCGCAAAAGTACAAAAATTTTAATATATTTTTTCTTAACTTCTTAGTTTAATTTGATGAATGATTTTTATATTTTTTACGTTTCTACTTATCAGATTAGCGAATAAGTAGTATATGTATGGGAACCTCAAAAGTACATATTATGAACATATATTTTTATTTTTTTTTATTTTTAAAATGTCATTTTTTTGATTAAACGATGCAGATTTCATACCAGTTTAAAGGCATGCAATATCCTTAAAAATGTCGAAGTAATCGTCAGGAGACACTTAACGCCACATACAGAGAAAGTGTCTTAAATAATGCAGATAGACAATTTTACTGAAAGAATACTTCACTTTAATTTTTCTTAAATTTAAGTGCGTTCAAAGATAAGTAAATTAAATAAAAGAAAATCTATGAAATCCAGACTTCAAAAAAATTGTTTCCAAATTACTATCTATTTTCTTAAATAACTTTGTTATCTTTGGTGCAACAACTAAAAGGCATACAACAGAAGTTGTAGAAAATTTAATTTGCAAGAAAACTGTTTTCTTTTTATTGAATGAACCATGTTTGTTAGAGAAATTTAATTCTTATAGTTGACCCTATCGGTTGACGCCATTAAAGTACAGGATGTTATTTTTTCAGGTTTTAACCGGTTTGATTACCGAGTGTGGCAATGAGTTTTCGAAAATCTATGAATCAAAATGAAGTCTTCTTTTAGTAAAATTGCCTATCTACATTATTTAAGATACTTTTCCTCCATATGAAATCGCCGTGGGACGCCCCGTATATAGATAGAAGATTACCAACAATTAATTACAACTACTTGTAACTAAAAATATCATCATTCCTCCTGAAATATATAATTATTTGTTAACATCCAGTAGCCTACAGAGAATAATGTGGTAACAATGAGAAAATTTATTGAAATATATTGAAAAATAAAATATTTACAACACCCCAATTACATTTCAATCACCATAAATAAATAGCATGGCATTCGTGTTTGTACGACACGGGATAAATCTGTCTAATCTCTGCCGCTCAAGTCCGGCAATTCCGGACCAGATTTCCTCCTTGCACCGCGGCCACTGCCCTCGATACATCTAGTGCTGTTTTTCTGTGACAAACTCAACTTACGAAATTTTTCATATGTGGTTATTAACACAGTAGTATGGCTTATAATAATAAAGTATTATCTTTAAATAGAAATTACAATAAACTTAGATATACAAGTTAACTGTTTAAATATACTCTGTCCAATCATTTATTTAACTTTTGACAGCGGCTCGAGAACGTAACTGTTACCTTAGTCGTAAAAGTAAACTTGGAAATACGCGGCCAAAATAATATGTTACGTCCCTAATCATATATATTTACCCTATTTATAACACATTAAAATATTAAAACTCTTTAAATGTCTTGGTTAAATTATAATATACGATAATTCTCTCGCACAAGAAAATCCTTTACATTTTACCGCATCTAGTGTTGGGCACGAATGTGTTTGCTGCAAATTAATGAATCGCGAGTAATCGTTTACACTTATTTGCATTTATGTCCATTATTTTAGACTTGCGTTTATAGTTATGGATTCTTGTACCTACTATTAATGAAAAGCATCAAAATGTTGAGGTTGTGTTGTTTAGGGAATGAAATTCATCGTTTATTAAAAATATAAAACATTGAGCAAAATAAAATATCCATGTGTAAAATCGATTGCAACTTCATAAATAAAGCCGATTTTTGTGTGAAATCGAATAGGATATAACTATTTAAAAAGAAGTTAAGCTGTCAAAAGTTAAATAAATGGTTGGACAAAGTTTAGGTTCCTACGATTCGGATGTTTGAATTATTGATATAGATAATAATTATAACTCATAAATAATAGCAAACACAGTCAGACTGCATTTTAATATCTACGTACTTGTTAAATGTAATATTTATAGTATTACATTCCCACCTCAGAGAAGTATTTAATACCGATAAAAAAGCCAAAACGGACACCTCAAAAATAAAAAGATCGCATAAACGTGTCAAGAAAACGGCTCAACTAAACAGCGGCAATGATGGAAACCTGCGATATACTCGTACATGTCCAACACATTAACGGGTGACTTCAAACTAATTAAAACACAGAGCTGTTCGCGTTACGCGTATACGATGTTCGTAATTTATTAGCGTTTATTCCCATATAGCAATCTGTAGGGATGCCGTTCTATTACGCAGACTCCGTTGAGATTCCTGCTCCAGTCGGCTACGAGAGTGGGGACGTAGAAGTCGCTTCCAACGTTTTCTCGCGGACTATCTGCAACTGTACCGAACTCATCTCGCGTATAATATTCCCAGAACATCATATAGTGTGTTTACTCAAAAGTTACCGATTTGTTCTGCGAGTTAATTGCATAACGAAGCAAGGATTAAGTGTGTGTTATTGGAACAATGGATATTGAGATAACTTGAAAGTTTCGAATTTTTCAAGTGGTGAGTATAATTTTAGTATAATAGTATTTATGATTAAATATAAAGATTAAATATAAAGATGTAATATAAATTAAAACTGTTAGCCGAAGTTACCTGTGCGGGAACGGTAATGAATCCTCGTCCATTGTCCATTCAGTTTAGGTCGGCGATGGCAAACTTTTCATCCGCTATTTAAGTAAAGTTTCTCGCAATCGATATCCGTTAGACATTTACTTTTTGGGTTAATGGAAGTTTTAGATTCAAAATGAATCGTTAAACTGGAATACCATACACCTTCGTGTTCTTTCAAAATTACATAAATTTTGTAAGACTTACTGAAGTTCAATAGATGTTAATTGAATATTTAAATTTTAATTTCCAAACTTTGTTCGACCGAAATCAATCTCTTTCCAGTGTAAACAAAACCGTTCCTTTCGTTAATCACTCAACGAAGTTTTGCATTGCCTGTCAAGGAATGTGAAGGGACGAGCTTTATGAATTCTATTTTTGATATGACATAATGAACCTCGTTTGTTTTGTGTAGCGTTCGTACACCACGTATGGCACAGAGAAAGTCTAAAACAAATTTTCATAAAGTTCAATACTATCAAGAGCAACTGGCGTTGAATACGATAGGTGTGACGTGGTTGATCTTGTAGTTGGATGACAAGCTTTGACACCCGACACTCGTCGCCGCGGTCGTATCTCGAGAGTGACAGATAAGAACCATTTGTTGGCCCGAATGCGGGAAGCGCTGAAACCAGTAAAAATCACATTCAAAGGTGTTCTTATTTAGGAAATGAATTGTTATTGTTATACCAGCTTTTCACTGCAAGTCTTATTAATTAATTCTATTTTTTTCTATATTATTTCGTTGTGTTTTAAATACAGCTCCGGTTAGTAACGTAAGATTAAATAAATTTCCAACCCGACATAAAAAAAAAAAAAAACCTAAAGTTTATTTTTTATGATGTTTCAATTCATTATACTTTAATAAATACCCATATTACTTAAAAAGTTTGATTTTAAATGAACCTTGTCAAGGTGACCATACAACGACATGTGATGGCGGACCGTTCGGATACAAAAGCAAACTTATTCAGGCTAATTTTTCTTTGTCTAATTTGTCGATACATCTATCAAAATGTCATATTCTCTTAGCAAAGAAAAAGTTCGTGTTGACCTATGATAATTGTTTAACAATGGTACTGATTCTGTTTTTATCGAAACTTATGAAAACTAATTTGACAGGACTGAAATATATCCATCTCTAATTTTATCAAACTTAAGGAATAGCCAACTATATCATTACTAGCTTTACTAACCTGACAGGTCTCAAATTGCCTGTCAAACTAATTTAGCTAAGATTTTATAACAATATATACAACAAACGAATTCAGAAATGTAATGGGCAAAGCAAATAATGTTGTGACCTTTGTTTAGTAGTTAAACCTGTGATACAACTGCCCTTATTTTTTTAAGAATACATTACAACCGAAATATTTATTATTCCCTTTAACCCTTCCAGCTAAGTTAAATTGTAGTGTAATGGACATGATTCGAACCTGGGACCGCTCGATCGTAAGGGCGACTCCTTAATAAGCGTCGGTAATTTAGTGGAAGTTATCACTTTTTATAATATTGGTAACTAAAGATCATTCTCACTAGTTCCATCGCAGTTAGTTACATGGAACTAGTTCGACTCTTTTATATCAGTTCCATTGCCAAACGCCATGGAACTAGTGAAACAGGAAAATTCTTACTAGTTCACCAGTAAATAAATAAATATCGTAGGACATAATAGAGCCGTCTACAACCAAACTAACTATGGCTTGTAATATGAGTTCTAGAATGCAGATAAACATACATAGATATTTTTTTTTAAATATACATATTCATGCATATAAATATTTACACTAAGCGGGAATCAAACCTGTGACCTCTGACTTAGCAGTTGAACACTACCGCTACACCACGGAGGTCGTCAAGCTAACATATGCGAGTACAAAGACATGTTCATCTTGTCATCTCTTAAAACGACAGTTAACATGACGCAATGATATTTTCAGTCATCGTAATCCAGTAATATTATGAATATCAATCTGGGGCTGTCTGTGGCTATTGTTAGGCCAAGCGAACTAGTAATATAAGAATTTTGTGTGAGTTTTGTAAGTGTTGTAGTTAACGTTTTTGAATAAGTACCGTGTGCAGAGTTTTTACAGTTGTGACAAATAAGCTCACTAGGGCGGGGCGTTGTTATCGGTTCTTACTTATGCTACCTAAGTTACATTTATAAAACAAAAGAAAATAGGGTACTTTCAAAAAAAAATTGAGTGGTACTAGAACCAAAATATTAATAAATTATATGCACGGGTTGCGCTGATTTCGAAAGCTGGTAGCGCAAATAGAAAAGAGTGATAGAGGAACTTTTTGTGTGCTGTGCGAGCTTTTGAAATTAGCACACCTTGTATAAATACCGAATTTTAAAAGCATGTTTAAAAGTAAATGTAATTTAATTGATTTTCAACTAGCTGATGCCCGCGGTTTCACCTGCGTGGAATTATGCTACCGTTCTCGTTACCCATGGGAAACTATTCCCGTTATAAAAAGTAGCATATGTGTTATTCCAGACTATAATCTATCCCGGTACCGAATTTCAGCCAGATCTATTCAGCCGTTAGAGCGTGATTAAGTAACACACATCTTCACAAACTTTCACATTTATAATATTAGTAGGATTTTTTTAGGTTAGGTGATTAGGTTTAGTAATATCATGTAGCAACAATGTGCTCGCCAAGACCAATCACATAAGCTTTAACACAATAGGTCTATTTTATTTAGTTCAGAACTTCCTATGACCACCTAGCGTCTCCATCTTCAGACCTTAGATAGAGAGAGTTTACTAAGAATAAACAAATATGAGCACAAACAGAATAACTTTTGTACTTGTTCTTTTTTTATGACAGACATTTTTTGAAAAGTTCACGAATAAGCTGCTCTAATTGCTCCGGGCACGCAGCTAGTTTTATGTAAATTGTTAAAGCATAGTTTGCGGTTTACTCAAGATGTTTACTAATATATAAATATGTAAATACAATCTGGCTTTAGTAACTATGAACATAGGCAACACAAGTTAGTATTTTAATTGACATTTACAGTCAGTGCAGATTGCATTGCAAAGCTGTGGTTCGCCATATGCATGACAATATGCGTAATTTCAAAAACGACTAAATAGACACGAATAACACTCATTTTGGAAAATAATAGCTGTACTAAACTGTAACTATAATAGATATTATTATGTTGTAGAATATAGTTATAGACACAAAAGGATTTAAATAGTCTGGAACGAGACATTCTAATGTAAAGCAAACAAAGGATTCCGAAAAACAGCATTCTAGCAGATACGAAGATTGACGTGTTTGTCGAATATATCATCGTAAACAAGAATGTTTACTTAGGATCTAGATAACCCACTCTATAATCTTGTTCTTTATAATATATTTATATATTGATAGTTTATATATCATTAATATGTTTCTTTAAAAAATAATTATATTCATTTGAACAAATACTGAGGTCAGCGTCTCAAATTGGAAATGTGTTGAAAAAGGGCAGGTGAGAAGAACTCTGGACAAGCGAGTTTACATGAAAGGTGTAATGACAGTAGAGGAAGTTCGTGAAGTGTGTAAGGTAAGGGTAAAAGCAAATAACGGACTGTTTTCACTGCCTACCCCGGATGGAGAAAACGTGACCAACCGTAAAGTGAACACGCACACTTGTATCAGTTCGTTGAGCTGTTTTAGTTTTATCCCAGTTCTTCCTACCATATTGTTATATCCATATGTGACTTTGCACATGAACTTTGAAAAGTTCTCGGCAACTTCAACCATCCGCGTGAGGCCAGAATAATTAAACTACTCGTAAACCTACTTGCTCCTTTATTAAATAAAATAGCAACCCGCCCTTGCTTCGGTATTTTTGATACCTTATGTATATTTTCACATATACCTATATAATATATAGCGTATGTCTATTCGGAATATTGTACTAACTTTCAAATGGTGAAATAATTTTACAAATAGGCGCCCTTGGTCCCAAAGATTACCTTCCGCAGGAATAAACTGTCCTGAACAGGAATGCTTAATTTATTTTTATTAACAATATTAACAATCTTTCTTTATAATATTGTACGGTATAGTACTTACCTGTTTCCTGGGGTTATCCTTTCGAGGGCTTACCCCGGGTCGCCGGCAATGGACACTTGGGCAGGACACCGTGCGGTTTTAGTCGGTTCATGCACAACATAACCGCCCCCGCTGGTAGGCGGGGGGGGGGGGGAGGTATCCGAAGGGATTTCCGCATGTAAAAAAAAGAGACCAAGTTTTTGTAAAATCGAATATAATATGTTATATAGGTTCAGTTCAAAGTTTTACTATTATGATTGAAAGGATGAAAATGTGTTAATTTAATCGGAACCTTGACTCTAATAATTATTATACAACGAACATAAAAAGACTATTACATGAGTTTACATAAAACCAACCATGTGCGTGAAATTCGCAGAAAGCGCCGCCTATACCTTGGCGCGTAAAATAGTCAGATCAGTCAGGCGTAGATTAATACGGTGTTATACTGTATGAGGTTTGATTCCGAATATCTACAATTGTAATACAAGCTTTTAGCCAATTCTCTATAATTGATACTCAGACCTGTATCGCAAAGAGCGAGGTAGAGGTATATTATAAACCCAATTTTAACTAACTATATTTTATGTCCGCATAATAGGGGGTTCCTATCAATGTCAACCGAGGACTTCCGAATTTAGGGATGGAACAACTGGGAGTATGCTGTAAGGATAAATATGTAAAAATGACATTTAATTTTAATTTACGGTCACACCCCTATCACGGTAGCCAGTTTTCGAATAGGTAATAAGTACACATAGTCCTGTAACTCATAAATTATTATAATTATTCCATAATTATTATCATAATAACTGTTAAATTTTATAGTTGAAGGTGATGTTTTGTCCACAGTCAGTCCTAAGTCTGAGCAACTATTTAATTAAACTCATTCGGCGTATTTATCGTAATTTTGTGCACTCTAGGAACGGGATTTATTCTGTTTAAACGCGAGCGGAATACTAATAATAGTAAACGTTCAAATATTATATAACTATCCTGTAGAAACTAGATAAAAGTAAATCTACCGGAGAAATTTGCTTTATCTGTACCCTTTTTTGTCTTTGTTTTAGATGTTGAATCCCTCCAAGATCCTCTTTAATGGTTTTGGGGCTTTAAGTAAAGAGTAAAAAAACATTGTTTCATTATAACTTAGCAGGACATTCTGTCAGTATTCACTCAACGGCTAGCATTTACATTTTTGTAAATGCAGGACGCGCTTACAAAAACGCCTATCCCTATTTTGAAATCCATTTTTTTGTGAATAAATCTTAATCTCAACTTTGAGTCTCAGTTGCATTCGAGGCCTTCACGTGGAGCCCGAGGTCTATCACTAGTACTGACTACTAGTAAGTTAGGTCCACACATTAATATTCTAATTATCCAGCAAGGCAAAACTACTTTTGTTAGTAATCAGTTCACGTCGGTGGTATCCTAGGTGTAGTTCAAATTGCCGCTACACATCAGTGTGTACTAATAAATTGTTATTGCCATAAAAACTGAATTTAATTTTTCTATGAATTCATTTTCACTAAATGAAGAACTAACTCGACATGATATTCGATATGCAGCATATTGGAAAAAATAAAACATATCCATTTTTCATTTGCGTGTGGAGTGCGATCAATCGATAACTGGCCAAACACAGATGTTATCAACATACACACTGTTAACTTGAAAATTTATACATTCAATATTTTTAAGAATGCATTTTAAGGATCAATGTGTTCGCAGCACAATTGTGATTTTGTTTTTAATTATCGCTGTTTTAGTAGTTCTGTCGAAATTATAACCTAAATTCTTATGGAATGACTGTGTGATTAATCTGGTGAATGAAATTTCTATAACAATTTGCCTAATACAGTTGTATTAGGCAAATTGTTATAGAAATTTACAGTTGGGCATTTTCAGGGGCAGCACACAGTCTATAAATGGTAATAGACTCGCCCCCTTTTGCGTGCAACCGATTAATGTTTAGAGAATATGATTGTTAGAATAATTCTGACTCTCCTTTTAGGGAAAAGGAGACTACTAGGCTACTAAGGTCGGGTTTTAACCAGTGAAAATAATTGCGATCAAGTAAAACTGGGTCTCGATCATTGTATCGCATAAGTGAAATGCGCTCGGGGTTTCATGATATTACAGTCGCGTTCAAAATTGCTTCACTGATCACCTACTTGTATACAGGGTGGAAACGTTAAGTGTGTCCAGTCATTTATTTCGTCATTTTTAAAGATTTTACAAAACTTTAAACTGATATAAAATCTGCACCACTTAATCTATAAAACAAGACTAAAAACAACACTGAAAAAAAATAAAATAGTAAAAAACATATCGGTATGTCTTCACAATTTGCACTTTTACAGTTCCCATACATTTATTGTGGTACCGTTTATTCACTTTGTAGTCTACGTTATCACTCTTTATAACATAATATCAAAGTATCCAAGAAATACTCCTACAGCGAAGTCTACGGTCTGCTCATTACTGCGATCGCTGCAATAAAAAAATGTCTAGCTATTTGTATACGGATGGCAGGTTCACGATATCTACATAATAAACCTTGCAAATTAATGAATTTTGAGCTTGTTGCATAATTACATTTACATGCTAATCCGGTAGGTTATAGATAAAGGTTATTACAGCACATACCTTCCTCTAGGTAATGGGATTCTGATGCAAATTAAAATAGTTTAAATAAAATTCCAACAGAGTTACACCCCGTTTCTGAAAGGCTGATCTGATCAACGCCTAGATCAACTAATCAGACGTCTAAATCGTGAATTCTGTACCTACGCCCATTGGTTGAAGATGATCGATGATCAACAGGCAGCCAATAAGCATTTAGTATTTGATGTGCTAAATTGACATGAGATTGGTAAATGTGCGAGACACGGGAGGTTATCAATTTTATACCAGTCCAAAACAATTATAAAAATGGTATGTACAACAACACAAGACTAATTTAATGTTTTGAATTGAATTGTATAAATTAACGTACAAGTACTATGACAATTTAATGAAGGGTAATACTTCTAACTGTACTTCTAACTGTAAGTGTAACTCTGAGAACGCCGTATTAAAATCATTTATTTGATCATTGGTATAGTTTTCACTATACATCACATTTTTATCAGACTCTTGACGCACGAAGTGTATGGACGAATGAATATGTATTATATATATATATATATATATATATATATATATATATATATATATATATAATACATATTATACATATATATATATATATATATATATTTGGTTAATATATGTATATCATAACCAAAAAGTAAACAATAAAATTATGAATTAAAAAAATCAAATGGCTCGACTGCTCTAAAAAGACCTAAAAAGATTGATAGCGGACGGGACCGATTTGCAAATCATAAACTGAAAGAAAATAAATGGGTCCCGCCTGTTTCGGTCTTTTAAGGGCAGTCGGGTTATTTGATTATTTAATTAATAATTTTTATGGTGTTGAGTGGCCAGCATTACAAGAAGATAATATTTAGTATACAAAGACAGAGATCGAACGTTGAACAGTTATAACGGTTATAGTATCCAAAAATGGAAAAACATTACAAATGTCTATGAATTTAGAATTTCAACAGAACTGAAAAACCTCCAGCTGCCCTGTGCTTCATACCCTGTGTCTAGTAGGTAAAAACCTTTGAAGTTATTTACTTCAACGTATCTGTATCCTTTTATTTTTAAATGTCTTTTTACCAACAATAAAAACTACACCACATAGGTAATTAATTACTTCCTACATTTGTTGACAATGTACCAAGTACGTATTTTTTACAGTAGTTTGATTCCTGTCTACTTCTATTAATAGTGAAATCAAAAGTTTTTTTACCTAACTTTTGAAAGGAGGAAGCTTTCGCAATTACATGCCTAAGATAGTAAAGGTTGAGATAGTAGAGGTGACCGTTCTTATATAAAACTGACTCGGTTAAGTTGGCAATCAATATGTAAACTAAATTCAATTAATTATATTTTAAGATTAATTAAGTACCTATACCTATATATATATATATATAAATATATATATATATATATATTAGTATTAGTTTATTAGTATTATATAGTATTTTTTTAGTTTATAGTATTATATATATATGTATATATATATTGAGAAGGTTTGAGAAAAAAAAATGAGTTTCAGTTATAAGAATGGGGAACCCCCAAAATTTATTGTTTTTTCTTCTATTTTTGTGTGAAATCTTAATGCGGTTCACAGAATACATCAACTTACCAATTTTCAACAGCATAATTCTTATAGTTTCGGAAAAACGTGGCTGTGACATACGGATGGACAGACAGACAGACATGACGAATCTATAACGGTTCTGTTTTTTGCCATTTGGCAATGGAACCCTAAAAAGGAGATCAAATAAATCCCGAGTTCACGAATATAAATATAATGTAATATTATGGAATATACCAAGAGATAAAAATAAAATTTTATAGTATATTTCAGACATTTAAAATACTACTAGCGCCACCTATTGATGGAGAACTGGGGCTAAATTCTACAATTCTTAAAAATAAACTCTTTCGCGATATTTGTAACCTTACCATAGTCTGGTTACATTTTTTTAAACTCTACTTATCATGTAAAGTGTGCCAAAAAACCAGCTAAAAACACTTGTTAATGTGAAGATCGTTTGTAAATTATTTAGGGTTGGCATTGATCGTCGGCCAATACCCAACGTGGCGGGAACACATCGCTCTCCGTACTCCTCTGCTTTCAGAGGAGACAGGATGAGCGATGCTGTTAGTGGTGAGATGGCCCAGGGTCAGCCGGGGTGCGAGGGATATGCTCTATGGGTAACCTTACACCCCGGCGTCTGAAGACCCGAGACGGCGTGCGGTTTTAGTCGGTGCAAGCCCGACATAACCGCCCCCGCTGGCCAGCGGGGGGGTATCCAAAGGGATTTCCGCACGATACAGTGACAAAAAATTGTACCTGATTACTCCCATTCATTTGAAAGCCTGTGTATAACCTGGGACACTTGAAATACGTAAACTATAATAATAATAATAATAGCTGTATAAATAATGCCAACTAATTCAAATTCCGGGACTCTATATCATTATTGATCTTTTTGTATCGTTTTTAGGGTTCTGTACCTCAAAAAGAAAGAGGAACCCTTATAGGACCAAGACCTTTTTCTCAGAAACGCGTAAAAGCATAAGTTGAAATTTATACCAAATAATCAGGTCTGCTTATTCTTTGAGCTATGTCGATAACCTTGGTTCTCTGTCGGATGTATTCGTTCGGCAAACGTCGGCCTTCCGGCCAGGTGGGATGACGATCTGCGAAAGACTGCGGGCAGATGCGGGATGCGGCAAGCTGAAGACAGGGCGCTATGACGCTCATTAGAGGAGACCTATGTCCAGCAGCGGACTAGAATAGGTTGATGATGAATGAATCAGGTCTGTAACCTCTTGAAACTATTTAAAATTTCTACCCAAACGAAAGTTTACTAAAAAGTTTTCTATTCAAACTTCTACGTCAACACAATCAGACTCGCACTTGAATGGTTCTTTATTTTTGTTTTCAACTAAAATTTATAAACTATTAACTAAAATATACATTCGGAGCGAAGATAATATCAAAACAGACGTAGACTGCTATTCTCTAGCTGTTATAATATATATTTGTATAAACTTTCACCTGGATATTACCGAAAGGAGATAAAAAATAAACACACAGTCTGAAGAGACTGAAAGAAAACCATCAAAACCATTATTCATGATATGATTCTGAAATTCATGTTTCTTTTATAAAAGCTTTCTGTATATAGAATGTGTTCTTAACCTTCCACCTAATTTCAATTTAATTTTTAATGTGGTGAGTAGTTACGAAACAGAATAAACGAAAGCGAGTGTTTACTAATAAGAAGGTTAAAATGGCTCGCTGCCAGAAGTAATAAAATAAAGTAGTATAAAATGAGAATGAAACGGGGGGTTCAGTGCTTGATCAGCTGTTTACGCATCAAAAGATTGCTGATTGATTGTTATTCTATTTGGTTGTCCCATCTTGTAATTTGCTTGAATTTGAAAATTCAAGGTAAAATATTATGCTTGATCACCTCATTTTACCTGTGGCCTCTCAGTTATAAGATACATCTGAAGTTTAAGTTATTGTAACTTGATTCAATATCCATATTTATAACGCCTTTGTGGTGTACTGGTAGAGAGTTTGACTGCTTAGTCGGAGGTCATGGGTTCGATTACCGCTCAGAGTATATATTTGTGTTCATGAATATGAATATTTGCATTGATCTGGGTGTTTCTATGTATCTAAGTATGTATATCGATATTCTAGATCCAAAAACACAAGCTAGTTAAGCTATGCTTATTTTGCGCCTAGATAGCACTATGTAGACTGTGTGATGGCCTCTGTGGCGTAGCGGTAGTACATTCGACTGCTACGACATGGGGCGCGGGCTCAATTCCCTCTCAGTGCAAATATTTGGATGCATGAATATATCTATTTGCATTGGTCCGGGTGTTTCTATGTATAATATGCATGTATTTACAAAAATGTATTAAGTATGTTCATACGCATTCTGGAACCCATAAAACAAGCTAGTTAAACTATGCTTACTTTGGATCTAGACAGCGCTGTGTAGAATATCGTAAAATATTTATTTATTTATTGAATAATATTTTCTTTCTGGGACACAAATATATAATAATAATTAATATTACATAAATCTATATGACTTACGAGGTTTAATTTGAGAATAAGTTTCCAGTCGACTAACTTCCTACAGGACTAGAAAATTATTTTTGGAAAGATTGCAAAGTTAATACCCATCAAATGGACAAGAAAAATAAATAATAAAAGAAAACACCCAATTCAACAAGGATTCTAGACACATACCTATATATTGCAATTATATCGTAAATCTTTTAAGTATCGTACTTTTTTTATGAAATTTGTTAAATATAGTGATTAAAAATCAAAGAAAAGTAGGATGGGCATGAAAACACGTACTTGTGATGTTTCCATTGATAACAGAACAAAGAATTCAATATTGGAAATACTAAAAGAGATAAGGTCATATTATTCTTTGGTTATATAAACATTAGTATAGGAGACAATTAATAGGTCTACATTTGCTAGTAGATAACAGCAGACCGAGGTCCTCTTGGGAAAGCCCATTTGTCATCGTAATCATCTTCTCATGAGAAATAGTGAGGGACTATCGAAAGCACACGATTCTGTAATCGCACTATTAAACAAAATTGTGGAGGCCTATCTGCCTTTGTGGCAAAATTGGATCGACTGAATGATGGAACTATTATGGGAGGTTTATTTTTCGAATGTACGGCAAACGATCAAAGATTTATCTTTGGCGTCTTTTACGAATGGTTTATCAATAATATGTATTGTAGATAAACATAACTTCACGGCTGTATCCCCGAAGGGGTAGGCAGAGGTGTATTATAATATATTGTCTATTTACTGACTTACTAAACGGACTA
Organism: Cybosia mesomella; assembly: GCA_946251805.1. NCBI lineage: Eukaryota > Metazoa > Arthropoda > Insecta > Lepidoptera > Erebidae > Cybosia > Cybosia mesomella. The sequence continues at coordinate 18,031,884 of OX276396.1, read as the reverse complement.
CACTAAATATAATATAAGTACATTATATAATATTAGTAAAACCTTTTTAAAAACTAATAGTAATCTAAAAGCCGAAGATGGTCCAGGATCAGCTGAGGTGCGAGGGAATTGCCTTATTTGGCCACCTTACACACCGGCAATAGAGACCCGAGACGGCGTGTGGTTTTGGTTGGTTCGGTTCCGACATTACTACCCACTCTGGTGGGCGGCGGTGGGGTAAACGTGGGGATCACAGCAAAAAATAAAACACAAGGCACAGAGTAGGCTGAGACAAATCTAAAAACTCAAAGATCATGAAAAACGGTCCACTCGTTCTCGAGTTCATCGCGGTCATCACTAAGATAATTTTGTTTTATAGAATTATATAAATTTTGCTTAGTATTTTTGAATGTCTGTATCTCCTGTGCATTTGCGGTGTGTGTCTGAGGTTGAGTAAATATGTATATGTCTCTGTATATATGTATAACTAGCTGATGCCCACGGCTCCACTCGCGTGGAGTTCGGTTACCCTTTTTCAGTCATATCTCCGGTTCTACTTAACCAATTGTAATCAAACATACGGAAAATTTGATTTCTGACCAGACCTTCCTAATAAAAAACCGCATCAAAATCCATTCAGTATTTTTGTGACCATCGCGAACAAAGGGACAAGATCTCCAAAAAAAAAAATTTTATGTTCAGAATCGTTCATTTAACATAACCCTTTTTTAAATAAAATAATAATAATTGTTTTTTTGTATAATATATCTTCAACGTACAGACACAACTAATTTATATCTTATAATAGTACTAGCTGTTGCCCGCGGCTTCCCCAGCGATACGTTCGGAATAGATCAATGTATGTTTACTTCTACAGTCTTGATCCCAACATCTATTAAATTACGTCATTGTTGTACTTTAAATTACATGTAAGTATTTTGAAGATATAGCCTTTTTAGGGTGACTGACTCGTGGAGTTAAACTACCGAAGCTAGAACTGCGAATTTAAGATAGTAGGTTAATTAGATGGCCCCTTTTTCATAAGTGAAAACCCTTTATAAACATAATGAAATACGTGCGTCAGTCAATATGCTTATATTTTAAGTTATAAGCTTCTTGGTATCAGAACTAAATTCTTCAGTTAAGGGTATTAAAGAGATCTTAATCAGAATTATGTAACGTACCGGCCGAAGCTAGTTTCGTATATAGGAAAACTTATAAACAGAAGACCAATGTACAGACACAACTAATTTACAATTTTATAATAGTATAGAAGAGAGAGAATAATGATGTTTTAGGATTTGTTTTACGCGACGTATATAAGCAGGTCTTTTGTTTTTTGAAAGTCCAGTTCTTGGAGTTAACAAACAACCCTCTTCTTAACCTCATGTCTACAAAGACCCACGATGGACAGCCTTTCATTTATATTCTTGTACAGCTTCCTACTAGCAAAGGAAGTTCTGTATGTGATAGAAGGACATACAGAGGTAATAGAGCGTCTTTTTTGGGTAATTAGGAAGCACATTCCGATACTTCCTCAAGACAGAGTTAAGAACAAAGAGTTGGTAAACTGTAAAAACGTTACAGTTTGCGTACAATATTACAGTTGGGTACTTAAAGGGTGTTTTGTGATGACTTTGAGGACAGCTCTCTGTGCCCACTCCAGACCAAGAAGATGAGTCTATGCAGCACCTCCCCATACTATAATACAGTATTGTATAACTGACTGTCATAGTGCCAGGTTGATCATAATCAACATATCCTATAAGACGCCCTATAAGGCGTCTCTAAGGGACCCAAATATACGAACAAGTCGCCGTACTTAAGTCGTGACCAAGTCCACCTGCTTATCCCTCAGTCGATTATCTATCTGTATGCACAGGTACTTTACATGATCGCATGTAAATGAAAAGTTGTTGTTTCTGCCTGCCCCAAGAGGCGTGATTAATATATTATGTATGATAAAATACACATTTAAGGTGGATTTTTTTAACTTCTGACAAACTGCAGGGCCAGGTATGTAATCATATCTATTATACTAATACTATCCTACAGGGATAAACGAAAAGTAATAATAATAAATCCGGATTCCGAATACCTACACATATTACAAAGGAGATGGAAACGATTCCATACAATCTTGGGCCATAAATTATAATAAAATTAAAATAGTGTGAATTAAAAGATTCTTCCTTATTGAATGTTTCGTAAGTTTTAACAATCTGAGAGCTGAGTTTTACTAAAGTAAAGTACGGCAAAGTCAATTTGCGTGTCCAATGTGATAGTTCATAAAAATCAAAGCAAAATTTGAAAATGGGAAAGAATTGTACGAGCACTGAAAATGCATCGGAAATGTAACGGAAAACACGAAACCTTGAGCAAACAGCGAGGAAACAGAATCATTTTTCAAATCTGTCAAAAATATATATTTTTCAAATGTCAAAGTTTTCTTTTAATAATATAAGTATTGTGTGATCGATTATGAAACTAATCGATAATCTCATGGAAACGATCTTTCTTATATTTCTCCGCTTCCTTTCTTTTCCTTATAAATTCTTATATAAAAAGCCATTTTCTTAGATCACAAATCAACTCTTTACACCCATGGCCCACGATCTTCCATCTCCTTTCGCAGGCTCTCATTCCAGTATTACCACGAACTTAATTAACAAACATCTCTACACCCATCTGAACGTACCCTATAAATTAGTAGGATGGGGCATAATTACTCGGTGTAAGACTATGAATAAATTAAGAAAAGCGCCAAAAGAACAAGTTGTTTTCATATAAAAACAATGAGTGAATTGAAGTTAAATTTTGTAATTATAATTTCCGGACGACTTGGAGATCATATTGGAAGGCTGAAACAGAGAGAAAATATGGTATACCCATGCTCAACAATGTGCATATTATCTCTTTATGGATTATTTTCTCGTCGGCACAGTTCTGTAGTACGAAGCGTGTAGTATTGTGCAATAGGTCCCAAGGTCGATTCCCTAGTCCGACAAATGAATTACGAAATTTTCAATATCAGCGCAGAATTTGGAAAAGTAAGTAAAGAAAGATAAGTTATTTATAGGAACACTATGAGCGAACATGGTTTTTAAAAAGGTTATTCCAAAAACCCTCTAACTGAATAAGTACTTGGGAAATAATGAGCTTCAAATTTATTATGATTCATGAAAGATCAACTAATTTACAAAATCCTCTTTATCCTCGGGGTCAATGTGTAAATTAATAATGTTCTCTTCATAAGCCCGCCAAACCATAAAAAGGTATTTGGGTTCACCAAATGTTCATTAGGCAGAGAGACCGAATAATAATTATTGTTCATTCTGAGCCTACATTTTATTTGACTTTTGTTTCGTGGCATTTGAAAATATTAACGGTCATAATGAAGTACAGAATACTGTCGTATGGGACTGTTATATTAGCTATAAATGATTGTCTATTGTCCTATTGTCTAACTGTGTACTACACTAGTCTTAACAATTAAGGTATTGAAAACGTATTGAAAACTTGAGATACAGCCAACTTGCCGGAGGTCGCTTAACGACCTCCGTCCTCCATGAGCGCAGGCCTGGGGGTGGCAGGTGAACCCGCCTGTCACCCCAGCAGAAGCAGGCCGGGATGGTGGGGCGACTAGCGCCCCTCCCCCAAACCGGAGCAAGACGGGGACACCGTGGTTCCCAAACCCGAGGGGGCCATCTCGAAACCGGAGATGGCCCAGGGTCAGTCGGGGTGCGAGGGATATGCTCTATGGGCAACCTTACACCCCGGCGTCTGCAGAACCGAGACGGCGTGCGGTTTTAGTCGGTTCAAGCCCGACATAACCGCTCCCGCTGGCCGGCGGGGGGGTATCCGAGGGGATTTCCGCACGAAAAAAAAATATACAGCCAACTTTTTGATGGAAATCTATTTTTACCGTGTCTGAATGCCAGTTGAAAATTTCCCTAAATTTGAGGTTATTTTTATACTGGGGTGTGTGTTGGGTAACCTCCTCGAGTGTCGCTCCGATTCCGATCCCGCTGCAGTCCGGGGGGAACGGAATCGGAGCGGCCGGTACACCCTGGGTGGCGGTCAATGGCTTCCCCTTCACCCCTTCATAGGGTTGGCATTGATCGTCGGCCAATACCCAACGTGGCGGGAACACATCGCTTTCCGTACTCCTCTGCTTTCAGAGGAGACAGGATGAGCGATGCTGTTAGTGGTGAGATGGCCCAGGGTCAGCCGGGGTGCGAGGGATATGCTCTATGGGTAACCTTACACCCCGGCGTCTCGAGTCTTCAGACGCCGGGGTGTAAGGTTGCCCATAGAGCATATCCCTCGCACACCGACTGACCCTGGGCCATCTCCGGTTTCGAGATGGCCCCCTCGGGTTTGGGAACCACGGTGTCCCCGTCTTGCCACGCTTTGGGGGAGGGGCGCTAGTCGCCCCACCGTCCCGGCCTGCTTCTGCTGGGGTGACAGGCGGCCTCACCTGCCAGGCCTGCGCTCATGGAGGACGGAGGTCGTTAAGCGACCTCCGGCGCCTGAGTCGCCTGCGACGCGCGGCAAGCAAGTTGCGGGCTCGGCGGGCCGGGAGAGTTCTAAATCTCTCCCGGGCGCGCTCCACCATCTCCTTCGCGAGCATTACATGCTCGCAGAAGGAGGTGACGGCGGCCCACGCGCTCGCGCTCCGCACCATTGCCGCAATCATGCTGCCGGGTTATTTTTATACCTAATAATTTTGGTGACTAGTTCAGAATGCTTAAGTAGGTACAATACAGTGATGACGATTACAAAGCGGTAATACTGATATACGGAAGCAATCAAATACGTTCACACGTTTAACGCTAGTTTATTGCTGGTCAAAGAACATACTATCGGTTGCACGCTGCACCACATGCATGTGGCCATGTATGCATCATAGGTAGAGTCAGCGTCAACACTTGATGATCATATCCATGTACCAAAAGAAGGTGATGCTACAGAGTGTCAAAAGTAAGTATTGCGGCAAAGATTCAAAAACCTACCTACTTTTGACACCTGGATATTATGATCATCAACTTCTGACACTGACTATTCGTAGGTATATGTATAATATATCATTCCTTCACACTTAGATTTTCAAACCTGATAACAATAATAAGTTTTTAGATTATTGCCAAGGTAGGTAGGGTAGCTACCCGTTTGACTCAGACTCAAAGACGGGCGCTGAGTATCGTCGACGACAGTCTCCGTGGCGTGGCGGTATTGAAAGCGGCGCTATGCAGGAGGCGCGGGTTCGATCCCCGCTCAGTGCAAATATTTGTATGCATGAATATGAGTATTTGCATTGGTCTGGTCGTGCCTCGGAGAGCACGTTAAGATGTCGGTCCCGGTTGCCATACGAATATATATGACAGTCGTTATAGGGGAAATGGGTGAAATGGCCCCACATAGAAGGGCTGATCACCCGTCTGGTCAAACGGCGTCCCCACTGGCAGTATAATCGTCGACGATCCCGTGCTCAGGCAGTGTGAAACCTCTAAGCGATAAGAGAGATGTTGCCCCTCTGTACGTGCCCCGTCTATATAATGGTATGTGTCCAGAAGAATTGTTTGATATAATGCCCACGGCCACATTCTATATTCGCACCGCTCGCCACAGGCAGGGAATTCATCCTCACAAGTTGCAACCGGCAACGCTGCGCATAGTAAAATATGAAAGAAACTTCATTCCGTGCACGCTCAAACTATGGAATGATCTCCCTGCTTTGGTTTTCCCAAACGGCTATAATATGGGGTTCTTCAAGTAGGGCATTAGAAGGTTTCTGCAGGGTCGGCAGCGCGAGTATGACGACCCTGATGTTGTACATGTTCATAAGCAACCGGAACCGCTTTCCATCCGGAGGGCCGTGTGCTTGTCCGCCACCTAAGCACGCCTTGAGCGTGAGGGTATGCTCGATGGTGCTACTATTGTGTCTACGGTAGGCTCAACAGTACTTGAGGGTTCCGGTCTGTTCTGCTGCTAGCGCTGGTCCTGCGGTCCATCGACCATACCTCACTCTTAGTTGCATCACAATCGTTCCATCTCCTCCCTCTCTTCATTGTTATCTACCTGAACTTGACTATTTTCAGATACAACAGGGGTATTAATGACCCCTTGATTATTACCCGTATATTTAAATATTTGATCAACATGATCAACATAGATGGCTCCAGCGTCGCCTTGAGGCGTATATAATATATCAAAGAATTTCGAATATCTGGGACGGGTCTAGGTCTCAGTTGGTCAGAGCATTCCCCTTGTACGGTACTCGTCGAGGGTTCAAGTCCCGTTCTAGATTTTCTCTTTTTTCGATCTAAATCTATAGGATAAGTAAGCATACTAATTGCTTAAAAGTTTCATTGAATGATAAACATGTCTAATACATAAAATATCCAAATCTCTAATAAAATATTGTGCATCCTGTTACCTATTTTATTCATTACTGCAACTAATTTCCAATTTTCTTTCCATATACTGTACTAGCTGGTACAGTTCGACAAATGGTCTAACTACAGAATTTCGATATCGCCAATGGGTTGTGGAGGTCAGATGGTAGTTGCTTCACGGTAAATATTAAAGTTTAGCCGCTTAGTAGTATGATCTACTAATATGTCTTTTATCTACTAATACCTCTCGAATATACCACTATAATATATATTGCAGCTTCAGTCGTTTTGTTTGCAAAATTTTAACAAATTCGGACGTCTGGAATGAGTAAAAGTATGAGTAGATATTTAGAATACCTTTAACTAAGCTAGATGCCTGAGCTATGTATTTGTCTAAAGTACAGACGTGCAGCCCTTCAGGCTGTATGAATACTGATAAACTCAGAATTGCCTAGTCGGATGAACAAAGGCCTTTATTCCATCCCAGTATGTGTAGGCTTCGGAATAACCTATCTGGTTTGATGTCACCCAACAACTATGGTTATGTCCATTCACATTAAACAATATTATTTACGTATCAACATACTTAAGTAAAGAGACGATATTTTGATGACCTGTGTGTAGCGTAGCGTTTTGTAACGGTTGAATGTTTTTATAGAAGGTTTTTAAATGGAGTGCATGAAGTTAAGGTGTGACTTATTCACTGTAAAATTTTAATTAAGTAATTGATGTAATTAAGACTAACTACCGGCTAGGGCGAGCAGAGATAAATAAAAAAGGTTGATTACAATATATTAAGATTATAATCGGTAAGAGAGCGTTACATACATTTATATTAGGTATTTTGGAAATAATGAATCTCAGGGAATGCGTTCGTAATAAATATTCTGCCGTGGTGTTGTTCGGTCCGTTGTGCAAAGATGGTAGTATGCACTTAGCTAGTGGACACGTGGCTTATGGTGTTGCCGGCGTGCCAGGGTCTCCGCTGGTGTGCCTCGCTACCGCTATGATGGTGCGAAGCCCGGTGCGAAGACCCTGGAATTAGAAAAAGTGCGGGTCAGTTTGTCACTAGGTGATTACGTCCAAGTGACCCGCTAAAATAGCAGGTGAAGAGAATCTCCCAGCGGCAATGCAGCGTAGCTAGAAGCTATAACTAAAAAGAATATAATAGGCAGCACAAGCTGGTGCCGCGACCTCTGACCGTAGGGGTCATCGGCCTCGTGGCACTAAATAGGTAGGCTGAAATAGCACACAGTAAAATAAAAAAAATATATATATAGCCATGCATTTTAGCAGGCAATAAGCTGCACCGCTGGAAGGTCTTCACCTGTAGAAAGAAGTGGGAAATGTTGATCTCAAAACTTACCTGGAGCCGACAGCAGTTGGCCACGGGGTCAAAGTGACCTTCCTCGGCGAAGGTTGCCAAGGAAAGGAACGATTTAAGAGCCGTCAGTTGATAACTGGACTAGTGTTGTCCAATCTCGCTCGCACAACCATAGATAAATAGTAATAAGTTAAAGAAACATACTAAAATATCGATTCATTTACGGATATAGTTTTAATTTCATTTATAAAGAATCCACAACGTTACAGTTTGACCGTTTGAATGCTACGCCAGATGTGTTAGAGTCATAGAAACCAAAACAAACTAATATAATGGGAAGTAGGAGAGCGGACCCGTGCTCCAAAGTGCAAGCGTTTGATGTAACCGCGATAGGCACTGAATGAAGGAGAAGATCCGTACTACAGGCTATGAAGCAACTAGGCTTTTTGAAATTTTCTTTATTGGCAACTATTTGTGTACTTAGAATAAATCTTCTTCTATCGCAATTGGTTGCTATTGAAATACTAAAAAAGTTTTGATGGCGAAATAGAGCTGCTTGGTTGCTCTATAAAATAGGCTTCAGTGTGAGTGCCAATGCAAAAAAATAACTCGACTCTAACATCTTACACATCGTTTTTAACGAAACCCCTTAGTTTATGCACCGACTGTATCTCACTGATAAATCGGTGTTATGTTGAAGTAGAAACGTTTATATGTGTGTATGGTGTCCTAAAAACAGGTGTATTGGCGGAAGTTGCTGTATACGCCGCAGACGTTTATCGACATAGTCAGGAACTTGGTTATGAAATGTGCTAGCGTAGACATAAAATTTGAAAGAACATAGAGAAATTTATTGTGATTATTTATACTATTATAGATACTAAGGCGGAAAACGAGTGGTTAATATGATACAATTTTTTTGTCCTGAACCTCAAATAGTTTAGCAGTGAAACAGTTACAAAATAATGTTATATTGTATTATACACACAATATAGAGCTTTTGACATTGAACCGAAAACATTCATTGTTAAGATCCTCGGTAAATCTGATGGCCACGTAACCAAAAACGGTAGACACTTGATATTAGTAATTATCAAAAACCTTTTGTGAAATAACTCTGGAACCTAAATATTTTTCTTCGCCTATGGTACTCCGACGCCGCTTAATCGGATCTGAACTGACTAAAAGGATATGATGTCTTTGAAACTAAACCTTTTGCTAAGAGCACAGTACCATGGCCACTATATTGTAGAACCATGGGACCTCCATTCTCACGACCCTTTTGGAGGACATCTAACCATTTTTCTTCCCGAGAAGTGCAGTGACACACGAACAAGGAGTAAATTGAGTCACCGTCATCATCGAGTTGGCGAATGAATGAAAATTTGAAGTAATTAGTATGCTTATTTTTTTTTCTTTTACGTGCGGAAATCCCTTCGGATACCCCCCCGCCAGCCAGCGGGGGCGGTTCTGTCGTTCATGAACCGACTAAAACCGCACGGTGTCCTGCCCAAGTGTCCATTGCCGGGCACCACGGGTAAGCCATCGACAGGGTAACCCCTGGGTTACCGGCGGACCTTGGCCGCCAGCGCGGCCTCGCCTGGTGAGGTCGGGTTTTATCCCGCGTCGGTGAGTAGACAGGCCTGTGTAGGATACACACGACACGCCTCCGCCACGGCCTGCTTCTGTAAGGACGGCGAGTTGGCCAACTGCCGTCCTCAGGCCCCGATCATGGAGGTCGGTAGTCCCGGGCGTAGAAGAGTCTGCGGCGTCCTCGCCGCAGACTGCGGAACTCGGGGGGGGGGGGGGTAATTAGTATGCTAACTTATCCTGTATATTTAAATCGGCAAAAGTCAACATACGAGACGAATCCACGGCAGCCCCTTTCTGTTGACTTGCTACGATTTAAATGAATAGGAAAAGTTAGTATACTAAACGCTAGTTATGAAAATCAAATAACAGTTAAAACAATACTGTCATGGCTTTGCAATATGAAAGCTTAAAGATTTATCGTGTGTATAACGTTTTCAAAAATGTCAAGTTTGGCTATAATAGATATTATAGTTATTTTTATAAGTTCTCCATTCTCCTGAAATGAAATCGATGTAAGATATAGCGTAGGGTAAAAAGTTTGCCTCTATTTTCATATGTAAAACTTTATATTATGAAGGTCTCACCGTGGAGTTATTCATAAATTTACCCACACTTACAGACTTGCGGTGGTTATAAATAATAGTATATATTAAGAAATAATAATAGATTTCAACAAAGAGGTCTGGAATTTCATTAGTTGCTCAAATGTAAATCATTTCATCATTTAATATTTGTTATGTATTCTATTAAAAGCTTGACATTCTATTCGACATAACATAACAAATCAAAATACATTTTATCAGTATTATGAATGATTCATTAGCCAGTATTAAAAAGTAAATGTACCAATAATTAATAGTACACCAGTAGTATAATATAAGTAATATTTTCGTCTTTAACTTGATACAATAAGAATATTTACACTCGATTTACACTATATTGACTTCCTATCGATTTAAGATACTAGTAGTGTTATCTGTGGATACAGACAATAACTAATTCAGTCCCGATTGACTTACAAAAAGTGTCAATTATAATAAAATTGAATAACGTCGTCTAGTGACTTAGCAGATTGGCTAAGATCTCGTTGCGGTCAACACTTTGTCACAAAAAATCTAGTCGTTTTAGCTATTTTTTTTATCTCCTTCGTATTACAAACAGTACATAAACCTTTTATTTTCTTATTGTAATTTGGAATGCTATTATCCGAAATACGAGGATATCAACATCCAGGACAATAATTCCCTGAATTCTAGTACTGGGTACTACAATCAACTATTGAATCATTAACAATATTTAATTTTTACATCCGTTGGCATAAGAATGAGGTAAAGTTTAAGGTTTTATACATTTGTAGTAAATATCATTATTCTAGCCTAACTCTGTCTAATAATAATTAATAGGATGTAAATCATATTATTGGTAAAAACATATATCAGTTACTGGTACAAATATTTTGTTTGTTTGTATTTAAACTTAGTGAATACAATTTCAGTTCTTCTAGTATTCTCATAGACCTAGAAGCACCAAAATATATATATATACCTATATATATATATATAAAATTCCAACTTCATTTAAAAAAATCCAGCCCAAAGAAAAATGAAACAAATTCTAAGAGATTTTCAACGTTTTTATCCTTTGTCGTTCATTGTTCATTGTCCATTGTCATTTGTATCCTATTCTCCTACAATTTATTTTTAATGACTTTTACTATTCAGCTATGCTTTTTAGCCACAACAATTTTAGACAAGTGAAAATAAATTTGTTGAAAAAAAACTAAAGCATTTTATCAACATATTAGGTATCTATAAGCTAGCTATAAATAAAAGTTCGTTTCATAATTATTTTCTTTTTTTTAAATTCCTACAGAAATAAAAATACGATTTTTCTTTGATAAACCGCTTTTTTCCCACTATAGTGTCAATTACTGGTACGTACATCTTAGCTATGTTTCGTTTTTTTTTTTGTAAAAGTAAAGCGTCACGTTTTCCTAAGTTGTATTCGAAAATGTCCCAGTTAGCATTCCGTTCATATTGTAACTCGTGTAGGATTGTCCTTCGTTTTGAATTTTACCAATTTCAACAACCTCATTTACCTATAAATTTTATTAGTCTAGAATTCTAGAAACTACTCAACCTCTTTGGAATTCAGATAGGGTTTGCTTTTCATTCTAATTACTAAACAGTCGAAAATCGATATTTTCCGTGAAGCGACTGCCATCTGAACTCTACTTTTTATTGGCAATATCGAAGTTCTGTAGTGTTTACACCGCAACGCACAGGTTGTACTAGTGGCGAAGATGTCGCCTGCCTGGTTCTCTCTTCGATAGCTTCGAGTCATGCCGACTAGGAGTTTCTCAATAAGAAAACAACTGACGCCTGATCTTAGTACTTGACTTTATTTTTACTGTAGTACCTTTGTTTTTTTTCGTGCGGAAATCCCTTCTGATGCCCCTCCGCCGGGTAGCCGGGCTTGAACCGACTAAAACCGCACGCCGTCTCGGGTCTTAATACGCCGGGGTGTAAGGTTACCCATAGAGCATATCCCTCGCACCCCTACTGACCCTGGGCCATCTCCGGTTTCGAGATGGCCCCCTTACTTGCTCTCCACTGTGCCATCTGCTAATCAGAGGGACACGTGGAAAGCTTCCGAACAGCCCTCAACAGGGCCGTCCTCGCCTCTGTCGGAGTTGCCGTAGGCGGCAGCGTCTCTCCCGCCCTAAGAGAGAGGCGCTGCTGTCTCCGTTGCACAGGGTGCACCGCGTGGAGGTCCCCAACCTACTCTGTACCTTTATAAGTTTTCGTACATACAACACAATCGCGGTTCAGAATAAAACAGCGACATCTAGCGAGCAACGTTACAAGTAATATCTTAAACATGTAGTTAGATTTGATTAGATTAGATACTCTTTATTGCACACCAAACATAGAATACATACGATGGATACATACATGTTAGATAGCTGTACAATGGGCGGTCTTATCGCGGTCTGGGATCTCTTCCAGACAACCAGTGTATGGACTATACGGCCAGTAATCAGGGTAGTTTGCGGTGTACACTAAATTAAAATAATTTAATCGTACTTAGAAAACAGAAGTGAAGAAGACTAAAAGATTATATTATTTCATTTAATAAGTACCTGCCTATATATACACATACATACATAAAATATATACCATATAAACATACATATACCATAGCTACATATATACATAGGTACCTAAGTTAAATATATATTATAAATATACTGCATGCAAATATACACTAATTACATAACATACAGTTACTAGAAGTAAGAAAAAAAAAACAAAGAGTGAACATACATAAAATACTTATAACGTTAGGTAGAGCTCCCTTACCAGTATCTGAAATGTAGACAGCGACTGTGCTCGTCTTATATTTATAGGCAACGCGTTCCACAATCGTGCAGCTTGTATTGTGAAGGACTTATCATAGAAGCTTGTAGAATGCATCACAATTTCCAGGGTTATATTTTCCGTGGATCTTAGGTGTCTAGAATTGTTCTCGTACAGAAATCGAAATCAGTTTTTTAGATAGAGAGGAGTAGACGGGTTAAACAAAATATTCCGGCGAAAACGGATTGGTAACCACTTGAGTTTTTTTGGAAATTCGGAAACATGATCATATTTGCACAAACCAAAAATGAATCGTATACAGAAGTTTTGGAGTCGCTCAAGTTTATCAAGTTAGTTAAACCAGTTAGTTAGACCAGATCTAGAGATCTAGAGAACTACCCGTCACGAATGCCATTGTTGATCTTATGTAAACGGGGACAGACAAATTAACGTGCACTCCAGACTCTAGACTTCCTCAGACTAAGTTAATTATATGATGAATCATATGAATTACATCAAATTTGGAATTTATCACTAAATATGGATATTATATACCCAACTCATACTACCCTTTAGATTGATCACTGTCAATTGAAAATCATATCAATAATTTTCGGAACGGTTTTCCGTTTTTGGGGATGTATAATCCAGAGTTGTACCAGTATTAAGGGTTATTTTTTTTCTGTAAAGTCATAATAGTGAAAGAGTATAGGTACGTTAACTAATTTGTCATTGCTATAATATAACACTAAAATCGCGTCTGCAGTTTTCGGTGACATTGTATATTTTTAACTGTCAGTTTCAAGATTGCGACCTTTTTCTCATTATGTTTCTAAATGATTTGATGCAACACCAAATGCTGTTACATAACAAGCTGCTTACTGCTGCTAACAAGTTAGGTACAATAAATAAATTAGAAGAATTTACAATCCTTGTTTTGATTCAGACGTATCTTATGCGTAGAGGAGAAAGTAATGTAGTAAGGAAGGCATTAAGTATGAAAGTGAATTGTTACAAGGGGAGGCAAAAACTGTTCAAATGATTGCACGCACATACAAAAAGAAAAAGGACCTCAAATAAATATAGGAAACGGGCTTGAAGATAATGATGTTGATTTCAAGGAATTGTTAGGAACAAATGGTCTTCGTATGGCTTAAGGAAATCTCCTACACATCCTATGATGGAAATAGAGTAATATACTTATAATAAAATAGATACCAAACTACCGACAATATTGTTGTTTTGATGACAGTAATAAGATTTCCTACTAGCTAGCATGGCTAATGATCACCATGTTACATAGTGTTAAATTTATGTCTATGGATTAAAGAACAATAAATTCACTCTTGAACTGGATCCGTGTTTCTATAGTCACTCCGTCTCCTCCTGAAATCTATTTATTTTATTTATATTAGAATAATATACAACGGATCATATTTTAATCAGTTTTACAGTCTTTTCGCCTATATGTTTGACATTTGACCTAATGTCGAATAGTAGCAAGATAAATACCGTTATGAATCTTGTGCACAAATCTAATGCCATTTTATTTCACAATTTATTTCAAACATATTTCACACTAGCTGTTGCCCGCGGCTCCGACCGCTTAGAATTCTGATCCCGTTCCCGCAACCCATGGGAACCTATTCCCGGGAAAAAATTAGCCTATGTGTTATTCCGGATTATAATCTATATTCTGGTACCACCTGATCCGTTCAGCCGTTTTTGCGTGGAAGTGCAACAAAGATACTTTTTTTTTTTATACCACTCAGGTGGCAGACTAGCTCACGGCCCACCTGATGGGAATTGGTTACCGCGGCCAGGGGCGTCACACTCGCGCTGCCGACCCTAGACATACATACTCACAAACTTTCGCGTTTATAATATTATAAACGCGAAAGTTTAATTATTATAAAGTCATACTAATATTAGTAGGATTTTGTTTTAAACGTATTTGAGTAGAGAGGAGAGTCATGCTTTCCGGAAACAACCTCAGCTTGAGTTCTCTCATGTAGAGCTATTGCTTTTCATAACTAAATCCTTCCATGAAAGCGATATCCCATAAATTGGGAATATTTTGGCAGGTAAAATATATAAATAGGATCTTTGAATTTTCAAAAGACCTCAAAGTTTACCATCGTTTAAACCTAAAGTCTGTTTGAAAGAATAAAAACATCATATCACGTAGGGGGTAAAAATATAAATATTGAAGTAGCATGAATCTATAAGCTTAAAACTGCAATTAACTTACTTGTGCAATTAATAGAGTTACCGGTTCGGTGCCATACACTTGGATGAATTTATATGTTATGTTTCTAAACTGCAAATCCTTATCAAGGTGTTAGTTGCTATAAAAGATGGGTCGCTATAATGGATTTACTTTGACATAATATTTCAATACTCTTGACTAAATATGTTTTACAAATTTTATTTATCATGCAACGCGTTTACTACGTGTTACCCCATATTAGGTACGTGAGTATAAATAAACAGTCGCAGAAGTTACGAGTATTGCTACCATACAATTATGCTACATCCCACAAGTATTATAGGTTTACTCACTAGCATAACATAACGTTTAACATAACTTCACGCCTGTATCCCCGAAGGGATAGTCCGAGGTGTATTACACACCCACGATTCGCCAGTTATGTTTAGGTCCCAATAGGTCCAAAGGCAACTGGGGATCGAACTCGAGACCTCGTCTCGGCAGTGCGTTACGTACTCCAATGAAGTATCCCACCTAGTACTGGCCTATCCTCATATCATGCTTTCGTTAAGTATAACTATTATTCCATAGCAAATGTGAATGTGAACTATTTTGAAAACTTAGTTACTGACAGTTGATATCAAATTATAAGTGGGTCAATTCATCACTTAGGACAATTAAATACTTATTCAATGAAAACTAAAATCATCCACTTTATATATGACCAATAAAATTTAATTAGGAAACATTAACAAAGATAAATCGCCCCCTGCTCGGGGCATTAGCGTAAATTATATTGTGATATCAGGATAAACGCTTGATAAACGGTCAGAGGAACTTCTACTTTTAGATTAACTGTGGTGTAAAATATTAATGAAATTAAATACAGTGAAAGGAATTTTAGAAATGCATTTTTTCTATATTGTTACAATTCACGAAAAAAAAATTTTTGTTGATATTTAAAGTTAATTCGAACCTTCAACCGTTATTGTCGATATAAACTTAAGAGTTGAAGCATATGTCCGTCATTATCTGCATATTTTTCTACAACTGCAAATTGTATTCTCGTAACATAAGGTTGTCGTAAAACCAATAAATACTCTAGTTGGCAGTCGTTGCAAAAAATTTAAAACTTAAAAGCAGTAAATAAAATATTAGTAAAACATTAAACCAAGAGACTTTAATACGATACCAGCATAGTGACTATAAAAATAAATTAAAATTACCAACTCAACCTTAAACTCTTTTTTTAAGAAAGTTATGACAGAGTCTGACGAAATTCCTATATCGCATATCTACTAACCAATCTGAAGGGCCTACGGACGTTTTGACCAATAGCGTCCGACCGACAGTCAATAAGATGGACTTATGTACTTGGTTGGATCCTGCCAGATTGTTACTCGTATCATTAGTACAGCAAGAACAGAATTAGACAGTAAAACCCACTATTTAACTTTTCATCGTCATTAATTACAATGATTTCCTTTACACAATATTTCCAAAAGCACAGAGCTGCAACTAAAGTTCATAATAATAGATGCAGGTAAGTATTAACCTGTCCTAGTATAATGGTATATTAGTAAAATAGGAATATTTACTTACTTTCGTATTAATATAAAATGAGAGAAGTGTTCCTTGCCAAATATAGCCAACCAAAACTCGAATTTTTATATCCATCAGTAAACATGATGCCTATTGCTAACGCTCGTGCTATTTAGAATGTTAAACAATCAAGATCTTATATGCCTCAAATTCACTCATAATTACAAGTTAAGCAGTTCTCATTAGATCGCGAAACCCCGATAGCCTACGCCGGAGCCATATCTGACTATCAGCAGGTGTATGCGGCCGTGCAGATAAGGTTGGCTTGGTTCGAGGGATAATCCTCATTGGTGGGGCCTCACTAGCCACATACCAGTAGGATTTTCTTATTTGTGACCCTCCTTTATAGAAGCGTTCCCAAGATGTCTTTTTACATATTAGACTAGAATTAGACATTATTTTCAACACAGTTATCATAATTTCAAGGATCACCAGAGGTGATGAATGAACATGATTATGGGTAGAACTGGGTTTGCTCAGCCACTCGTCCTGCAAGTGGAGATTTTGTCATTTTGAATGAGATTGACAAAGTCTACACTAAGGACCAAGGAAGAAAAGAACATACTTGCCACCATGAAGTTGAGACAAAATGCTAGTTAAATTATAAGAATCGTGCCCAAAATATATTTTCTTTAAGCGAAGTTGTAGGCTTGGGATTGGCTTTGAGAAAAGTTAAGCTTGCAAGGTAATTTCGCTTTTTATTATTTTTCACAGTTCCCCACAGGGACGCTATAACTAAAATGAACATTACCGTAGCAACTCGATTTTTACTTTACTTCCGGTACAGAGAGTTTTGGCATTGTCTTTTACTTTATTCATTACTATTTTATTTTATAACTAAACTATAACTAAAGTATCTTTAACATATTTTTATATGGGGGACATAATAAATTTGAAGTCTTTAAACTGGCAAAAAAAATCCTAAACAATAGAATGTAAACTTATTAACATTTTAACTTTATTGCTGGACAATAAGCCTTAATCAGGCCGATTTGACACTAGCCGCCTTTGGCAACCGGCCTGATTCAGGCCGCTCTTTGCACGTTCCATTATTCACTTATTTTTTTGTAAATCGGTCATTTGACAATTGTTTATTTTTTTATGAATGCACAAAGGTTGACACCCTTAGTGCATTCATAAAAAAATACGCCGTGATTTCTAAATAGCCTTGGGGTTAAAAAATATTTATTTATGTATTTATTTATTTAAACCACTATCATTACAGATAAACACCTAATGCGACAGTGTATACAAATATAAAATCTTAAAGCTAGTCTTACAAATAAATCTGACAAACTGGGTATATAAAGCTACTTACTAAACAATCTACTTACTAACTGACTCTTGTAAGTTCGTTCAGTGAGCACGAGAACAGGTCAACTTGCTCAGCAACCGTATTGAGCGTCCGCAGCGCGCGCGACAACGGCGCCCGGTGCAGCAGGTTGGTACGTGCTCGTGGCTTCTCCAGCAGCGGAGGCCGGCGCCTACGCCCCATGTACTCGTCCGGCACACATAGCTGTGCCACCTCAAGGATAGCAGGGTTGTGTATTGTACTTTAAGTAGGTATGTGGCGGACGCGACTTCCCTTCTCACTTCTAGTTTGTAATAGCCTATCGTGCCAAGTACAAATAATGTTGGGTAAATAATTGGGCATCCCGGGTACACGCCATATTGTTTCATATATATGAATCTAACAAATTTGTTTTGTATTCGTTCAAGCATAAACTTGTACTTATCTTCGTGAGGAGACCAAATTATGGAATTATATTCTAGATGACTTTTCACTAAAGCGTCATATAGTGCCTTCAGAGCCTTGATGTTAGTGAATTGACGCGCTTGACGCAGGATAAACCCTAAATTTCTATATGCTTTTTTGCACACCTCTATTATGTGCTTCTTGAAGCTCAAGTCAGCTGTGAAGTTAATTCCTAAGTCCCTAACCTCCGTAACGCGTTTTAATGTTTTCCCGTCCAAACAGTATTCATGATGGCTGGGAGATCGAGCGCTAGTAAATGACAACACGCTACATTTCTCCACATTGAAATACAGCCTGCTGCCTTCACCCCACTCAACAACCCTGTCAATGTCTTGTTGTAAAACAAGGTGATCAGAAGACTGCTTAATTTCAAAGATTAGTTTTAAATCATCGGCGAAAAGCAAGGGTGTAGAATTTTCGACTACGTCCGGTAGATTATTTATGGTCAAATTAAAGAGGAGGGGCCCCAAATTACTCCCCTGACTCACACCCGACCTGGTGAAATAAGGTTCTGAATAATATCCGCCACAGTCTACATATTGACACCTATCCTTCAAATAGCTAGAAAAAAATGCAAGTGTATGTTGAGTGCATCCTACGTTAACCAACCTAGACAAGAGGATGTCATTATCTACCAAGTCGAACGCCGTTCTAAAATCAAAATATGCCACATCCACCTGATGGCCAGCATCCACGGCTGGTATCAGACGTGACATGAGATGCAGTAAGTTCCCCGTCGTCCCTGGGCCCGTCAACTGGGCACTCACCTGGTTATATAATTCGTTGTGGATGGCCGCCTCGAAGATCTTGGCTGGAGTGCACAGGACTGCCACGGGCCTATAATCGCTAGGATTCGTGCCACCGCATCCCTTGGGCACTGGTATCACCCTTGTAAGTTTCCAGCGACTAGGAAACGAGGCAGTTTCAATACAAGAATTAAACAGGTGTAACAAAGGTTCCATTAATACCATAATACAGTCCCTAAAAATGAAGGCCGGTATACCATCAGGGCCAACCGATCATTTCGGCGGCAGACGAGCGAGCGCTCGCCGCACATCGGCCGGGCCCAGGCGCGCGAGGTGCACCCGCGCACTGTGCGCCGCCGACGACGCCGCCGCCGCCTCCACGTCCAACAACGGCGGCTCCGGGTTGTACACGGAATGAAAGTAACGAGCAAACTCATTAGCTGATTCAAATTCGGTTAGATGCTGCCCATCTTTAACTAACCTCCTTGTGGTGCCTGTACTGCCTTTCCTAGATCTCATGTAGGACCAGAATGCTCGAGGGTCCGTCACCAGATGGTTTTGCATACGATCACGGTACCTATCATGAGCTCGCGCAGTTTCGGCCTTGACCCTTGCCCGACATTCAGAGAACGCTTCGTAATCGATTCGTAATTTACTAGATTTGTATTTTTTATGCAACTTGTATTTAAGTTTAATGTCATTAATAATATCGGCCGTGTACCAAACAGGATATACGTACCTAGCACTTATGGAATTAGTCGTTTTCGGTGGCACACAAATATCAAAACATTCGTAAATTTTGTCATAAAACATAATTAATATATCATCGGGATCATTTAAATTGTACAAATCAGTCCAGTCAGTTTCTCTAAATAGATTATATAAGTTTTGAAAATCGGCTTTATTGAAATTCCACTGCCTGCAAGGAGTAGAGGAAGGAGAGGCGCGGGAGGAGGGCGCGGGGCGCGGCACACCCCCGCCGACACCGAGGGTCACCGCTAGCGGCGGATGGTGAGCGTCCACAGGGTTTAGCGCCTCGTCTGCCGCGACCACCGCTACCGCGCAGCCGCCGCGCACGCTCAACACTAGGTCCAACTGCCGTCCATTACCGTTAGGTATAGTGTTAGACTGAACGAACTCACAATAAGTCATAAAATATTCAAAATAATTGCTAACATTACTATTGCACGAATATAAATTAAAATCTCCTATAATGACTAACTTATTACTATACTTTACACACATTTTTTCTAAAATGTTAAACATTATATAATACTGAGCCTCATCGGCTTTCGGTGGAATGTAGACTGAACAGATAGCAAATAGGAACGTATTTTGTAAGTAAACGATAGCACAAACGAGTTCAAACATTTGACTGTCTATGTCTATATCAGTTGTCATCGATACACGACGTAATTCGAAACACGGTGTGGCCACTAAAAGTACGCCTCCTTGCTTTCGCCCGTCAGTCCGGTCACTTCGTAGTACATGGTATCCTGGTAGCACGAGTTCCGTACTATCAATAGATTGATTTAGCCCTGTTTCTGTGATAACGAATAGGTCCGCTCCCGATGACTCAATCAATGACATGAATTGGGTTGTTTTTGTCCGTAGTACTCTAACGTTTTGATATAGAATGTTGAAATGTCTATTGGGCATGGGGCGGGGTTGGTTTGCTAGGGCAGCGAAGCCAATTCCATCCACTAAATTCCACATTTAGGGGCCACACTTCCGGGTCACACAGTTGTTGAAATTTGCTCTCAATGACGCCTATCTTGAAAGACGCGTAGTCTCGCTCTGTCTTAGGTTTCAGTTTTTCGATTTCTATTTCAAAGTCCTTTCCCAATACATTCTTTAGATATTCCTTTAACTCATTATCGGTAGTGCATTTGTCTAGTCTCCATACATGTAAATATTTCTTACGTTCTACAGCTTTTAAAGATATAGTAGAAGTATTCCCACCTCTTACAGGCTTGTTCCTTTTGTAGTTCCTAACTTCTACCCATGTATTATTACTATTCTCACCTTCCTTGATTAGCGCCGCCTTCGTGGCCACCGCCGCCGCGTAACTAGCGGTGTGAGTCACTGCGGACGCCTGCGACTGCACAGCTGTTTCGCGCTCGACATTGCAAGCGCTATTACTGCTGTTAGCCACTGGCGAGGACAGTGAACACTGTCCTAACCTCTCCGTTGCCTTTGCTTGCTGATGGATGTTCGAGCAAGCGGTAGACTGAGCTATTTCTTTTGTTTTCTCCATAACACTCTTTAATTTCTTAATTTCTTTTTCATAATTTATGCATTTTTCTTTGGATTCGTGCAACTCCTGTCTAAGTTTATTATTCTCAACAACTAATACTGACACCGTAGACTTTATTTCATCAATGATTTTTACTTCAAGTGCACTCAGTTTAGCCAATATTACACAGTTAACTTTTTCCATAATATCATCTGAAGCCATGATCATGTGCTCCGGATCGCTAGTACGAGCTCCACGTACTGGAGTGTCATCTGAGACACTTAAATGAACGCTTTAGGTGTACCTGCCCTTCCTTGAACTCAGTTGAGGTGATCTTGACGCATCTGTAATGGTAGTGATTCTTGCATGCACTACATTTCAGTAATTCACTGGCATCAATTTTTTTACTACAAATTAAACAATTCATTTTGAATTTCCAAGAATTTTATCAAAGAGGTGAACGAGCGAGACAGAGTTATGAATTCGCCTATATATATCTATAAAAACATGTCTGGTGACTATAATAATTTGTAAATATACTATTTAACTATAAAATAAAACAAAAACTGCGCATGACACTGTTTTATTTTTTAAATATACCGTATATTACACATATACATCGGAATTTATACTTTCCTCTTAATTACTAGCAATTTTAACAATATTTATGTTATGAACTTTAGACCATTTACATACTAATCGGTAGGGAATTATATAAGGAATCCAAATATTATCCAAATACATTACTAGGTATTGATACAAAATCATCGGTAAAGCTTTGAAAGAATGCATCAACTGAATCCACATGCCCCGCGCTGCTCGGGCGAAGAGGGACCGCCGCCCGAGCAGCGTGGGGCAAGTGGATTCAGTCGCCACGAAATGGCGCGCGCAAGCCTGCCAGTCAAAAGGGTAAAACCAAAATTAAATAATAGTTACCTTTATCACACTAAATAATTAGCTTAAATATACACGAATATACTAACTAACTAAATCTTAATAATATTTTATATATGATTTAACTCTTCTTTTCTAATAGATTTAGTTCGGAAAAAGTGAACATCCAGGACGGAACTTGAACCAGTAACTAGTCCCTTTCAGGGGGAATACTCTGACCAACTGAGCTACCTGGACACGTTCTAGATATATCCGATATATGCGAACTAAATTTGTTGGAGAAGTTAGCATACTAATTGCTTCAAAATTTCATTGATTTAACTTTCTTGTTCACGGAAACCAAAGTCTGAATTTTTTTAAATTTACTTAACTGCACTGTGGTGCAAGATGAAAAGATCTTAACAATGATTTTAATATTAATTTATTTCTTTTTCAGAAAAACATACCCTATTCTTAACTACGAATGCACAATGCTATTGAAATGACGTCGCAACAACATGGGCATTATCACTCCTCTATCTCGCCTGAAATGCGGCGTATATGCATTTCTCATCATCCTTCATATACCAATTCTACAAGGAGAAGAGCAATCTCAATGCCCAAGCCTTACAGAGAACCCAATTTGTCCATGTTATAATTTTAAAGAAGGTAAAGCAGGTACCATATTTATAAAAAACGTTTTGAGATTGATGAATGCAAGTAATAGATGTATTTGTTACAGGATTATTTTTGGAGTGCCCCAGTGCAACCCCTAGCGTTGTGAAAAATGTGCTGTCTAAGATAAGAGGAACTGTCCAATCGTTATCAATATATGATTTAGAAAGTTCAACAACAGAATTGAAGACAGATATATTTCCATCAAAAACAAAAATAATAAATTTACAGATCTCACAGTCAGGAATAAAGAAAATACACTCTAATGCTTTTACATCGCTACGTGACTCGTTAGGATCTTTGAGCATCATTTCGAGTAAATTAAGCGAAATTCCACATGAATCGTTCTTGGAACTCTACAACATTGAGGCACTTGACTTACAACTTAACGAAATCAAAGATGTTCATGCAAACACCTTCAAAAATCTTAAGTTGAAGAAAATCAATCTGAAGGGAAATAAAATAGGCAATATATCTGAAAATGCATTTTTCGGTTTACAAGAATCTTTGACTGAACTGGATATTAGTGAAAATTTTCTTAATGTTTTTCCTTTGAAATCTTTGGGAAAATTGAATAAACTGAGTAATTTAAGACTGGCATGGAATAAAATAAATTCAATACCAAAGGACATAAGTGCTACGGTTTCCAACTTGTTAGCGTTAGATTTAAATTCCAATTCATTTACAAAAATTGAGAAACGCTGGTTCGACTGTATGCCTAAAATAAAAACGTTGACTTTTTTTAGTAATCAAATACAGCAAATAGACGAAGAATCATTTTGTTCTTTAGAAGAACTAGAAACTGTGGATTTGAGTAGAAATAAAATTACGTCGCTTGCAAAAAACGTATTTCAAAAAAATCGTAATATTCGCACAATAGACTTGAGTCATAACCATCTCCATCACATTAACGGTGTGTTTTCAAATCTCCACAAACTTTCAGAAATATTTTTATCGGAAAATAACATTCTTGAGATTTCAGATGATGCATTTAACAATGCGTTTGGATTAACCGTACTTAATTTGGAACATAATGCCATTCAAAAACTACAGACAAATTGTTTTGCATCTTTGCTAAATTTAACTCAACTACACATGGGAACAAACTTTTTAAAGAAACTTCCGCAAAACGTCTTTCAAACGAATCGTAAACTAGTAACCTTAAGCTTAGATAATAATGAAATAAATGAATTAGATGAATTAACATTTGAAAAACTTGATGAGTTAAAGGAAATACGATTACAAAACAATAAGTTGAGCCAAATTAAAAGAAATGTGTTTAGCCCTTTGCCGGGGCTTTTAGAATTGCATTTGCAGAATAATGTAGTTCAAACTATAGATTCACATGCATTTATTACCCTCAAAAATCTCCAACATATAAATTTACAGGGTAATCGATTATCAACTATTGGAGATGTTTTCCCAAATAGAAATTCATCCTTGGTCTCAATACAACTTGGTGTAAATTATTTATCAATGTTGAAAAATAGCTCTCTGAGAGGGCAAGTGAATGTGCAAATAATGTGGCTTAGCCAGAATAATATTAAATTATTAACATCTAATCTTTTTAATGATTTGTTAAATATTCAAAGGCTGTATTTAAAAAATAATAGTATTGTACATATAGAAAATAGAACTTTTATGCACTTGAATAAAATCAAATTTTTAGAGTTAAGTAACAATAAGCTTATCAAATTAAGTAACGAGACCTTTTATAACCTTGTAACGTTAGAAGAACTATACCTACAGAATAACCATCTAAATCAAGTCGCCAAAGATACATTTCTGTACTTGATTAAATTAAAAATTCTTGATTTATCACAGAACGATATCATTATATTTAATTTTGATATTTCTTCCCTGCCAATCAAACAACTCCGATTCAATAAAAATTCGATCGCAATCATTGAAGTAGATTCTCTCAAAAGTTTACCAAACTTAAGTGACTTAGATATGAATAACAATGACTTGACTTGGGAAGATATTATTCAAATACAGATACCTGGGCTTAAGTCATTAATAATATCAGAAAATAACTTCACTCTGTTGGAGAATAAGACTTTTGCACACTTACCTTCATTACAAACTTTGTCACTAGAACTATCAAATATATCACAACTACCGCCCACAATATTTAATAAAAATCAGAATTTGCTGCGAATTAATTTAGCCTTTAATAACTTGAGAGATTTACATAAAGACGTATTTGCGTACACAACAATATTACAAGAGCTTAATTTAAAAAGTAACAATTTCACTGATTTCCCACATCATGCTCTATTCAACGTTACTTCATTAGAAATTTTAGATTTATGTAGCAACCAATTACATACTGTTGACTTTTTTAAGTTTATTGGCTTACAGAATTTGAGGACCCTAAATTTGTGCAACAATCGTATCTCCATGTTGAATGGATTTAATTCTCCTTCATTAAAAAATTTAGTGACATTAAATTTATGTAATAATTTGTTGACAGTTCTTCCACCAAACTTTTTCCAACATTCTGTGGGTTTAAAAGAAATTGATTTATCGCAAAATCTTTTTAAAAATATACCTAGCAATGGTTTATCAGAATCAGTACTTCCAACCCTAGCGACACTAAATATGTCATCTAATTCATTAGTGCAATTATTACAAACATATCCATCAAAACTGTTTCCTCTCTTAGAAGAATTAGTTGTTACGAACACAAATTTAACAATTATAACCAGTAAAGACTTTGAGAATTTTCCATCACTAAAACGATTAAAACTGTGTCAGAATGCTATAATTCGTCTATCACCGGGAGCATTCACCAAGCTACACAACTTAGAAATACTGGATTTAAGTCAAAATAAATTAGAAAACGTTCCAAGGGAAAGACTTCAAGGATTGTATTCTACACGCTTGCTAAATATATCTCAAAATGTCATAAGGGAACTGGAAGATTTCACATCAGACTTACAAAGTCTACAGAAATTAGACATTTCGTTGAACCATTTAACTAAGATTCATAAAGATGTATTTAGAGGGCTTCAGAGTCTCACAGAATTATATTTGAATGGCAACTGGTTATCGATTATATCTGCAGAAGCATTCCGAAATTTAAATAAGCTTACATTTATTGACTTAAGCCGAAATTACTTCGAGGTCATACAAACTAAAATGCTCATAGCACTGGAAACACAAGTTAAGGGTATATCTTTCAATGGTAAGATAAATTTATTTATTCGGGTTTTTATTTTTATGATTTTTCGGACTGTAATAATGTCATGTTTTTATATTTTCAGAGAATCCATTGACGTGTAATTGTGAAACTCAAGAAGTTTGGCGTTGGATGAAAGATCACTATAAAATAATCATCAAGGGAAGTCGTAATCTGCGATGTGAGCATCCGGAAGATCTTCATGGTTATAGTTTTATTGAATTGTCTTCACAGAAACTTTGTGATATACCAATGGTGATTCGTATAGCAATTCAAGATATTCAGACATATTCGGTCGTCGTGTCTTGGCAAAGTCGCAACCAAACTGGTTTAAATGCATATCAAGTAGCATATTACAGCGAAGAACATCTGTCACCGGTGAGTAAAATGTAGTTGAAGTACATTGTTTAGTCAAAAATAGTTTGTAGTTAATTTTTCAAAATATTTTTCCTGTATGGACTAAAAGCTTAAAATTTTGAGAAAACGCTGAACAAAATGTGCACGATAACCGCTACAACAAGCATTTGAATACAAAGGCTGTGTATCACTTCAATGGACCATAAAAAATATTTATGTTTCTCGCCTGTGTATGTTTGTATGTGTTGGGAATTCATTTAAATATTCCTTTTTGCCAGGGTTCATGAGTACTTGAAAAGTTTAATTTTTTTTTTACTTTTACAAACAGTAGTCCGATGTAAGGTTCAATTTCATTATTTTGTCATAGATACGAGGTAAAATACTTAACGCTACCGCCAGGTCGACGAGATTGAATCATTTGACACCGGGATCCCGATACACAGTTTGCGTGATAGCAGTCGGTAACTTCGTATCGTTGACGTCTACGGATTCTTCGGTACCAGATGCTCGAATAGCTCTTTCGCCTGAAAATTCAAGCGTAAGCTTGTACGGAGACGAACAAATTTTCAACCATCTTCGGCCTTATATGACTGATTCTCTGAACAGTAAATGTACTAGTGTTAGTACAATAGAGATCTTTGGTGCATCAGTAGACAGTCCTTTTTCTAATACGTACATGGATATTGCAGATATATTAACGAGAAGGCTTAGTCTGGTTGTGGGTTGTTGCATTGGGTTTATTGTTTTCGTGGTGTTAGTTTCTGCCTTAGGGTATATCAAAACAAAGAAACGACAAGTTATAGCTAAGGCTGAAGTTCAACAAGCCCCTCAATATATATCGTATGACAATTTTACTACTCCTGTTATAGATGTTCAAACTACGGATATGGATATAAATACCATTGCAAATAAAACGAAAGCACAGTGCAAACATGACTGAAATTCGATCGATGTCCAAGTTTGTGAACTTAAAGTGCGGTAAGGTATTGGATTTTTTCCAATTTAATTCCCTTATGAATAAGATGCCACTCATGTTGAAATAGGACTTCTCATACCTTCATCGTCTCAGAAGCCTCTTTAGAAAGTTTGGCAGGCAGGAATGAATTATTACAACTACGAGCTATCAATAACGAAATGTGTGATAATCGAAAAAGTTTCATGTCATCAGGGTACTTTTTCTTTCATGAAGTTATTTATGTTTTGTCCCTGGTAAAAGTCCATACATTTTCTTTTAATTATTCTTGCTCGTTAGTAGGTAGTTTTCGGATACAGTTTTTGTCGGACTATACATTACGCAATGATCTATAGAAATGAAAATGACATAGGACGTGACCACATTCACAATTTGTTTGCTGTAGAAATTTCTGAGTATGCTCGTATTATAAACCTTATGTTCAAAAATTGTATAAATGTCATTTTCATGTTCAGTCAAAAACTTTAAATCTTACGTTTGTTTGAATATATACAATTTTATGTGATTATTATCATAGAACTAGAATATAATAAAATAAAATAATATGTAATATAATAAAAATAGAATACATTTAAAAAAATGTTGTGTATGATAAATTTAAAATAAGTAACTATGTACTGCTCTGCTAGTTATAATAAAAAGAAATTGTATTATGAAAAAAGCATTAAACGGTCTCGGCGATGTAATTAGCGAAAAACGAATATTTATATAAAAAAATTTAAGTATCTACTTTTAAGTATAATAATTAGTATTATACCAATAGATTTATAAAATAACTCTGTAACAAATGAACACAAATATCAAATAAATTTTAGTGTAATCGATAAATATTGTACCAACTTCCGTTGATGTCTGTTTTATATCCATTACAATCCATTTGAAACTAGAATAAAGACTGTAGCATTGGTAATAAAATCTAAAACATTATTAATAATGTCTCTTATATTTTCTCAACCTCAATAACTTTTCATTGTATATACATTTACAGCACTTTACCACAATCAACAGACATGATTTTAATTTACAACAACATAAACTCACGCCTATATCCCCGAAGGGGTAGGCAGAGGTGCTAGCACCCACATTTCGCCAGTTTATGTTTAGTCCCAATGTAATAGGTGGCGAGCCTATTGCCATTAACCGGGCACTTATAAACCTGCGATAAATACACACATAACTTCGAAAAGCATCGAAAGGTCATTGGTGTGTGCCATGGTAAAACCTGGGATCGAACCCGAGACCTCGTCTCAGCAGTCCATTACCCATACCACTAGGCTACCGCTAATTTAAGCATTAGGATTATTTTCTACTTAATTTAGGAATCGAATAACAAATTTAAATAGAACTTAATTTTCTGAAGTTCCAAGTTTGTTATGTTGAATAATGGTATGCATATCCGAAACAACAGGATATAATATACGCAGTTTCTTCCCTCCCAAGTAACTGCGTATCTTTTTTTTTCGTGCGGAAATCCGTCACGTTCGGATACCCCCCCGCCGGCCAGCGGCGGCGGTTATGTCAGGCTTGAACCGACCAAAACCGCACGTCATCTCGGGTCTTCAGACGCCGAGGTGTAAGATTGCCCATAGAGCATATCCCTCGCACCCCGACTGACACTGGGCCATCTCCGGTTTCGAGATGGCCCCCTCGGGTTTGGGAACCACGGTGTCCCCGTCTTGCCCCGGTTTGGGGGAGGGGCGCTAGTCACCCCACCGTCCCGGCCTGCTTCTGCTGCGGTGAAAGGCGGCCTCACCTGCCACCCCCAGGCCGGCGCTCATGGAGGAACAAGGTCGTTAAGCGACCTCCGGCGCCTGAGTCGCCTGCGACGCGCGGCGAGCATGTTGCGGGCTCGGCGGGCCAGGAGAGTTCTGAACCTCTCCCGGGCGCGCTCCGCCATCTCCTTCGCGAGCATTACATGCTCGCAGAAGGAGGTGGCGGCGGCCCACGCGCTCGCACTCCGCACCATTGCCGCAATCATGCTGCCGAGCGAGAGGACTCCCACCCCGATGGCTGCCACGAGGTCACGCCTCGGCGCCTCCCACGCCGTGCAGTCCGCCAGCGTGTGCAGCCCTGATTCCTCGCTCGCTTCGCAGTGATGACACTCAGGCGTTGGCTGTTTCCTGATCTGATGCAGGTGGTCGCCGAAGCACCCCTTCCCGGAGATCACCTGCGTCAGTCGATACGAAGGCTTCCGTGTCACCTCTCTAGCCAATCCTCCACGATGGGCCTTACCGCCGCTATTGCAGCGTGCCCTGCGCTTGGTCGCCCAAGTCGTTTATTCCACTCCACCACGATGGCCTGGCGGAGCTGGGACTGCACGGTCTCGATTTCTCGAGGCTCGGGGTTCCGTCCCTGCTCCCGCGCCTCCTTTCGCCACTGGTACAGTTGCGAAAGGGCTCTCGCCTCCAGGTCCCATGGCGGAGTTCCGGCAAGGAGACTCGCTGCCTCGAAGGAGATCGTGCGGTACCCGCGGATGACCCTGTTGGCCATCAGTCGCTGCGGAGCGCGCAGCATCCGCACACTTCCGGCCTTTAGGGCCTCCGCTCATATTGGGCACCCATACAGGGCCATGGACCGCACGATCCCCGCGTAGAGTCTCCTGCAGGAGTCATCAGCCTCACTCATGTTGGGCAGCAGCCGCGCCAGAGCGAGAGCTGTGCCCTTCAGTTTGGGGGCCAGACTTCGGGTGTGCTCTCCGAAGTCCCATCGGCCGTCGAACACGAGCCCCAAAAATTTATCTGGGGCTTGATGCCGATGCGATTTCCTCCCACGATGAGACTGGATCCCTCGGGTGGCTTGCTCCGAGGCCCGTAAAAGAACAGGGCCTCGGTTTTATGCAGAGCTACCTCAACGACTTGGGCAACCGCGGTCCTGGCCTTTAGGGTCGCTTCGCGGTACGTCGCCCCGCACGCCGTCAAGAGCGTGTCCTCCGCGTAGCACGTGACGGCGGCACCGCCTACGTTTCCGATGTTCCACAGGAGCGGCCCCAGGACCGATCCCTGTGGAACACCGCACGACATTTCACGCCGACCGAGACCGGTCACGGTTGGGTAGATCCATTGGGTAGGCCATCCGCCAGGTCCGGCCCCACTCTTGAGAGGTGCTCGACGAGGCGCTTCGCAATTACTCTTTCAAAGAGTTTGCACACCTCGTCGAGCAACACTATGGGCCGGTAGGCGGCCGGCGAGTCCGCCGGGCGCCCCGCCTTTCGGATGAGGACCAGTTTCCCCGTCTTCCACAATTTTGGAAACTGGCCCCGCTCCAAACATGCGCTGAGAAGCCCTCTCAGTCGGGGCTCTAGAGCGTCGTCGACTAGAGCTAGGACCCACGCTCGGCCTGGAATGCCGTCGGGTCCCGGGGCGGTGCGTTTGGCTCTTAGCCTTCTCACCGCCAGCTCTAGTTCTACCCAAGTGACCTCGGGCACGTCATCGTCATCCACGTCGGGCGCCATGGGTGACCGAGGCGGAGTCATCTGCGGTGGAACATGTTCCACCGCCCGCGCTGGGAACAGGGAGCCAACAACTCCTCCGAGCAGCTCCGGCTGGAGACACCGGGTTAACAGCGGGGCCTTGGGGCGCAGCTTGCCCCTCACCATCCGGTAGGGCCGCCCCCACGGGTCCCGCTCCAGCGTCTCCAGCAGCTCGCTGAAGGCGGCTTGTTTGGCCCGCCTTATCTCCGCTCGGCGGGCTCCTCTGGCCTCCCTGTATCCCTCGTATAACTCCGCCTCTCGGGCCTCCGCATCTGTGGGACGGCGACGCCTCCTACGGAATCGGGCCCACCGGTGGTGCGTGATCATGCAGGCCCGTCGGAGCCTCGCGATCTCTGACGACCACCAGTAGACCTGACCCCTCGGATTATAAGTAACTGCGTATCTGTCTTTCATAAAATGTGAGGTAGATAAGTAAAGCTCTCAATGAATTCTATATGAAAAATCTTCAAAATTTAAATGAAAACATCCAAATTATTCACATCATTATGATTTATTAGGTAACTAGCTTTAGCCCTAAAGCTAGTTACTTAATAAATCATAATGATGTGAATAATTTGGATGTTTCCATTTAAATTTTGAAGATTTTCCATATAGAAATCATTGAGAGATATTTTGATATGTTTACTTAGGTATATTATTGGATCTACGTATGAAAAGAGATACTTTATCATTGAGCTATTTTCGTACAAATACAAATGAATACAAATACAAATGAATAACTCGAATAGCAATACTGCTTTCTCTTAACTCTGATTGCATGATACATGGTAAGCCAATCTAATTTTGAGATAGCTTGTCAAGGGTAAATAAATTCTTATTGACAGTTATTGAACACAATTCGAATCTTTTTTATTGTGTAATAGAATACAATGTAAATCTTGTAGAAGGAGTTGACTGTCGGCGTCCACCTCCAATGTTCTATCCCTATTAAATGGATTAAATGAATTATTCAGTAACAAGAGTTGCGAACATGCGATTCTTATGGGGACTTTTGCTCCGGCCTACTTAGCGATATTTTAAAGATACAGATTACTTTTGAAGCAAAAAAAATGAAATTTCTTAGTCATTAACACTGAATTTACTAAGACATTTAAATAATATTGTGGTCAACAACTATAATTCTACTGTTGACTTAAAAATATTGCAATGTTGATTAAACTTATTGATGAAGTAGCAGTCGTTAAGGTACCTTTTTTAACAGCTGAAACTTCCTCGTGCTTCACCTCACCGGAGCTTACGGTGGGGTAACCGACTAAAACCGCACTGTGGTTTGTCACGTCGGCATGTGTGGCCGGGGAAACTGGTGTGCCCTAGAAATAATATCCCAGAGATCCCGACCGTCCCCGGCCGCCAGCACTGGCGACTCTGACGTATTGTTGGGCATCTAGTTCCCCCTCCCCTATAGAGAAGAGCGTGCTGTAACAAAGCGCACCGCCACCCGTGGCCTGCTTCTGCAAGAGTGACGGCTAGCCCCGAGCGTCACTCCCAGGCCCACGTTCATGTAGGACGGAGATCGTTCTGCGATCTGCGCCGCCCGGTGCATCTTCTAGAGTACGGAAGACTGCTAGACCTCTCCCTTAGCTTTTACACGCGGATAAGGCACCTAAAGTACGTACCTATATTTTCTATAAATAAAACAATTGACTTTTTTTTCGGATATGATCGAAGATTCTGTAAATAAAGGAAATGGCGTTTGAATGAAGAAGAAGAATACAATAATATGTGTACTCAATCAGTAGGTGTATCCGGCTGCAAGTGAGGTTGGCTTGATCCCTGAAGAGCTTTGTGGCACTCCATATACCATAATTGAATGACTTATTGGTAGTAGTTAAAAACATATGAATGAGCCGAAGTTAGTCTAACAAATGCAATCTAACTAACAATAAAACTAAATAGTGTAACGTCAACAATGATTAAAATTTAAATAGAACCTTCAAGTAAATAAGAAGATTACATTTTTGTACGAAATGTATTTTTTATAGATCATAAAAGACAAAAGTGTGATATCTAATATCTTGAAAATGGGCAAATAGGTTTGTAATTTTCCTCCTGAGCTTAACTGTTCTCACATCCGCTAGCCATTAGCTTTACATAAAATCACTTATTTTTGACTATACCGCATTTAATAGAACCTAAAATGATGAAATAACTATTTTCTTGCTTGATAATCACACAACAGTGATTTAAGCAAATACATACAATACATTATAAAATCCTAGAATCTATTTACTATAATTTAACTATTATTTGCTGTTTCAGTATGTATCTGCTGTATGTGTAATGTTATTAGCGTAATGATATTGTTACAACGATCATCAATATCTCGAAAACTACTGATCGAATCTTCTAGAAATTAAAACGCATTGTTAGTGTCGAAGTACCTTACCGAACAGTGAAGAAAAATCTACAAAATCACAAGCCCTTTAAATACCTATACCTACTTTTTACTATATCTTTTTTGTTGTATAAACGGCATTTAATTTATACCCCACGCACGTAACAATATATATATTACAAGCATATTACAAGTTTTCTTTATTTGAACAGGTCTTTAGTTACCAACCTTGAAAAATTACCTTAAAACTATTGAGCTATTATTATTATCATATAGAGCAGCTAGGTACCCTTAGGAAAATTCATGTTCCATTATGTTATAATGTCAAAATAATAGTTTAAACAATACTTCACTGCAGCACTGGAACAATACAATTAGTCTTCTAAACAGACAATATATACACGCAATGCAATACATACGCATTTCGTTCAATAATCTATTACTACTCGTTACTTTTATAGATGAAACTAATGATTGACTACCGAACTGTCATAGGCAGCTTTATCCCTAGCAAGCCTCATTAGAATTCACAATTTGCTTTATAGTTTATACCTATATGCAATTGAAAATACTGAATTATTAGTATGTAAGATAAATGTACATATATTATATATTATTAAACTAAGTATTCGTATTTAGTTAGTTCTTTCCGAAATATATCAGGTAATTTTACCTTTATTCATTATACACATATTTCCATATTAAATACAAATTACGTCGCATATTTCTCTAATGAAAACGAATTAAAATTTAAAATATCCCCAACACTTCCAGTAGACTCGGGAATTATTTTATTGATGGTAGACTTTTGTGTATATGCGTGAAACGATTAGGCTTACTCGGTCAAATGCAGATTGAATTCTCTAGTCGGAATTCACATTGAACTTTATTCACATTATGCTATTTTGTACTGTACATGTATTTAAAAAAAACACTGTTGAATTTTTTATTATAATATGTTATAATATAATTTAATTTTATACATTATTATTATTATCGAAACTCTCATCATCATATCAGTCTGGTTGATATGTATGATTTGCAAACAAGACCATAATATAAAGACGAAATACCTACATCATTTGACGGTAAACCTTAATTTGCATATCATAATTATCCCACCAAAAACATTTTCACGTAAAGTAACGCCAATACGAGTATAAATATTTTTTGCAATTTCAGATCTTATAGGTAGCCAAGTTCCTGGGGTGTGTGTTGGGTAACCTCCTCGAGTGTCGCTCCGATTCCGATCCCGCTGCAGTCCGGGGGGAACGGAATCGGAGCGGCCGGTACACCCTGGGCGGCGGTCAATGGCTTCCCCTTCACCCCTTCATAGGGTTGGCATTGATCGTCGGCCAATACCCAACGTGGCGGGAACACATCGCTCTCCGTACTCCTCTGCTTTCAGAGGAGACAGGATGAGCGATGCTGTTAGTGGTGAGATGGCCCAGGGTCAGCCGGGGTGCGAGGGATATGCTCTATGGGTAACCTTACACCCCGGCGTCTGAAGACCCGAGACGGCGTGCGGTTTTAGTCGGTGCAAGCCCGACATAACCGCTCCCGCTGGCCGGCGGGGGGGTATCCGAAGGGATTTCCGCACGATAAAAAAAAAAAAAAAAAAAAAAAAAAAGGTAGCCAAGTTCCTAACACTACGCAAACAAAAAAAATCTAAACTCTCTAAATATTATCATAGCGTATAGCATTCTGGGTGAATCCTAGTCTTAAGGTTTCTACAAACCCTAAGTCAAATTGCGTGCCCTGGCCTGTGTACTGGATTGCAGGTGAGGTTGGCTTGAACCCGTAGGTCTTGATGGGGCCCTATAAACCGTCAAACAGTATTAAATCGGCTGTAATACAGCTCCATTGGTCGCTGTGTTCAGATCATCATATGTGCAGGAGTTGGAGCACAGAAGGCACGATAGAAGGTGGTCGTTGTCACCCTTTGTATCCAAGTAAACCAATTTAGCCTGATTTACCAAGCAATAGCTGACCTGGGACCTTAGTCTGTTAAGGGATTTCCATGTCGTTTATTGCAGTTCATGCCCGAGTGGTAAGTTTTCGACGAGCTGAATCTGATGGGATAGCATTTATTTGGGCCTCGAGCACTTTTAGGCTGGCCCAGCACCACAATAGTATACAGAAAGTTATTTTCCTTCTTGAGACGCACGGCTTATATTGATGCGAGAGTGTGTGATGTGCATTAGTCTTTTTCTTTCTTTCCGTGACCTCACATGCAACGTGCTGCCATACTTTGGTGCAGATTAGTAAAGGAATATAGACAGTACATGAAAAACAACAGATTAAAGTAGAATAACTACAAAATTAATAAATAATTAAGTTACAAGTAGACTATAAATATAAAATAATAATCAATAATCGATTAATCATATTTAGCATATTATAAACAAAACCGTTCACAAGTTATTTTAAAAACATATCAGATCGAAATACAAGGATGACTGAATCAATGAGTAAAAGATATTATTTATAGGATAATGTGTATGTAATGTGTGAATGTGTGAATGTAGCCTAGTGGTATGGGTAATGGACTGCTGAGACGAGGTCTCGGGTTCGATCCCAGGTTTTACCATGGCACACACCAATGACTTTTCGACGCTTTTCGAAGTTATGTGTGTATTTATCGCAGGTTTATAAGTGCCCGGTTAGTGGCAATAGGCTCGCCACCTATTACATTGAGACCTAAACATAAACTCGCGAAATGTGGGTGCTAGCACCTCTGCCTACCCCTTCGGGGATATAGGCGTGAGTTCATATATGTATGTATAATGTGTTTTCTTAATCACAGTTCGACCAAAAGTATTCCAAACAATTGTGACAAAGTGTTCTTGAGATAGTTAAATAGAACGCTTTGAATTAATGTCATTCCATTAATACAAAGTGTTTTCAAACTACTATTCAATAAGACTCAAATTGATTACATTTAGCTCCTTGTTGTGGATCCACCAGACCTGTATTTTAACTGTCCTAAGTTTAATTACTAGGTTGTCACGGCTATTAATATCCATAATAAGCTAATTTTACATCTGTTTCCATTCGCGTTTCTATTGCCGCGGTCTGGTAATCGTCGAAATTAACCACTGATACTGGGAATATAAATAGAAAAAGAAAATATTTCATACGTGATAGTCTTGGAAACTCATTGTAATCAAATAAAAAAGCTGTCTCTAAGACTTCTTACCTCCCATTAATGATTGACTTTAGCGTTAAGTTTTACACAAAGTATTGTACAGTTGCCTTTCAAAATCTTTGGGGCCCAACCTTACCTACTAGTTGGTGCACCTGGTGACTGCCAGACGAGGTTGTAACATTTTGGAGTTAGGCGGTCAGATGGAAGTCGCTCTCACCATGGATTATATTATCATTGACCTAATTAGCCAAATCCTTGAACAAACGAACCCCGGACGTCGAGGTAAAACCTTCAGATACAACTGATATCGACGTTAACTTATTGATGATGATGACGATCTTATAAGATAGTAGGCGTCATTGCTTTGCTTTCATTCCACGATCAATTCTAGATCAGGTTGGATAAGATAACCGAGAAACTGAAAGTTGAAGCCAACTAGCATATGGAGCGTAAAGTCGGAGTTACACAAAATAAAGCCACGATTTAATAAATAATAACTAACGAAACCAAAACCCTATTAACACTTTAGCAGCCGAGTGTACTTGCCATCTGCACACACTTTATTCCGTTGACTTTGCGCAGAACAATGGCACGCATTATTGAAACAAAGACGTATTCAGACTGACCCGAATCACGCCAAGAGTGACCTAAGCTTTCGTTCCGTTGATTACCGAGCTTTAGTAACTATTACATTGTGGGTAATTTGCGCCTGCATCCCATGGGTAAGTAATATTACGGCACAGATATATTTTACAAAGCTTTTATTAGCTTCCGTAACCGGTATTAGCGCTGGGATGATGATGAACCTTGATTAAATCTGCAAGTAGTAAAATACATTTACTTCTGCAACATTAATAATTTCTCGTACGAGTGTTGTACGCAATTGAGTAAAATGCAGCTACGCTAACACAGTTAAAATTGAATTAACGCAATCCAGCCTCTCAGTTATTACGGCACCGGTGCTTAAAAACGCGATATTAGTATACGTTCCTAATACTTAATTATGTAATATAATTTCAAACATGAGCATTGTTATTTGAAACCACCATCAATCAAAGGTATTTAACTACCTTAGATACGTTTCAAACACACTCAAGGCCATTTCTATGTTATATGAAATGTTTACAATGGTGGAGGCACAAAAATTATATATATACCTATATATATATCAAATTTAAGCAATTCCATTGAAGCGATGATTCAATGGAATTACGTAAATATATTCAATAAATGAATGAAGTTTTCAAGCAATTACTATGCTAACTTTTCTATACATTTAAATTGGAACATGACCAATCCCTTTCTAAGAGAAATACTCTAAACAAATAAACTACCTGGGCTTGCTATGGATATCTGGAGATGAGAGCCCTTGGGCAACTATATCGGTGGCGAAAGGAGCGCGGGAGAAGGGTCGGGACCCTGAGTCTCGAGAAATCGAGGCCGTGTTGACGCAGGTGATCTCTGGGAAGAGGTGCTTTTGTTTTTGCCTTACCTGTCACAAGGTAAGGAAAAAACAAAAGCTAGATAAAATTGTAAGAAACGAATGTTTTCTCTCAGACGCTTGTAGAACTAAAGTATTCCATCTTTTATGAAAACAAAAGCGTCTCAAAGTCTAGTACTTACACAGAGGTGCAGGAGAGGTTGACGCACGATATTTGCATGCGTCCGATGAATAACTTTAAACTGACAGAACTGTAAATGAATACGGCTAATGGAGTATATTGCAGCCATTACCTACTTACTCCTGCTCTCATAACACAATATGAATCTCATCACTATATAGGTCAAGAGACTACTGATGTATGTCAAGATATAATATTAGAGGTCTGCAATTCCAAGTGTGTTCAGTTTGTTTGTTTCAGTATATCTTATATGTGTATCACTGTGCTATTTAGTATTCTATACTGATACAATTTTAACTTTGAGACCCGTATTCTTGGGCATGTGTACAGTTGACTGATATGAAACATTTATTTAATCATCAATGTAAATGTAAAATATAAAATAACTCAAAATATAAAATAAATCAATGTAAAATATGAAATAACATCAAATAAATCGCGACCCGTTAAAAATAGTTTTATTTCAACATTTCTTTCAGTGTCAAAAAACAGCGTAGAATTCTTACAACAATTATCATCGAGCACCCAAGGCTTTTTAAAAATAAAATAAATATTTTAATGAATTATTTTTTACTTTGGTCTTCTATTAAGGTGTATTTTTAGTATTATAACTATTATTTATTTTTTATTTTTGTTTTTGTTTGAAAGTATGCAAAATTTCAACTTCACTCGTTGAATGTAGTTGAACGTCATCGTTACGATTCAAAATCGAGTTCAAAGATTCTTTCACATACCAACTTATGAAGCTATTTGAGGCGTGTCAATATAAAAGAACTGAAAAATCTTTTCAATTTATTATATTGTCATCGTTTCTTGATAAGTGTGCAAAGTTTCAAATCAATCTAATATTTTAAAGGGCTCTAAAATTTAATTAAAAGATTTCATCTATACTATTATAAAATTGTAAATTAGCTGTGTTTGTCCATTGGAGATATTAAAAAAAACTTCTTCTGAACACAAAAATACTGTTGTGGAATTCTTGTCTGTTTATCTACTTATCTGTCTGTTCGCGATGGACGCAAAAATTACCGGAACGATTTTGATGCGGTTTTATCTATTAGAAAGATCTTGGTTAGACATAAAATCTGCCGTATGTTTGATGAACCTGAGATATGATCAAGCAACGATAACCGACCTCGGCGCGGGCGGAGCCACAGGCATCATCTAGTATACACATATAATAAAAAAAAAACCTACAAAAATACATACTAAACTAATAAAGGTGTGTTAAATCTTCCACATACACCTAGGTTCTTGATGATAAAACTAACTGCACGATTGGCTTTGTATAACTGTACCGAGTAATGGAGCTATGTATGAGTTAATTTTCCTAACATTGCTTTAATGCATATTTGGGAGCTATTAATCTCCAACGTGCTGGCTACAGTTTAAGTTTCAAGTTCTTCAACAAGTGGTAGCGGTACAATAAGGCACAGTGTCAGTACAATAACTGTTGTTTCCGAAGCAGACGGTTCTGGTGGCAACTTGGGGTCTCACAATGTTGCACTTGACGGTTGACCTGATTAAATACATTACGGAGTCCGAAGTTGTACAGGGCAGTAAGTTGCTTTAATTATTTACTTTTTATAGAATGTAATGAGTCGTTTCATAAATATTCAGTTCAAGCATATTTTTGTTATGTTGAATTAAAATATTCTTTTATTTTCAGGCACAGAGTCGTAAAATGTTTTTATTATTATATTTAGGACACGTCAATTTGACTTCACCTCGCCTGATGGTAAGCTGAAGGTAAAGTCTCAGGAAAGAGGGTCACCATTACATACACGTATGATGTTAACAATGGTGGCACTCAGCTTGAAGGCCTCATCAGAAGAGGATTGTCGTCGCAGCACCGCTTGACACCCACCGGTCCCACTAGTGCTGCGACCACAATCCCCCTGCCCGGCTATGCACTTGCTGACCCCTAAACGCAATCAAACCGAAATTGGATTACTATGGAGGGTTTTTCGCAATCGTGCACGGTGGCTATTAGATACGGTATATTTTGTATTTTTAATTGTCTGTTCACTACGTTAATAGTTTTTTTATTCAATAAATCAATCAATTAGCCTATTGCAGTCCACTGCTGGACATAGGCCTCTACCATTTTACGCCATAGCACCCGATTCTCCGCCTTGCGCATCCAGTCTATCCCAGCTACCTTTTTCAGGTCGTCCGTTTTTTTATTAAGTGTCTTATATTCATTTCGCATTTTCATGCATCCAAAATTTGTCAGTCCTCATGACAACTTCAGCAGTTCCTATCGTAGAATCTTATAAAGTAAATAAATTCACGATGCGTGCATAATTCTTATTGCTCTTATACCCGGCATAGCCGTTTGTTGGTGGCTGAACTCCTCCGTAACCACTCTCGCGATCTTGACCAAATTTTCCATGGTGATAGTGTGGACACTGAGGAGTATTTTAAAGCGAGAGGGTTCATGTCCGATGTACCATTGAGGAATAATCACCGAAAAACAGTTTCACGAGCGCGCGGCCTAAGCTAAGCGCGCAACAGCAGTAAGATGTCTTAATTTCAAGTAAGAGTCCTGCTCGCTCAGCTCAATTTATTTCAGTCGCACCCTGCAATGAATTTCTATTTATTCTACTTCACAACTATTATTTTAATTGGCCACAGGTCCTTTGATCACGGTATACCAATATTATGTGACCTGATTTTGTATTTTGGATAAATTAAAATGAATTGTATAATTATAATGAATTCTGTAAGTACAGAAGCAGTTAGCGAGGTGTCTTCAAACCCCCAAGGAAGAAAGACGTAAATGGTAAAAAAGGTAAAAAAAAAAGGTTGTACACGAATGCTGAAGGTAAAAAGCTTGTTTACCTAAAGAACGGGTAATAACAAGAGTAACTAAACACTAACAAATTTAAAAACGTAATATAAACAAATATAGTACCTTTTTTTTCGTGCGGAAATCCCTTCGGATACACACCCGTCGGCCAGCGGGGGCGGTTATGTCGGGCTTGAACCGACTAAAGCCGCACGCCGTCTCGGGTCTTAAAACGCTGGGGTGTAAGGTTGCCCATAGAGCATATCCCTCGCACCCCGACTGACCCTGGGCCATCTCCGGTTTCGAGATGGCCCCCTCGGGTTTGTGAACCACGGTGTCCCTGTCTTGCCCCGGTTTGGGGGAGGGGCGCTAGTCGCCCCAAACAAATATAGAACCATTTAATTAATATTCTACTACATTATTATATTATATTATTTGTAAATACGTACATAATATCACACATAGAAACACCTCGAATAATGCAAATATACAAATTCATGCCTAGAAATATTTGCAATGAGCGGGAATCGAACCCGCGATCTCCGTCTTAGCAGTCGACCACACTATTGCTACGCCCGCAAAGGTCGTAATTGCAAAAGTATTTTTTTAGATTTTCAGAGGACAAGTTTGATACATTTTCTTTACTATTTTGGGAAAGGCTTTAGAGCTAATGTACTTGTAGACTGATTGTACTTTCAAACCATTACTCATAAATGCAATCTTTCACGGGCAAAAATCGAAACTTCGATGCTGCTGCAACCTGCGGTAAATACTTAAATATAAATAAACTAGCTGATGCCTGCGGCTACACCAGCGCGGAGGGTGGTTATCGTTTATGGTCATATTCGGTTCTACTTAACCAATTACAATCAAACATACGGCAGATTTTAAGTCTGACCAAGACCTTTCTAATAGATAAAACCACATCAAAACCCGTTCAGTAGTTTTTGCGTCCATCGCGAACAAACAGACAAACAGACAAGAGTTACAAAAAATACTTAAGTGTTGAGGATCGTTCATTTAACATAACCCAAGTTTTTTTTTATTATCTCCAATGTACAGACACAACTAATTTACAATTTTAAAATAGTATAGATATTCTCTCCTTAATGGTAATACTATTAAGAATTTCTTAACACATCACCTCAAGAACCTCAAGAATCTAAAGAGAAATGGTTAATTTTGAATCTTTATATTTTTGTCTCTTTAAGTGAACTTATAGGAGGTGAGGCTTGAGAGGAATGCACGGCATCGTGAGCCAGTCGGTTGAAAATCATTGCTACACAGCACTAATTGCATAGTGTTGTACTCTTAACGCTGAGCATGCTCTACGGAGCCGCTGCGCGTTGGTGCAACCGCAACCGATTTCATCGAACGTTAATTTGCTAAATATTTAAATAAAGCTTCACACTTTGAATACTGAGAGAACGAAATTATTTATTAAAACGAAAGGTAAATAATATAGTTATATTATTAACGTTTCGTTCCTCGCAGCTGTCTTGTGTATCATGTGGCAAATATTAGCGTTTTATAAGCGTGCAATCCTGTGGCCATGGGTTTTGTTTGTGTCGGAGGAAAAGGGGTCTTCTGTTAGCAAATTTTCACTAAGAGTAGTCTGGCTACGTACCCAGTAAAAATATACTTTCCCACGAGGGATGACAAAATATCACTGAAGGAATGTAAGTAAAATCTCCTCTACCTATCTCTCTGGAGGCACACAGGTGTGAATATTATTAAATAATAGATTTCACTTCCAATGTTGAGAAAAATAAGCAATTTAGAACTAAGAAATATAATCATTAGGCTTATTAGGAACACGAACGTGTTCCAAGAAACTTAGATGAACATCTTGTTCAAATATTAAAGTTTAGCAATTTATGAACGCGAGTAATAGTTACATGTTGTCAATTAATCTGTGTATTGAATTCATCTTAATTCTTATTGTACATTGACCTGTCATTGATCCAACACAGCTGCAAATATCTATATTACTATTATAAAATTGTTAAATAGTTGTCTGTACAGTCATTTACACAATATTGGTCATCTTAGCTCTTAACCCTTTTATAAAATAATAAATAAAACTTGCATCATTTTAACTTCGGCCTGTGGTGGTTCAAGCCCAGTTATGTGATCGTCTATATAGTTGAATCTATGTATAAGAACTTAGTTGCTTCATTTCAGGATAACTTCGATGCTAATGAGTGTGAGGATAGTCTTTGTGGCAAATGAAATTAATTCAATCGCGTCGGATTATGCAAGTGTGCAGTGTAGTGATGGTATTCCCAAAATAACAAGTCATATATTCACTCCAGCTTACTTTTAATGGACCCTTAGATAATTAACGGAAAGAAGTCGTTAAGACCTTCATGAGTAGATTGTCTAGAGTTAGTAATATTTTATGACAAATTAGGTCTAGTAAGTGTTCCTGAAGAGTGTATATGTCTGTTAATTGAGTCAATGACAATGTCATTTCGTTGCTCAAATCACTCTGACATTTACGGGATCACCCTACGGCCTGGCTCAAGGCTCCTACGCATAGGATTATGGGGCCTCGAATTCAACTCATTTTTATCGCTGAGAAGCGGTCAATCAACACGTCCTAAGACGTGGAATATTCTTTTTTATGGCGCATAAAGCCGCCTAGCCCCGTGACCATGGTATAATTTTTATATTATATATATATATCAGTTAGGGTTCTATTCGGCCGAATAGAGGTCGGAGTTGATTCGGTAAAAGAGGAATGTGTTTGCTTATGCCCAGATTTGATGCTAACTCCGACTACTTCTGCACAATTCAGTTCTGACCCAGAACTGCTATTAATTTCAGGCCGATCTGAGATTCCGCTATGGCTAGGGGTTCACAATGAAAATCCTTTTATTGTATAGATATCCACCAGAATCCCCGCTAGGGAACGTCAACCCGTCAGCGCCCTAGTGGTATTAAAGTCCCACACTAGTTGCAAGTTTTAATTCATATAAAATGTGCTATCCTTGACTTTAAGCATTGAAATAACCACTGTCTTGCAGTTTAATAAATAGACTAAATGAATTTAGTCTCCAGACTCTGTGATAGGCTATCATCTCCAATTCTTGTTATTAAATAGATTAATTACTCACGAACAGCTCGATCTTTCTGACTCTGGCGTGCCCTTTTGAGTTCATTTGAGACCATCAGCTCAAAGGTCAGTTATATATTATGCATTTACATATTTGAAATTAATTCCAAGACTCTTGATTACTAGAAATCATACAGTGCCTGAATATAGCTTGTGTTATTACTTGAATCGTATATAGAATTGGCTTCATTCAGTTAGGTCAGACAGTAGCTTGGTTATTACTTGTACCTTAGATAGGATTGGCTTCATTCAGTTAGATCAGATAGTAGCTTGGCTCATCAATCTTTCAATCTCGTTCATAGAATACCTAGTTTCGTGTATAATTCATAAAATAAGCCTAGACATGTATGATGGTATTTTGCGGATAAGACTCGTACTTTATACATATTATTTACAATGTAAGTCTCGTTCAGCGTGACCTTATTAACTGAATGATTATCAACCTTTAAAACTCCATTTTACTATCGCCAAAATGGGGAAGGGAATTAAATCTAAATCATTGAAATGGCAGATATAAGAAATTAAGTATATTTATTTCATAAATGAAGTTAATAGAATCTGGGTGGATTATTTAGATCAGATGTGGCCGATTAGAGTCACATCTAGACCGAGCTTTCTGTTCCTATGGC
This sequence comes from Cybosia mesomella, assembly GCA_946251805.1. NCBI lineage: Eukaryota > Metazoa > Arthropoda > Insecta > Lepidoptera > Erebidae > Cybosia > Cybosia mesomella. The sequence goes on along the minus strand of OX276396.1, from coordinate 17,987,487 downwards.
CAAAAATTACAGGGAAAAACGAAAACTCAAAGAAAAGAACCCTTGTATGCCATTAATACTTAATTATAACACAAATATTTACACAAGACTTAAATCTATTTATGATAAAATTACATGCACAATAATTTTCATGGTTATTGTGTGCTCGATGAAATGTTATTTACTTGTTAGTTATCCTTTAATCTAATGCCGGATAATTTGTCTGGGTTTATGTCTGACCCAATACACAATGATATATATATATATATATATATATATATATATATATATATATATATATATATATATATATATGTATATATATATATGTGTGTTGATTACATTGAAATATTTTAGTAGTGACTTACAAACACAAGAATGATTTTGTTTAGAACAGAATAACATGACTGTGCACTTAAATTAGTTATAATTTATTATTTTAAGCACATCATAAAAAAAAAACAATTTATTTTCAAGATTTAAAACTTGATCTTGAATACCTTTACAATTTCATCTTACATAGACACAATTTAAAACAGTTTATACACATTTATAAACACATCAGTTCAAAACTTTATTCATAATATATATATGTTCTTAATTTAATGCAATTTTCATGAATTGTATGGGCTGATCAATTCATTATATTTAATTAGATGGTTGTATGGGATTTAATGGAGTCGCCATCACTCTCGTCTGTGCTGTCCTGAGACATTTCCACATTATCAGTATAATATGATTAAAACGATTATTATAATACATATGTATGAAATTGTTGGATCCCAATACGATCTGTATTTAGACAATAGCTCGTATTCCTTATAGGTCATTAGGTCCATTTTTAATAACTCGTTTGATTATGTTTAGCTAATAAAGTCAGTCAATTATAAAATTCTAAAGTAATTCTAATACAAAGTTTTGAACACTAAAATTATGCAATTAAGTATACTTTACCAAGATCAGCTTTCTGCTCCCACTAGTTCATTATTATTTCCCGACTAATTCTTATACAATTATTATTTAAATTTATTTATTACAAGTAAATAAAACTAGTTCACACAATACAAGGAAAATTATCTAAACCGGACTTGCATTAACTAGTCAAATCTTTCTATTAATCCTCTGGGGAGCTCTCTACCAGATATGTCTCTCGACCTAGGGTTGAAACCGTTCTGCCCCTCTGTCGTCGTTCCTCGAGCGTCGCCAGCGCAAACCAGATTCTCCTGGCTCCGCCCTGCATTCTGCATTCTGCCAATGGAAAAAATCAAAGCCAGTCAATTGTCAATGATTGGTTCATATTTCAGCGTCGTTATGGTGTGTCTTACCCGCTACAGAATTTGGCGGCAAAGTCTCCACGATAATAATTTTTTGTGCGTGTTGATTTATGGGCTCGGATGTGCATTTTAAAACTCTTACGAAATGTCTCCCTTTTACAAATTTATGACTGCTTTAAGTGTTGAACCCATCAAATTTCCTAGGATTTGAGGTCATTACTTATTCCTCTCAAGTTTCGCACTGACATTTAAAATAGTTCTGGAATGTCCGGTGCCAACTTAACCTTAATTGTTCAACTTTATTTGAAGCAGATGTTGTTAGGCGATAAGAGAAAAAAATAGGGTTTGTTTTGGCAATGAAACGTAATCTATTTTTGTATTATAAATGATGACTAAGTATCTACGATAGTTGGCCATCTCAGGCCTCTGGGGTTTAAAAGTACTTAAACATCCAAAATTGGTTCACGTATAGGGATACGTGAACCAATTACATTATTATATTATTTTACATAGGGATGTAAAAAGAGTTTGTAAATATTTAAGTGCTAATATTTAAAAAAAACAGTGGCACTCCGGTAGTGCCAACAGAAGTGAAAATTAAACAACTACGTGTGTTTTTTAAATCATTAAAAAATATGTCAATACACATCTGCTTACTCTATCAGGCATATACATATAACCGTCAGTATATATTATAAGGTAAAAAATATTGTGAATGAAGATCAATAGAAATCGCCCCTTTTAGCAATATTACGGAAACTTCGAAAAGTGCTATCTAGCGGATTTCGATTCAAACTCTAAGTTAACACGCTGCTATTGCCACCTATTTCAGAGTTTATAAAGTGACGTTGCTCGCTACTACGTGATACAACGTCGACGGACTAAATAGTGCTGTTATCAAATATTTACACAGGTGTCGAAGCGTCTGGTGACGATGACGCGAGTATCATGATTTTTGTTTACCCTAAAAGTGCTCACGGCGCCTAAAGAAGTTTTTTACTTCAAAAATACTTGGGTTATGTTTAATGAACAATAATTCTGAAACCAATTTTTTTTAAATTCTTGTCTGTTTGTCTATTTGTTCGAGATGAACGTAAAAACTACTGAACGGATTTTGATGCGGTTTTTTCTTTTAGAAAGGTCTTGGTCAGACTTAAAATCTGCCGTATGTTTGATTTCAATGGTACAAACGGTAATGGACACTTGTGCCTGACACCGTGCGGTTTTAGTCGCTGCACGACATAACCGCCCCCGCTGGCCGGGGATTTCCTCAAAAGGATTTCCTCACGTAAAAAAAAAAAGAATTAAAATCTGCCGTTTGCTTGGTTGATTCCGATTGGTTAAGTATGACCGGAGATATGACCATAAAACGATAACCGACCTCCGCGCGGGCGGAGCGAGCGAGCCGCGTGCATCAGCTTGTATTTTATATAATGTTTATAATGTAATTTTAAATAATATTTTTTGAAGTGGACGCGATTTCCCCCTCGAATTTCGAATCGACTTTGAAAAATGAGTAAAATAAAACCAAACAAAAAAGACTAATAAAATTTAGTAATATTCCGATAACAATTTTGGAAATTAATCAAAGCGGTTGGCGATGGCTTTTTCTTGAACTTTGGAACCCGGTGTCCGCTCTCCCACTACTTAGGCGCCAGACAAACGGAACGGACCCGAGTCCTAGACGTGTGTTTGTCACACCCCGCGCGCTCCTGCGCGTGGTGAGCGGAGACGTTAAGGGGTGCGTGGGGTGTTACAAAGACATGACTAGGACGCGCGTCCGATTTCTTTATCCGGCGCCTTATTTCGTTTCGTTTATCTCAGCTTTTGCAGGACCGCTGTCTGACACCTCAACCCCGAAAAGAAAGCCTGCGTCACTGGGATCTCGGTGGAGCCCCATACATTATGGTTGGTGCTAACTTAACACGTTCACGGACGTTTCTATTTATTTTATAACGTCACTTTGACACTATTTTTTTGTATGAAATGCTTGAGCCGTTTCGTCAAAAATAAAAGATATTATATTATCAAATAAAGTTGCGAAGGCTATACCCTTCGCCGGTGCTGGCCGCTCCGTCGCTGTTCTTAAGTATCATATTATTAAAATAACTATGCACCGGTTATAGCCTTCATATGCTCTGGCCGTTGCGTTCTTACTAATGGTCAACACGTCCACAGAAAGTTTACACCGGTTATAGCCGACGCCTGCTATAGACGTTTCGTCAATTGTAATAGTCGAAATGTTCACTAAATAAGTCACACCGGTCATAGCCTGCGCCTGCTATAGACGTTACGTCCCTAGTAATTTATCAATATTTCTGCAATATTGATACACCGGGTATAGCCTTCGTCTGCTATAGCCGTTCTTTCGTTCTTATAGAAAAAATATATTTCTATTTAGAACACGCCGTCTTAAGCCTTCTTGACTGTAGTGCAGCTTTCATGAAAAAAAAATTGATGAATTATACTCATAAGGGCCTGAAGAGGAGGTTTAGGTAGTATCTTAATAAAAATTCTTGAATTTATACGGAAGCGTGTAATGCACCCAGTGGTTCGTAATAGACAATTAACAGTTGACAGACAGCACCTAGCATAAATGGTTCATGCCCATATCAGTTTACATATTGCGGATTAAAAATAATAGGCGCTAAGTAACACAAACGTTTATCTTAATATAAGGTTAGTAATTTGATACTAAAACTAAACATGCCCCCGGGCGTTGAAAGCTAGTGGCTTTCAACATCTTCCAGTAGCGGACATATCCTGTTGAAGGCTCTACGAACTACACCAGTTGAAGTTCGTACATCGGCTACGCGAGAAATCGCATCAGTGCCTGGGTACAGCTGGATGATACGTCCCAATCTCCATTTGAGCGGTGGAAGATTTTCGTCTTTTAATAAGACCAGAGCATTTAATTTGAGTGCTTCATGGTTGACTTTCCACTTGACTCGTTCCTGTAGCAATGTGACATACTCCTTACTCCATCTGTTCCAGAAACTTAGTCGAAGTTGTTCGAGCCGATGGAAACGTGATAAACACGGTTTCGAGTAGTCCACAGTGTGTGAAGTAGGAGTTGAAGTGAGGGGACGCCCGATTAAAAAATGTGCAGGCGTTAATGGCAGCAGATCGTCAGGGTCTGGTGAAAGTGGTGTGAGTGGTCTGGAGTTTAGGATCCCTTCAATTTGTACGAGCACTGTAGACAGTTCTTCATATGTTAAGTGAGAGGTACCCAACACTCTGTACAAGTGATGCTTAACGGACTTCACACCCGCTTCCCAGAGTCCACCGAAATGAGGTGCATAGGCAGGGGTAAAGTTAAATTTAATGCCGTCGTTAGCGGCAGATCCAGCTAAAGAACCACAACTCGACTGTAAAAACTTAGCTAAATCATTGCAAGCTCCTTTATATGCAGTCCCGTTGTCACTAAAAATGTTCTTTGGTTTGCCTCTTCGGGAAACAAAACGATATAACGCGCAAAGAAAATTATTGCTTGTAAGGTCTCCCACTAATTCTATATGGATCGCCTTTGTAGCAAAACATACAAAAAGGACAATATACACCTTAACAAGCTTGCTACCGCGGCCTTGACGACTGAGTGCAGTTATAGGACCAGCATAATCGGTCCCAACATTCTCAAAAGGGAAGCTTGGTGTTATGCGATCACGCGGCAGATTACCCATCCAACTGATCCCTAATGTTTTCCGATTCATGTTGAACCAGCACAAAAATGCACTAAACGGAGTATTTTGTCCACCATAGGCCAGGTGTTTGACCCTTTAGGCCTCTTAGCTCCATGTATCGTCCCCATGAAGATAATGCTGCAAAAATTGTGGTTATTAAAATTATCATGGGACGAACCGTTACCATCGGAACTTTGTCAAAAGTGGGAAGACCTCATAAAAGTGTTACCTTTTTTGTGTAATGTTAGGATCCCTCGTGCAGCTGTAGTTTCTCCTGCTGATCATATCGATGTTCACGTTTTTTCGGATGCGTCACAAGATGCTTACGGTGCCTGTTTATACATTGCATCATTTGATGCCGAAGAACGTATTCTGTCCGTTCGATTAATGATGGCCAAAAGTAGAGTAGCACCCCTAAAAACGCTAACAATTCCCCGACTTGAGCTTTGTGGGGCTTTGACAGCAGCTCGAATCTATGAAAGGTTCAAAGATTCGTTGCGAACTGCAATACATAATGCTACATTTTGGACGGATTCATCAATAGTTCTGGGTTGGCTCCACATGATGCCCAGTAAGCTTCAACCGTTTGTTAGAAACAGGGTCACGGATATCCTTGACGTGACTGGTGAGTTCACCTGGCGGCATGTTCCTACACATGAAAACCCTGCTGACCTTTTGTCTCGAGGTATTACTCGTACTCCGAGTGGCATCATGGACAATGATCTATGGTGGTCAGGTCCACGGACAACGACCGTGAAGAGGAGGTTTAGGTAGTATCTTAATAAAAATTCTTGAATTTATACGGAAGCGTGTAATGCACCCAGTGGTCCTTCGAAGACGGATTAAGCAAGTTTCCAGCTATTCGTGAAGTTATTCAGGAGAAAACCGTGTTGTGAAGACGAAATATCTAAAAATTAAAAATTGCTACGTGCCGTAGTACGTGTGCGACGGCGACGGTCCAAAGGTCAATCGAGGATATTCGTATTTAGTGCTGAAAGTGACACTTAATTAAGGACACTAATTAAACCCCAACACTCTATAAGGTAGTATCTATCTTGTTAAGTTATAGTTTATACTGGATTTGCGCAATTAGCTACCTATATGGTACCTTTTTATAGTTAGACTTACCTACCTGCATGTAAGTATTTAAGTATTTTTTAAGATTTGCTTTTTGCCCTTATTATCGCCTTGCATTTACAATTTAATATTTGGTTTGTTTAAATATTACTGTGTTTAAGTATACATACCTAATTAGTTAGCTATTTTTAACTAAACATCACTGTAATTCTGTACTTGTTTGGTCTTAGAAATAAAAATAAAGTTTCGTTGGTAAAAAGTAAAATCATTTATTAATATAAACTTAACCATTACAATACTTATAATTATATAACTAAATCATTATTTACAACAGTAGGCAATTATTAAATAAGAAGTACCTACCTAAATTATATACAGTTGTGTAGCAATTTCAACTAATTATTCATTAATTATATATTATAAACACTTTTTCTGTATAAATTCCAGATCACATACCGCTTCCCAGAATGACGGAAACGGAATTAAATAGAAAAAGAGGAAGTTACAAAGGGCAACTAACAGCATTTATTAATTATTTGGAAACATTACCTTTAAAGTCGTGCACACAGGCCCAGGTAAATGAGCTACAATCTCGACTGAGTACATTGCCAAAATTATTTGATAATTTCGATGAAGTCCAGCTACAAATAGAATGTTTGGTAGATGACCAGACTGCTCAGCTGCAAGCTAGGGAGGCGTTCGTTTCGGCATTTCACAAAGCTAAGGGTAAGGCCCTAGATATTATAAATAGTATAGTGAAACCTACCGATGACTTTTGTAGTGTATCTTCTCGAAACAAATCTAAACCTTTCAAACTACCGACAATTCCATTGCCAAAATTCGATGGATCGTATGAGAACTGGTTATGTTTTCATGACACTTTCAATAGTATGGTCTCCTCAAATGAAGAACTTGATGACATAACCAAGTTTCACTATTTGAAATCAGCACTGGAAGGGTCGGCGGCTGAGTGCATAAGTTCCATTATAATGTCCGAAGCTAACTACGTTGTAGCCTGGAAGTTGTTATGTGATAGATTTGATAATAAACGCTTATTGACTCAAAATCATGTTACTGCATTACTTAACATTGACATGGGCAACAAAGAGTGTTCGGCAGGCATTAAACGAGTTATAGATCAATTAAATAAAAACCTCCGTTCGTTAGAATCCTTAGGCGAACCCACGGAACACTGGGACACACTGCTTATACACATAATATCACGAAAGTTAGATCCCAAGACGTACCGTGAATGGGAAGAGCACAGGAATCGAATTGATATAAACACAAAAATAACACTGAGTTTATTTATCACTTTTCTACGTAATCGTGCCGACTTCCTTGAGTTCATTGAACTTTCACGTAATAATCCCCAGCCTTGTGGTAAATCTTCTAATTCTAAGGTGAAGTCCATGGTTTCGTGTGTCCAGAATAACCAAGTTCAAGAGTCAGCTTCAAAGGTTTGTCCAAAATGTAATAAAACTCATCACCTGTCCACGTGTCCAGAGTTTTTATGTTTGAGTAACGAGCAACGTTTGTCATTGCTACAAGTTTGAAATTATGTTATAACTGTTTAAATACAGGTCACCTCGCAAACAGATGTAAGAAAACTAGCTGTAAAGTGTGTCATCGTAAGCACCACACTTTAGTTCACGTCGTAAACCATAAATCATCCGATACATCTTCTATTAGTGATAATAAAAATATGTCTTTATCGCAAAAGAATAATAACGCACAGCAATCCACGCTAGTCGAACGCTCACCGAGCAATGTATCGCTTTGTCTTTCTCTCGGTCAAGGTCAAACTCGCCAGGTACTACTGTCTACGGCCCTTCTTAAATTATACGATAAATGCAATCGTGAACACATCGTTCGCGCGTTGTTAGATAGTGGTAGTACATCGTGCATTATTACCGAAACCATGTATCATAAACTTGATTTACCTTTCATTTCAATAAATAAGGCGATGACCGGCATTAATAATTCAAACTCAGTCATACAAAAAATGTGCCGCGTGAACCTGACATCACTTGATAGTACTTACACAACAAAAACAAATTGTTTTGTTTTGCCTACGATAACCGATAAGGTACCATGTCAACGAGTTGACATTTCAAACTTGGCCATTCCCACTGACATTGTACTCGCTGATCCCAACTTTCACACTCCGTCTGATGTAGACTTAATTATCGGAGCTAATATTTTTTGGGACTTATTAGGAAGTCAGCGAATTAATTTAGGGAAGGGCAATCCAATACTTATTGAAACCCGTCTAGGTTGGATAGTCTCGGGTCCCAGTAAAGTACAGTCAGCTCAAACACTCAGGTGTAATTTTATAAATGTTATTGAATCACATTCCACTGATCTCCGCACTGACGACGTACAAAGTCAGCTTACACAATTTTGGAAACTGGAGGAAGTTTCATGTAAACCCACCTGTTATTCCAAAATGGAGCAGGAATGTGAAAACCACTTTGTCCAGAATACAACTCGTCTTAAGGATGGACGTTTCTGTGTCAAGATACCACTGACTCAAGATCCATCTGTACTCGGTGAATCATTGGGACGTGCCAAGCACTGTTTTATTTCACTGGAACGACGGCTTAGTAGACAAATAAAATTAAAAAACATGTACACAGAGTTCATGAATGAATACAAGGACCTGGGCCATATGAGTGAAAGTTCATTCACTTGTAACAAAATATTATATTTTATTCCTCACCACGGTGTTCTGCGAGACAGCTCAACCACTAAGTTAAGAGCAGTATTTAACGCCAGCAGTCTTACTACTTCAGGCTTATCGTTGAACAACATAGAGATGGTGGGCCCGACGATTCAGGATGACTTACTCTCCATTCTCATCCGGTTTCGTCAACACAAGTATGTGCTAGCGGCTGACATCGAGAAGATGTATCGCCAAGTTCTCGTTCACCCGGACGACCGACATCTGCAGCACATTGTGTAGCGCAGCGATCCTTCGCAGGAACTTAAGGCCTACGAATTAAATACTGTCACCTATGGTACAGCCAGCGCACCGTTTCTTGCGATTCGGTGCCTTAAGCAAGTCGGCTTGGAATGTAACAACTCAAAGATTTCTGACGTCATCATGCATGATTTTTATGTGGATGACCTGCTAACAGGGGCGAGTACTTTGGATGGGGCGAAGTTCATTCAGCAAGAGGTGACGGCCGCTCTTGCCTCCGCCTGCCTGCCGCTGTGCAAGTGGAAGTCGAACGAGCCTCAGCTTCTGACCCATGAATCAGCGCGAGATACGGTTGATCTTAACATCGGTTCAACAGAATCAACAAAAACATTAGGGATCAGTTGGATTGGTCCTTCGAGCCGGATGTTCGGACCAACGGCGGATTAAAAATAATAGGCGCTAAGTAACACAAACGTTTATCTTAATATAAGGTTAGTAATTTGATACTAAAACTAAACAGGGCCAAACTAAAAATCCACATATAAAAAGGAAGAAAAGCAGGGTACCTAATGTGTAACTAAAAGACAGTCATAAATTTTATACTTACTTTAATTACAAAATAACACTAGGTAAAATAATAAACATCTTCTTTAACAAAAATCATCTTGTTTTAAACAAAATAAAAAAATTACAAAAAATACAACTTTTTAGTAATTTTACGAATTGTTAAAAACTGAGATCACTTAAGACTTATCTAAATACTAAACTTATGCATAATAAATCACAGCATACAATCAGTCAGAAATGTTTATAAGAATAATACTTGAAGTTCCTGAAAAATTTGAATGAACTACCATAGGAACTACGAACAAACGAATAAACGTATAAACTACTTTATTCAATATTTCCAGGAATTGTAATGCACTAAGATATCAAAAATAATACTTGAATCACATTTTTTAATTTGGGTGAGTTATATAATAATTATTATTAATCAGTCTTATAAATTTAATAATTCAATTCATTCAATTCATTAAATAATTTCATCAGACTTTCATTTTCTTTTTCGGCGTTTCTTGGTGGTCATACTGGCATGTCATACTGATATGACCAGTGAGAATCGCTTGTATTGGTGGTCATACTTGTCATTGTCCCTGTTATACTAATATGACCAGTGAGAATCGCTTGTACTGGTGGTCATATTATTATTTAAAACATCCTATATACTTTATAACCCCTTCGTCCATATTGATAACCAGAGTTTGATAATTGGGGCTGCTCTGGGAAGAACTAGGAACACATATCTTTCACGCAGTGTTCCAACTAACGAGTTACCAAAAAATATTTGAAAGCGAAAAATAATCCCTGTTTGATAACCAATTGTCCAAAGAAAAAAAAAACTACTTTGGTAACTGGTTATCAAACTCTGGTTATCAATATGGACGAAGGGTATTTAACCCTTACAAAGGCAGAGGCAATTTAAAAACCACATAATTAAAATGAATTTACTGAAAACCCCTTCTAATTTTTAAGCTAAAATGAATATTATTTTATTAATAGAATGTTTACTTTTGATTTTGTAACTCTATTTTATTTTTTTGTTTATGATTTTGTGGTAGATAATGTCTCAACATATGTGGTAAATATATTCACTCTGCCCGTCAAAGATTAGCAAGCTACAGTAACAGTTTCCATTATAGGTATCTACTTATCTAGGCTAACGAAACTTTTCTAAAAATAAACGACGCTTATCTCATTATGCAAAAGTTGTAATATTGTGTTTGCATAATAAAATCATCGTCATCGATATACTCTTGTCGTCTTTCCACATCTTCTAAGTATCTCTGCAGTTCATTCTCATGCTTTTCTTCATTTCTTTTTTTAATTTTGAGTTCCAACTCTCTACCGTGTTATTAGTACGGTGTCTTCCAAAACTAATACACCATTGTGATCGAAAAGCACAACACTTGAGCCATTTTTGGTTTATTGGAATAGATCCCTTCGATCTCTTTTACGGTTTATTTTCAATGTTTTTGCCTTTTTCCATAAACTTTTGGTAAAGTGATAATAGCAAAATTTGATTTTTATGTCCGGGAATACTGTCATCAATGCGTTCGAAGCAGCAGTTTCAAAATCTATATGAAATTTTTGTGGACACCACTGAGGGATTTGGGATTTTATCATTTCAAATAATACAATGTACGATTGCTCTTTCCTATCAGACATTAAAGCATACACAAATGGAACGGCTTCAGTTTTGCAGTCGTGGATCCTATATCTCCGTGAATAGAATATAACTGGGCGAAAGATGCAGGGCAACTTTGAAAAGTCCTGTCTCCGAAAAATTCTTGTACATGTATAATGTTATTTCTATTTTCTGTAGAGCAAAACAATACAATGCGACAGTTACCATTGGAATAATCAGAGAGTAGAAAGTTATCTTCAAATTTTGAAGGAATAGCCACCTCTGATGGTGTTTTAAAATTAGTTCTTTTGCGGCTTGCGTATAGAGCTGTTTTTACATTGTGAAGTGTAGGAATTGGTGTCACAAAATGGAGGCCTTTACTTGTGACCACCTTTCCACCTTTGCGATTTATAAATTCAATTTCGTCCATTATATTACTCTTGGAATAAAAATGATGGCCAATGAAATATGTCAAAAACAAAGAAAATAAACTTCATTTACTGTGTGAAATTAAAGAGGTTGAATACCTAGACACTATTAGATTATTACAGGAAAAATGTGATCATACTCGTAAATAGGACAAAATCATTGTTATTGAAACAGCCAGGCTACCGCTGTATATTCTCATCGTTATAAACATCCGCACGCTACATAGATAGATTATTTCCTATGGTGGCTCCCACTATATCTACAGGGGAAGAGAAAACTATTATATTTAGAGGGACAATGACAAGTATGACCACCAGTACAAGCGATTCGCACTGGTCGTACTAGTATGACAGGGACAATGACAAGTATGACCACCAATACAAGCGATTCTCACTGGTCATATCAGTATGACCACCAAGAAATGCTGTTCTTTTTCGTGAGGATCGCTTACTTTTCTTTTATTTCTCTTTAATTCTTGTTCCGCCATCTGAAAAATAAATAAAATAAAATAATAGCATACTCACTTTGCGATCGGAAATTAATAATATCTTTGAACATTAACTCACAGAAATATAGGCACAATATAACTCTGTTTACATTTTACAATGCTTTTGTGATACCAAATTTTACGAAGAATTCAATAAAGGTAAAAGTATTAAACTATCTACAAGAAAAATACGAATAATATAAATAATTCATACTTACGTTATTAGCCGACCGCGCGCGAAACTCTTCTAAATAAACGCGTCCTCCTGCGGGGCACTTTCCAGCCGACAGACTAAATCGCCGTACAGAGGCCGCTGCTATAACCTTTGCGACAGTGTGAGTGCGCACTTGTACACACTTATGTGTTTGTGTATAAAGGTGTAAAAATAAAAATAAAATAAATTTATGTGACACCAGGCATCTTAAAGAATTGAACATGGGGGCACTATAAAATGAACTATACTGTAGCAGTATCAAAATCCACCTGCTAAAGCATTTGTGCCCCAAATGTGATGAGAATGTTCGATGGCCATAACCGGCGCGTCATTTCAAACACATTGCAATAGAAGGCTATAGCCGGCGCGTCCGCCAACGTGTTAACTAGTATCAAAACATGAATACTTTCTAGAGCAAATTAAGCTCTATTCAGTCATGGAACATCTAGACATGAATAACAAAAAACATCACAGTATTTCCCCAAAACCACTACAAACAACAGAAACGATGCAACAGGCGTTTCAGTAAAACTGTCTGAATCGATAAAATATATTGGCCATCTAAAGCGATTAGGTCCATAAATTGGAGTGGGCAGTCCAGTCTCCGGATCTAATTGTAAAGTTTAGCAAGGCCCTGAGGCAATACCACATTAATTGCGTGAGTTTATTAGAGCAACGTAGAATTTGTAAAAATGGTTACCAACAGAAGTAAGATAAATATAGTATATGTTTACGCTACTAGGGTAGCAAATACCTATCTGATGGTAATCGGCTACCATCGCCGATGCGGCTGGCAGGGACAAAAAATATAAATAAAGCCCTTCTATCATCATTTTTCTAGCGTTGCAACTAAAGCGTGAACTTTGGAGTCCGGGGTTTGCTCTTGTTTGTACTCTACTTTGAACTGTTTTGACATCCTGATAGTGACACTATTGGTATGCACGTCAATTTTTGCGATGTCAAACCAGCGATTTTTGGGTCTACGCCTCGTACCGGGACCTGGCCCAGGCGGCATGGCTGGACATTTGCAAATCGGTGAATTAGCCTATTACTCTGCTGGACAAAGACCTCTTACCATCTTATGTGCCATAGCACTCAGTCTACCGCCTTTAATAGAATAGAATATAATAAATTCTTCCTACTCATTTTTAACCTCCACAAAACCCTTCATATTTGTAACATTGGGTTTATTAAATTTTGTGCAATAAACTTTCAGCCATTATAAAAAGTAACAGAAAATCAAAGCATAAAATAAGCTAATATAATGAGATTTCCTCCGCAAAATGTGATGCCTGTGATGGCGTACCCTCATCGTGCACAGTACACGCATGACGCTATCTAAAATGTTAAAATACGCTCTGGAATCACATTTACATACATATCGTATATTTTAATCTCAGCATAAAACCATGTACACAGGAATAAATCAACTTAAGCTGTACATAAGTAGGAGTGCAAGAGTAAAAATATTATGTTAAACTGAGTTTTATATGCTTGTATAGATTTTTAATTGGGAGGGTTAGAATACTCAAGCCTTAAAATGACGAAAGATAGAAGCCTATTATTTTCCGTTGTATGTGTTGGGTATATTATTAAATTTATAACCGACTTCAAGAAAGAGCAGGTTTTATGTTCGTCTGTATTTATATTTTTTTCTATGTTCATCAATATTTCCGTCGTTTGTGAACCGATTTTGAATATTCTTTTTTTTATGTTTAGGACATGTCAATTTGACTTCACCTCGCCTGATGGTAAGCTGAAGGTAAAGTCTCAGGAAAGACGGTCACCATTACATACACGTACCATGTTAACAATGGTGGCACTCAGCTTGACGACCTCATCAGAAGAGGATTGAAGTCGCAGCACTGCGTGACACCCACCGGTCTCACTAGTGCTGCGACCACAATCTCCCTACCCGGCTATGCAAATTTCTTTCTGCATTAGGTTCAGTTTAACTCCAACTTGGTATCATATAAATTTTATTAGTATTGGGTCTACAACTCCGGAAATGCAGCAGGAAACTCCTCAAAATCAAACAGAAAATGTGAAATTATTGAGTGTATTGATGGAACATGACGTCAAATGGATTTTGGAATACGTATTTATATGCTGATTCTGGTGTTACAAAATCCTCTGAACTAAACTACCTTTTTAATAATGTCTAGATTTGATCCAACGGCATATAGAACACAATTTCGAAATTCAGATGAAATAGTAGTAGTTTAGTTTTAGTGACATGAGCAACAGCGGGCCTAAAAAGGCCACGTTGAGCGATTCCGCTAAATTCCAATCATTTCCTCTAATTTTCATAAAATGGTCACTCATTTGAGCAGAATTACAAGAATCGCAGATTCAAATTTCCCAGTTCAGAGTGTTAAGATTTCAAAAAAAAGTAAACCGGTGATTTTTTCTGTACAAACTAAGTAGGTTGTTTTGTAGAATTTGCCTATTTAAAATAATAAAACGATTAAATACCAATTACCCATCAATAATATCTCATAAATTTATAAGAAGGAAATCAAAGAATAAGTGCTGCCGTAATCTCGGTATAATATATATAATTGGTAATTTCAGTAATTTCTAAAAGTTATCTGTTATCTGTCAATATCTGACTTGAATTTCAAAACATTGGGTTGTGTTGTACAAAAATTTCTTCAAATGTATTTCTAAATGTGCGATATACCAAGAAACCTTTTTTAAATCACTCAGCAAATACATCAGTTATTTCAGTTGTCTTGAACATAAGATTAAATGACTCCATTTTCGCTAGGTCAGCACAGTTATATAATGGATTAAATTAAATAATAATAAATAATTTATGAATAAAACATATTTCAAAACGTTAATTGTTTCTTACTTTCTTTTTATTCTATTGCATTTGTTTGCGTTACCGGAAGATAAATGAAAAAAAAAAACAAGGTCAGCTGTTAACTTTTCTATTTACAAAATACAAAAATGGTTACAATATATAATTATAATATACATTAAAACAACATGGTGGCAGCAGAAGGCAGATAGCTCAAATCTCCATGTGTGCAATGATTATGTGATAAGAAGCAGCAGGTCATGTAACTAAAATAACCTTGGGCTTGCTACAATTAAAGAGAGAACGCCTGCTAAACTAGTTGTTAAGGCGAGGGTATTCGACGTTTCGCGTCAGTATACATCAAACAACGAAGGTTAACTTTTAAGGTGGTGTTTAAGGTGCTGGAGGGGGGTCGGTGTTTAGTCCTTAGTGGGGTGACTTCTGCCAGGGAATTTACCTTTAACTTAAATGCTAAGACAACAATAGCGTACGCCTAGGTGAGCGAAGCTAGGCTGTTCGGCGCGCACCGACAAGTGCTTCATATACGTCCCCGAATCTCCCAGGCTGCCGCCGCGGCCTAGGTGCGGGCTCGCTTGGATTCACCCGGGCGGGTCGTCTCCTCTGGGCAATGCTATGGTTTATAACGAGCCTCGCTCATTCCACCGGGGAAGAAAACCCTGAAACAAAAATAACCCTTGTGACTGGGCAGTCACCTGCGTCATGGACCTGCGCAGTTGAGCGCCGTACGCAGGGATGAAGGGATCCTGGGGGGTTGAGCCAAACGGCGCTGGCAGTAATGCGTCCGCGAGGCAACACGCCCTCTTTGGCCTGGATTTCAGGCTAAACGGTAGCCCCAAACACTAGCCATGGTTGGGGAAATTAGGTCAAGGTGTTTCCATTAGTGGGTCACCGGCGAGGAGTGTAGGGTCCACGGTAACCGTGTTTGGACGACTATCGTGGTGGGTAAAGGTCATGCTGACGAAGTAAGTGAGGGTTGACTAGCCGTTGTGGGCAGGCCATTTCATGCCTCCAGCGCCAACCCGATCGAGCCCCCGATGTCGCACTGTAAACCAGCCTTGCACTCCTATATCTCTTTGGTAGTCCTAGTGCCCCTCGAATTAAGTCGAGTAAGGTACTCCCAGTTGCGGCCTCCGTGGAGGGTGGGAAGCCAAAGAGACGAATTTAAAATATAACAAACTAACATGGATAGGCCAAAAAATTGAACAACAACTAACACCACAAATCCCAAAACTGGCAGCTCAGTGGTCCAGACTACGGGTACCAGTCAAGGGAATGACTGCACACGCGCCCTCAGCGTTCACTTGGCCGGAACCGGCTGCTCAGCGGCCTCGGCTGCAGGCACCGGGAAAGGCACTCACATTACACACCACACCGCCCAAACTGGCAGCTCAGTGGTTAACACTACGGGTACCAGTTAGGGCGAAATCACCACACGCGCCCTCAGCGTACAATCGGCCAAAATCGGAAGCTTAGTGGCCTCGGCTGCAGGTACCGGTGGAGGCAAGCACGCAAAACAGCGACTCACAACCTCAGCCCAAACTGGAAGCTCAGTGGTTTTATTTACGGGTACCAGTGCGGGCACCGAAACTACCTTCACGGGAAGCTCAGTGGTTCCATCTACGGGTACCCGCGAAGGTAATCATACACATAAAGGGGAAACCCCTTTATCCCACAAACTCCCCTCCGGGGAAGACCCCCGTAGCGTCAGCCCGGCAGCTTCCTGCCAACCGGAGGACGCTTTCTCAGAAGGCTGGCAACTGCCTAAGAGAAAGGGGTCTAACAGGACCAGGGCACGCACCGAACCGTTTGGCGTGGATGGCAAGGTAGCTGCCGAACCAGCCAAACCGAAAAAACGGAAGGTCCGTAAAACGAAGAAGGAGAGGCGTATGGCGGCCATCGCGGCCAAGTCTCTGCCTTCTTCCTCACAACCCTCTGTTTCGGCAATGAAGACAGAGGTCATCGGCACCCTTAACTTTGCCGCTGATGGACGGAATACTCCGCCTACCAGTGACAGAGCGAAGGTGGCTAAACAGCGACCGAATGGGAACGGTCAGTCCTCTGCCAAACGTGCCCTCAACGAGACGACTTCGCCTCGCGGGGAGTACAAAAGGCAGAGGCTGGACCAAACCAAAAAGGTCGCCAGGCCAACCTACGCCCAAGCCGTGAGTACGCCTCTTGACGTCGCAATTACATGCGCACGCACGGGGCGTATCGTTAAGGACGTATCCGAGCAGGTACTCACCGAGATACAAACTCGTATTTTCGGTGATGCCTTGGCTCGGAAACAAGTTCAGCCCCCGAAGTTTAAAGCCAAACCGCTCTATGCTGAGGGGGTTCTGAAACTGTGGTGTGCGGATGAACACGTGTGTGTTCATCCGCACACCACAGTTTCTCTTACGGCACGCTGTAGCCATGTGCGTGTGCACATGGCTACAGCGTGCCGTAAGTGACATGGTGCTCACGCCCAACGTCAAGTTGGTCGTGAAGGGCCAGACTGACATCCCTCAGCGGGCACGCTGTGGCATACTGGTCCTGATCCACAAGGGCTTCTGGAGGACGCGCGCAATATTGGGCGAGTTCTGTTCTTCCAGAACCCCGAGGTGGAGGTCGCAAAATGGACCCTACTAAACGCGACCAAGCAAAACGCCGCGTGGTTCCTGGTGGTCGGAGTCCCAGAGGACCAAGTACCGACCCTAATGAAGGCCGGACGCCGTCTCGCTTTTGGAGTGGGGACGGTGTACGTAAAGTTCCAGGGTCGGTCCGGTAGGTTTACCGACGTCCCTCTGGGATGGGACCCATCCACGGCGACTATAAAACAGGAGCTCAAGCAGCTGCCTGCGAGAGAGGAGACCGATCCTGTCTCAAACGCTCCCGAGTCAAGCGGGGAGGTGCCTGCAACGACACTACCAACAGTCCCCGCCAGTGTCGGACAGGAGGGCGCACCTATGGAGGCAGAAGAGGCGGAGGACGTTCTGGCCTCAATCTCTGGCCTCCTAGGGGATGACGTCGACTTGTTTGCGGAGCTTAAACTTGGGGGGGACGAAGAGGGAACGACCAGTGATGGCATCCCCTTCGTCGAAGATTAAAGTCCTCCAAGTGAACCTCCAGCACAGCCGGGATGGGACGGCCCAGTTGCGGAAATGGCTGGAGGTTCAACAAACGGCCATTGCTCTGATCCAAGAGCCTTGGATCAGAGGAGGCCACATCCAGGGGCTCTCCAGCTTAGGAGGTAAGCTTATTGTGACTAGCGAACATGATCACCCCAGATCGTGTATATATGTCACTAAAAACCTAAAAACACAGGTCCTCACAGAGTTCGGTTGCAGAGACCTCACTGCCATAAAGCTGCACACACAGCTGGATGTCGAGGACAAGGTGGTCATCCTCGCCTCAGCCTACATGCCCGAAAAGGAGGAGCTGCCCCCGCAAGACCTCTTCCGGCTGGTGGACCACTGCGGAAGGGAAAGGATAGAGGTCATAATTGGGGCCGACACCAATGCTCACCATCCGCTATGGGGCATGAGCACTCAAAACGACAGAGGTAAGTCCCTTATTGAATATCTTTTCACTACTAACCTCACCTTACTAAACACCGGCTCTGAACCAACCTTCGTCACCAAAAAGAGCCGTACGACTATTGATTTAACACTAGCTACTGAAAACGCAGCGGAAGCCATCACGGGCTGGCACGTCTCCAAGGAGGCATCCTGTTCAGACCACAGGTGGATTCGCTTCGATCTACAGGCGGGGACACTACAAACTCTGCCAAAACGCAACCCGAGGAAAATCGACAGGGTCAAATTTGAGCAGCATCTAATAAATAGACTTGCTCAACAGCGCTCCCCACAGACTCTGGACAACATCATACAGATAGAGGAACAGGTAAACCACCTAACCAAATCTATAATAGACAGCTACCACATAGCATGCCCAGGAACCCTACCTCCCAAAACCCCAGGCAAACAGCCATGGTGGGGCCCCGAGCTAGAGCGCAAGCGGAGGAAGGTTAGAAGGGCTTTCAACAGGGCTATGAATACTTGTGCAGATGAAGACTGGGACGTCTATCGTTCAGCCAAATCCAGCTACAAAAAGTGTATTAGATATCGAAGCAAACAGGGATGGCGAAAATTCTGTGGGAACATAGAATCATGCCAACAAGCAAACAGGGTAAGGAAAGTCCTAGCGCAGACAAAACCGATGGCACTGACCGCCCTTAAAAAACAGGATAACACACTCACAACATCGCCAGAAGAATCTAGACGCTTACTGATTGAAACCCACTTCCCTGGATGCGTCTTCACGACACTAATCAACTGGCACGATGAAATCATAACACCTACTGCCCGAGACTGGCAGTACGCAAACAAAGTGGTCACACTGGAAAAAGTCCAGTGGGCCATCAGTAGTTTTCACCCTTATAAGGCAGCTGGCCCCGACGGGATCATCCCTGCTATGCTACAGTGGGGCGACAAACCAGTCGCGAGCAGACTGGAGCGTATCTTTAAAGCCTGTCTGGCACACAGATACGTTCCGAAAGGATGGCGGGAAGTAGGAGTCATTTTCATCCCGAAGCCAGGAAAGGGTGATTACTCGAATCCTAAAGCACATCGACCAATCAGTCTGACCTCCTTCATGCTAAAGACCATGGAACGCCTTTGCTAGAGGGAGCTGAGAGATGGTGCACTAAAAGCCCTCCATCTGGTAGTCAGCCGGATAGAGGAAGCGATCGAACAAAAAGGCTTTTGCCTAGGAACGTTCATTGACATCGAAGGAGCTTTCGACAAAACCAGCTTCACCAGTATTAAGGCCGCCCTGTCAAAACATGGAGCGGAACCGGTACTATCAGACTGGATAACAAACATGCTCAGCAAAAGAGTAGTTCGCCTTGGGGAAGAAGATCAGACAGCTCTGATAGCCAAAGGCTGCCCGCAGGGTGGAGTTATCTCTCCCCTCCTGTGGAATTTAGTGATAGATGACTTAATCACAAGGCTGAACAAAAACCGAGACTACACAATAGGCTACGCCGACGACCTAACAATCCTTATCTCAGGAAAGGTAGCGGGAACGGTCTGTAACTTAACTCAACAAGCCTTACGCATCGTAGAAAAATGGTGTGGGGAATTTGAACTATATATCGGTCAATCCGAACAAAACCGAGTTAGTTATGTTTACGAACAAAAGGGTATTAGGCGAATACCGATTACCCAAACTCTTTGACACGGAACTCCAAATGTCAAAAGAGGTCAAATACCTTGGCGTTATTCTTGACAGCAAGTTAAAATGGAGTAGCCACCTAGACAATAAATTACAAAAGGCCGGGATTACCTTCTGGCAGTGCAGAAGAATGATTGGTAAAAAATGGGGGCTAACACCGAAAATCATCCTGTGGCTTTACGAAACAGTAATCCGCCCCATGATAGCGTATGGCGCTATCGTCTGGTGGCCAAGGACCGAAAACAGCACAATAGCGGCTAAACTACAACGGACCCAAAGACTAGCCTGCATGGCAACCACTGGATGCATGAAAACTACCCCCACTGCGGCAATGGAAGCCATGCTCTGACTCCCACCCTTGGATCTGTTCATCCGCCAAGAAGCAACAGCTGCGGCAATACGCCTAAGGGCACTCAACCTATGGAGCGAGAGAAACACACGACACACCTCACTGCTCACAGATCTCACAAAGGAGATACCTATGATAGGAGCAATAAATGATCGTGTACCCAAACAACACGTATTCGATAAAAAAATACAAGATCCAACTTCATGAGGACCACCGCTGTGAGGCTTTACGCCCAACAGAATTACGCATCTTCACAGATGGATCAAAAACTGGAACAGGCACCGGGGCTGGCGTCTTCTCGGAGGACCTTAATATATCCATCTCAACACCGCTGGGGACCCATAACACAGTATTTCAAGCTGAATGCATGGGGATTACCCTGGCAGCTTCAGCGGTAATGGCCAGGAGAGTGGAAGGCCACTCAATACGCATGCTCTCCGACAGCATGGCCGTGCTGCAAACTTTAAACAGCCACACTATAAACTCGGGACTAATACTGGAGTGCCATCTTAAATTGAACCAAATAGGCCACTTCAACAATATAACCCTGCAATGGATCAAGGGCCACAGCAGCTCGCGCGGCAATGATGCGGCAGATGAGCTTGCCAGGAGAGGATCTGACATGGTGATAATGGGACCTGAGCCCATAATACCGATCCCCTTTGCATACCTACGAACCATAGTAAACAAAACGAACGAGAGATCAACACAACAGCTATTGGATAAATCTGGAAGTTTGCAGACAGGCGAGGGAAGCACTCCCTGTGCTTGAAAATAGACTGACCAGGCGTCTTCGACAACTGACCAAACGGCAACTGCGCACGGCCACAGCTGCAATCACGGGGCATGGCTCCTTCAATAAACACCTTTTTATTTTAGGAATCACCGACAGCCCTCTCTGCAGAGCCTGCATGAGAGAGGAAGAAACAGCGGCACACGTGCTCCTACACTGCCCTGCAACCGCCACATACAGGGTTAAGTACTTCGGAAACACAGGTACGCTCCGGGAGATCGCCGGCAGCGTGAATAGCTTGCTAGCGTTCTTCAATGAGCTGGGGTGGATCGAATAAAATGCCCACCCTCACGCAAAAACCGCGCCTTGTCGTGGAGTTGCGGATACCAGCCCGTGATACCATACCATACCATACCAAGGTGGTGTTGTAGTATCAACACAAATAATTACGCAACTGTTATTTACAAAGAAGATCTTCTAATTGTATTTTAGATAAAGGGAATAAAGCTTATAGTAAACCCATGGGGGACCATATACTAATGGGCCCCTACACAGGTATGGAGCTAGAACACCCATGGGGCCCCATACATATATGCAACCCAAGGGGCCCATATACCCGTATACATAGGTGAATGGGGCCCCAAACACATACATCACTCATGGGGCCCATACACACATGGGTTCCATATACCCATGGGTCCTATATACCCATGGGCACCATTAAGATCCGTAGAGCATCTGGGCCTAAGCAAGATGTGAGACAGCATTCACTCCCGTAAAAGTCACAATGAACCAAGTTATGAAAAAGATAGTAGTAGAGCGTATCCTAGGCTCCAAAAAACAGCCTTCCTCAGGGTCCTTAAACGAGACATCAAGCAATGATGAAAAGGGAGGAGTTAAAACCACAAATAAATAATGGGAATAGGTCAAGACTAACAGTAGAACTTTGTAGTAGATCCCTGCTGCATTTTATTCGATTTGTGAACGTGCCGGGAAGATATCATCCTATTTTTTTAAGTTTACTTTCCCTTTCTTTACCTTCTCCGTTTTCTCTGTGGATGACATCCTATGAGTTATATCGTTGATAAAAAAATGTTGGATATAAAAATCTAATGATTGTGATTGATTCTATTATTATTCTGAACAAATTATATCTAATTAATCAATCAGCCTATTGCAATCCTCAGCTTGACGTAGGCCTCTCGCAATATTGGTACCCGGTACTCTGTTTTTATAAATTTGTTCCAATTAAAAGTAAAATCATTCTCGATAATGAACCTTTTTTTTTTTTTTTTTGTTATCGTGCGGAAATCTTTTCGGATACCCCCCCGCCGGCCAGCGGGGCGGTTATGTCGGGCTTGCACCGACTAAAACCGCACGCCGTCTCGGGTCTTCAGAGTGTAAGGTTGTAAGGTTACCCATAGAGCATATCCCTCGCACCCCGACTGACCCTGGGCCATCTCACCACTAACAGCATCGCTCATCCTGTCTCCTCTGAAAGCAGAGGAGTACGGAGAGCGATGTGTTCCTGCCACGTTGGGTATTAGCCGACGATCAATGCCAACCCTATGAAGGGGTGAAGGGGAAGCCATTGACCGCCGCCCTGGGTGTACCGGCCGCTCCGATTCCGTTCCCCCCGGACTGCAGCGGGATCGGAATCGGAGCGACACTCGAGGAGGTTACCCAACACACACCCCTCTCGATAATGAACCTAACAAACTTTTCGCTTTACGGTCTAAACAATGTCCAGTCTAAACAAAGCATATACGCCATGTTTAGACTGTAAAGCGAAAATATTTTGTTATTTTATGTATTCAGATAAGACCTAATAAAAGACAAGGAGCTTCATTTTAATGATTTCGTAGCCAGTGAAAAAAAAAGTACCGCATAGCCTTTGTAAATGTTGTCTGACGGTAATACAGATGAGGCTTAAAATCTTTAGCACAACTCTTTGAGCTCGTTCCTCTAGAATAAAATATGTTTCAGTGGAGATATTCTACATGGTGATGCCCAGGACATAATACAAGACAGATTACTACAGCACTGTACGGCCATTTTCATTGTATTCGAATTAGCTGTAATGTATTTACTTAAAAACCTAACTAAGTTTAATAACTACATACATATTATATATAGTAACACCCAGACCAATACAAATAGACATATTCTCGCATACAAATATTTGCACTGAGCGAGAATCGAACCCGCAACCTCCTGCCTAGCAGTCGAACGCCCTACCGCTACGCCACAAAGGTAGAAGAAGAAGAAGTTTTCAGACTATGTTTTTCATGGTAATAGGTAGATTGAAAAGAGCTTATAAAAATTTATTACAGTATAGTTGAATTACATTTCTTAATTGAAATTGGCCTACAAATTGTTATAATGAAATGGGAAACAAAATTGAATTAATACTAATCATTAAAGATCTAAAACTTCTCAAACACTAAACTAATTAAATTTCTAGATTATATTTAACTGAATTTTCATTGTAATCAAGCCTACAATATATTTCTGTAGTGATAGAAATAAAATTAATATAAAAATAAATCTTGAATTGTATAAAATCTCTCCTTTACTAGCCATTTATCTAATGAAAACTGTTCGTTGGTCTTATCTAAATCAACAAACGACTTTGGCGATGTATTGTAGATAAACGCTGAGAGTATAAATAATATACAAATGTTATAATAATCACACATCACACAATAGTGGTACTTGCACGTGAATTCCTTCGCATATTAGTAGGCTTTTGAATAGTTACCGATGCACAGTTGACGGTTGGTACTCCTGGTATTCTCAACATAAAAGGTTTGATATTATGTTGATGTCAAAATATATTAAAGGTATTAAGTTAATATTTCTGTTGTTTTTATTATACTAATAATTATTGATTTAAAATCTAATCTCCACTTCAGTAAATTCATCGTTTAACTACTTTTAGACAACAATTATAACCTACCTGCTTACTGTCAATATTGAAAAGTAAAGATTATTTGCATTTGAGCCCACTCATTTTACAATCATCGTTGATCATTTTGATACAAAATGCTTATATGATTATCACTTGCAGCATATCCGGAAACAGAACATTATAGGATATTAAAGAAACTTTTCGACCTCGATGTTAACGTTAAATTTAGCCTACAATCATTAATATCAGCAAAGTTTCTCTAGCATTGTAAGTGTAACGGAAAATCGAGAGGTTAGGTCTTATGTTTTTGGGTTATACCTGTACTCTCGGCTAGTAAAAGCTGTATCCAAAAACAGCTTTTATTTTCGTATCTTTGTTAGTCTAGCAAGTCTATTATATGTCGGAGAAAAGCACTGGTTTTAGTCAGTTCGAGTCTGACACACCCACCTCACTGTTAGTGGTGTGAAAAGCTCGAGAGAAGTCCGGATGTAAAAAAAGTTACAGTTACCGCTCGCCTGCAAGTTATTGTGCTATTATTAGAGTAAGTTTAAAGAACCAAACTTACCAAAAGACTGAAGTCCGTTGGAGCACTAATTTACACGACCACGAATTGGTAAATATTGGTACTCTTCGAACATATAATAATACTTTAATTATACAGAAGGTTCATGTCACCTTCCACCACCACATGTCATCTATCTATATCAGTAGTTCCCAGACCACGGTTCGCGAGCCCCCGGCTGGTGGTCCGCGGGCAGTGGTTCACAAGAGCTAAAATATGGATAGGATAGCAAACAAGAAAATATCAAAGGTCATTTGCAAATATTCATATCAAGAAAGAAATGGACAGCTGTATTATATTGTATCCTCGCTACTGCTCAAAATGAATGTAAGCGCGGTAGCTATGGTACCAAGGTACTCTTCCTAATCGACGCAGCATGCTTTTCTGACGAACTGCAAAATTCTCGACCTTGAATGATCAGTCCTGAAACTAATCTGTTTGCCAAAGAGGACCTCAGCGATACGATATTCAATCGTACTGATTTGACTGTAGCTTACTGTCGATACATTGACATACTGCCATTGCGACGCCAACTTTCTTTCTTTTCTTTCTTTCTAAATTCGTATCACCAATACAGCTACTATTCTCCAGATATGGAAGCAGCATCAATGAGGAAATATTCTGGGAATACGAGACTTCCTCTCAACAGGTATCCCACTTACTTTCAGCCTTCGCCTAATCTGGAGTTTGCCTAATCTACTCCATATCCTAAAAAACTGTTCTTTTCCTTCCTCCGTCAGCTGCCTAAGGTAGAGTTGCGGTGTCAGGGGTGTGTGTCGGGTAACCTCCTCGTGTGTCATTCCGATTACGATCCCGCTGCAGTCCGGGGGGAACGGAATCGGAGCGGCCGGTACACCCTGGGCGGCGGTCAATGGCTTCCCCTTCATGGGGTTGGCATTGATCGTTGGCGAATACCCGACGTGGCGGGAACACATCGCTTTCCGTACTCCTCTGCTTTCAGAGGAGACAGGATGAGCGATGATGTTAGTGGTGGAGGCCACCGTAGGGTCCTGGGGGATCCAGGGGCGGGTTGGCCCACTGCTAACGCAGGGGCCGACGGGCACTTGTGCCGCCGCCGGTGAGAGAGGACTAGCCATCCTCTCGCGTTCCGTAATCGGTAGGTGATCAGCAACGACCTGACTGGTGGCTCCAGAAGGGTACGCTGTGATCTTGCTGACCGGAGGGCTTGCCTTTATTGGCCGGCCCACGACAAGGAAAAGTCTATAACACCCGACAGCGAAGTCGTTAAAACCTATGGATACCAGCCGACCTCCATAGTATATAGGCTTATCCAGGTGCAGGGGGCTCCGCCTGGATGGACCATCTTTCCCCCATACTCGTGGGATATATTATGGACAATAATAACTCAAAAACAAAATCAGATGGACCTTAAAACGACGACCAAGGCGCGAACAATGGAGATGAGAATGACGGAGTGGAGTTAGTGGGGGGAGAGAAGGTGAGGACGCGGTCTCACTCGCGGTCGATTAAGGCCGCCTTCCCCAGACCCGCAACTCCGCTGCCAATAGGTGGGGAGACCGACGCGGAGATTATGTCTGCGGCGTCGACGGCTGGTACCGACAATGAGTCGGTATCCAGCCGTATGGAGACAGAGGAGGGTCTCCGACGAAAGCGGCCACGCTCGGGTGGACCGTCCCGTGACCGGAGCAGAAGCCCCGGACAACGGGCGGCCTCCTCGAGCGAGGACGATCGGCCGGCCAAGTTGGCCGCTTCGGCGAGCAGAGCGCCGAAGCTACCTGTTCACGTCCCGCCACTACCCAGTGGCAGGGACCAGGACATTCCCGCTGCGAGGGAACTCCTTTCGGCGCTGGCCCGTATCACGGACGCCTTAAAGGGGGCCAAGAATGTGGCCGGGAAACGGAAGACGGTGGCGGAGAATGTAGCCGTCGCCAAGACGGCTCTGGAGGAGCTCCTCGCCAGGAGCGCCTCCGAGGAGGAGGCGAAGCTCAGGGCCCGGGTGACAAGCCTGGAGACTGAGCTCGTCAACTCCCGAGAGCATCAGCGGGCCCTCCCGGAGGAGGTTAAGCACCTAACCCAGCTGTTCAGGGGATCCCCGGAGGCCGAGAAGGTCCCAAGAGCCCAGGCGATGGCGGCCCAACCAAGGGCTCCGCCGTCGACAGGAGCGGCGCCAAAGTCGGCACCAAAGTCGGCGCCAAAGACAGCGCCTAAGCCAGCGTCCAAACCGGCAACCGAGGTGGCGCCAGAGCCTGCACCGAGCATGGTGCAGCTGCTAGCGGCCATCGAGAGGCGGCTCGGCGTTTTGGAGGACCGGGCATACCGTCCTCCACTGGCACAGCCAGCATCTTTCGCGGCTGTTGCCAGTGGGAAGCCCGGTCCTAATAAAAGGACCGCCGCCCCAGTGGCCCTATCGCCACAGGGGAAGTCAAAGGGGAGCAGCACCCCCGCCGTCGCCAGAACTACCGCTCCCGCTACACCTGAACATTCTTCCAGAGGAGAGGGGTGGGTGGTAGCGAGAGCCGCCAACAAGGCGAAAAAAGCCGCCAAAAAGGCGGCTAAGAAGGCGGCAAAAGCCGCTGCGGCGAAGGCGCCGAAGAGGCTCCGCGCCCCACGCTCCACAGCCGTCGTCCTGACGGTGACGACGGAGGGTGTGGAGAAGGGCGTGGGGTACGCCCAGGTCCTGAGGCAGGTGAAAGCCTCAGTGGACCTCAAGGCCCTCGAGATTGAGGGGGGGCTCCGGTGCAAGACGACTCGCACCGGAGCTCGCCTACTCGAGGTCTCCGGCGCCACCAGCGGCCCCAAAGCTGATGCCCTAGCGGCCAGGCTTAGGGAGTCGCTGGACTCGGAAGCCGTCCGCGTCACCAGACCCAACAAATGCGCAGGTTTGCGCATTTCGGGTCTGGATGATGCGGCCACGACGGAGGAAATTATCTCCGCCGTCGTGGAGGCGGGTGGCTGCCCCCGTGATCAGGTGAGAGCTGGAGAAATTCGGTTCAGCCCCACCGGTCACGGCACGGCAGTCGTCAACTGCCCCGTCGCAGCGGCGCAGAAAATTGCGGACGGACCGAGCCTC
Source organism: Cybosia mesomella (assembly GCA_946251805.1). Classification (NCBI taxonomy): domain Eukaryota; kingdom Metazoa; phylum Arthropoda; class Insecta; order Lepidoptera; family Erebidae; genus Cybosia; species Cybosia mesomella. The sequence continues at coordinate 17,959,591 of OX276396.1, read as the reverse complement.
CTCGTTGGGGGCTTCCTTAAGGCGCGGGTGCAACTCCTGCAGCCCCGCGAGACCAGGTGCTTTAGGTGCTTGGCCGTGGGGCATGTGGGAGTTCAGTGCATAGCGGGAGACACCGTGGGGGATCGGTGCTTCCGCTGTAGTCAGCCCGGGCAGAAGGCAAGTGCTTGTGATGCTCCGCCGCGGTGCTACAAATGCGTAGCGGAGGGCAAAGCGGCGGAGCACCGGGCGGACAGCAGAACCTGCGCCGCCTCGAGGCCAAAGCCCCGTTCGTCCGCAACGGGTAGCGGGGGTGCTGCTCAGGAGCGGCCACATTCGCGGCGGGATGCGGAGATGGACGTCCATTAATGGACACACCAATCCGCATCCTGCAGGTGAACATAAACCACTGCACCGGTGCTCAGGATCTTCTGTACCAGAGCATCGTGGAGTGGTCTACCAATGTGGTCGTGGTCGCTGAGCCGTACTGGGTCCACCCCGGAAGCCCGGTGGACCTGGACGGCGTAGCGACCGTCTTCGGGGGTTCCGCTACGGACACCTCGCGCCTTGCAGTCATTGCAAGGGGCCGAGGCTGTGTCGCGGCGGACTATGAGGGTTTGGCTGTCGTGGCCGTCTACTTCTCGCCAAGCCTTGACCAGTATGAGCTTGAGCTATGGCTCGCAGGACTGGACATCGTTCTCGTTGCGTGCCGTCCTCGCCCTGTCTTGGTCCTGGGAGACTTCAACGCCTGGTCTCTGGCTTGGGGCTCCCGGGAAACCAATGCCAAGGGGCGAGTTCTGGAGGACTGGGCCAACACCCGTGGCCTAGAGGTCCTCAACCGGGGGAGTGTCGCCACCTGGGAGCGGCGGGGACTCAGTTCGGTCGTAGATGTTACATTCGCAACCTCTGCTCTCGCCCGCCGCGTCCAGGGTTGGCGCGTGGTGGAGGAGGAGGAGACGTCGTCGGACCTCAGGTACATTCGGTTCAACGTCTCCCCTCCACCTAACCTACCGCCGACTATAGCGAACCCCCCGGATCCACGTTGGGCGCTCAGACGCCTGGATCGGGAGGCTCTCCTGGAGGCATCCATTGTGCAGGCCTGGATTCCGTCACCGGACTGGCCTGCCGATGTCGACGCAGAGGCCGAATGGTTCAGGAGAGCCATGTCGCATATCTGCGATGCAGCGATGCCTAGGGTTAAGCCCGGCCCGGCAAAGAAACAGGTGTACTGGTGGTCAACGGAGATCGCACAGCTGCGAGCAGCGTGCGTGACCGCTCGCCGCCAGTACACCAGGTTTCGCCGGAGGCGTCGCCGCCCAGACGATGCGGCAGCCCGAGAGGCGGAGCTATATGAGGCGTACAATCGGTCCAAGAGGACCCTCCAGGTAGCCATTAAGCAGGCCAAACGGCGGGCCCGCGAAGAGCTGCTGGAGTTTCTGGAGCAGAACCCATGGGGGCGCCCTTACCTTGCGGTCAGGGGCAAAATCCGCCCAAGGGCGCCCCTACTGACCCAGAGCCTCCAGCCGGAGCGGCTGGAGGGGATACTGGGCTCCTTGTTCCCAGCGAGAACGGAGGAGCATGTTCCTCCGCGTATGGCTCCGCCTCAGGCGCCTGACGCTGATAATAGCGAGAGCGATGTGCCCGAAGTCAGGGAGAGTGAACTGGGGGTAGCAGTGCTCCGGCTTAAAGCCCGGAAATGCACTGCCCCCGGACCCGACGGCATTCCTGGCCGAGCATGGGTCCTGGCCCTTGAGGAACTAGGGCCTCGACTGGTGGCGCTCTTTAGCGCATGCCTCGAAAGGGGCCAGTTTCCAAAGGCGTGGAGGACGGGGAAACTGGTCCTTATCCGGAAGGCGGGGCGGCCGGCGGATCAGCCATCCGGTTACCGGCCGATCGTGTTGCTCGACGAGGTGTGCAAGCTCTTTGAGCGGATTATTGCAGAGCGCCTCGTCGAGCATCTCACGAACGTGGGGCCAGATCTGGCGGACAACCAGTTTGGTTTCCGCCGGGGGCGCTCCACCGTGGAAGCGATCATGCGCGTTAGGCGCCTGGCGGAGGAAGTAGTCTCGCGGGGTGGGGTGTGGTAGCGGTGTCTCTCGACATCGCCAACGCCTTCAACACCCTACCCTGGAGCTGCGTTAGGGAGGCGCTCGCGTATCACGGAGTGCCTCCTTACCTCCGCCGCATTGTCGAGGCATACCTATCCGAGAGGGCCATAGTTTACCCGAGCTGGCTAGGGCCAGGGCGGCGAGAAGTGTCGTGCGGTGTTCCGCAGGGGTTGGTCTTAGGGCCACTCCTGTGGAACATCGGATACGACTGGGTGCTGCGCGGTTCGTTGCTCGAGGGTGTCAGCATAACGTGTTATGCTGACGACACCCTCGTTATGGCGCGGGGAGCAACGCACCGAAGCGCGGCACTAAAGGCCACGGCAGGGGTTGCTCAAGTCGTGGGTCGAATACGGCGGCTGGGACTCGAGGTGGCTCTCCACAAATCCGAGGCTATGTGTTTCCACGGGCCTCGGAGGGGGCCACCTGCGGGAACCAGCATAACCGTAGGGGGCGTAAGCATCGGCATCGAGCCCATAATGAAGTACCTTGGGCTCGTACTCGATAGCCGATGGGACTTCGGACCTCATCTCCGAAGTCTGGTCCTGAAACTGAGGGGGGCTGCGGCCGCGCTATCGCGGCTGATGCCCAACGTTAAGGGACCCAACGCCCCCACTAGGAGACTGTACCTGGGGATCGTGCGAAGCATGGCCCTGTACGGAGCCCCAGTATGAGCGGAGACTCTGGCGGCCCGCAACGTGCCTGTATTAAACAGCCCGTTAAAAGCGATGGCCGTCAGAGTCATCAGGGGGTATCGCACGATCTCCGTCGAGGCGGCATGTCTCCTAGCCGGGACCCCTCCATGGGACCTGGAAGCGAGAGCCCTTGCGCTGCTGTACCAGTGGCGCAAGGAGGCGCTGGAGTGGGGCCATAGGCCGGAGCCCCGAGAAATCAGGGCTCAGCGGTTCCTGCTCCGCCAGGAACTCATGGAGACATGGAGGGTGCGACTTGAGCACCCAAGGTGGGGGGAATCCACCATTGCGGCGGTGAGACCGATCATGAAGGAGTGGTTGGAGAGGGACCATGGGGACCTCTCCTACCGGATGTGCCAGATGGTTACCGGACACGGGTGTTTCGGTAAGTATCTGTGGCGCATCCACCGGGAGACAACGCCGCAGTGCCAGCACTGCGAGGATCCTGGCGAAGACACGGCGCTACACACGTTGGTGGAGTGCCCTGTGTGGGTGAGTCAACGCCGGGATCTCGTTGCGGTCCTGGGCGTGGACGTTCTCTCGTTGGAGACCATGGTGAGGGCCGTGGTCTCTGACGGCAGCAAGTGGCACGCCGCCGCCTCTTTCTGCGAGCAGGTAATGCGCGCGAAAGAGACGGCAGAGAGGGAGCGGGAGAGAATCCTGCCCCCCGAGTTTCGCAGTCTGCGGCGAGGACGCCGCAGACTCATCTACGCCCGGGACTACCGACCTCCATGATCGGGGCCTGAGGACGGCAGTTGGCCGATTCGCCGTCCTTACAGAAGCAGGCCGTGGCGGAGGCGTGTCGTGTGTGCCCTACACACGCCTGCCAACTCACCGAAGTGGGATAAAACCCGACCCCACCAGGCGAGGCCGCGGTGGCGGCCGAAGTCCGCCGGCAACCCTGGGGTTATCCTTTCGAGGGCTTACCCGGGGTACCCGGCAACGGACACTTGGGGAGGACACCGTGCGGTTTTAGTCGAGACACGACATAACCACCCCCGCTGGCCAGCAGGGGGGTATCCGAAGAGATTTCCGCACGTAAAAAAAAAAAAAAAAAAGAGTTGCGGTGTCAATAGCAGCATCGACATTTAGGTTCCGAACAGTTGAGAAGGACACACGTCCTTGATGTGATGCAAGTGGGGGGCTGGACCAGCCTTTTTGTCATAGTTGTTCAACTTCGTCTGCATTAAAGGTAGTGGAGCGCAACATGGAACTCGATTAACCAGGTTTTGGTTTGTGATGTCGGTTAGCGACGGCTCAAAAGATTGGAAGCTAAGAAGCAAACTTACTCGCCATCCCACGCCACCTGTTTCTCCTTCAATCGCCGCAAAGTGGCGTTTTTTTAGATTTCCGACTCTTTGCATTTACTTACCTAAAAATTTTTAAACCTGGTGTTCCGTACTAAGAATAGTGAAGTCAAAGTGGTCCGTGTACAAAAAAGGTTGGCAACCACTATTCTAAACTATTATAAAATTGTAAATTAGTTGTAGCTGGTATATTTGATATATTAAAAAATAACTTGGGTTATGTTAAATGAACGATTTTGAACACAAAAACATTTTTTTTGGGTTTTGGAATTTAATATGCTTTTTCTTCTAGAACTTCGTCAGACTTAAAAGCAGTTATGTATAGATATTTTTGATTGCAAGTGGTTGAGTAGAACAATATGTGACCAAAAAACGATAACTGACGTTCGCACGGGTGGAGTCGCGGACATCAACTAGTTATCGTAAAACTGTAAACTAGTTGCATGTGTACATTGGAAATATATTTAAAATAAAAAATCTTGCGTTGTGTTAAATGAACGATTCTGAGCGCAGTCGACTGTCTGTTTTTTTAATGGGTTCAAAATCAATCGATAGTCTCAAGTTATGAGCACTTTGTAATTAAATCGATAAATGTTCTCAATTTTTCAATTCAGAATACAGAATAAGTGTATCTGTAATAGCCACCGGAAAAGATAGTTGGGATAACTAAAGTTGATTTTCTTCTTCAATCTCTTTTCCTTCTTCTATCTTAATTCTATAAAAAAAAAAACAATATCATGAAACAAAATTTAAAAAAAACTTGTTGTAAAAACAAACATTGGTGTCTATTACCACTTGCAGTCGTTCAAAGTACCGAGGTGTCAAATGTCGTCAGAATCATATTTAGTTGCATACGCAAACACGAATATTCTTCGCTAATATTCTTGTCATTTGGCCAATTTCAGTGTAATGTACGGATCTTATTGCTCTAGCATCTGTGCTTCCCCGTTTATTCTATAATTTGCGTCGAGTTGGGAAACACATCACACTAATAGCCTATATTTTATTAAGGCTATTACATAAATTTTATTTAGGTTTTCATCAAATTAATTTATAGGTCGTAATTTTAACGCCATGTTGAGATTGTTAAAATTCTTCAGCTGGTTCTAATAAAGCATTGTAATTAAACTGTGTTTATTGTAAATAAAAAATGTATAAATTAGTTATATGTATATACAATTAAATTTTTAAGCATTTTGTATGCTTACTTTTTCTAAAGATTTAGATAGGAAAAAGAGAACATCTAGAACGGGACTTGAACCCGCTTGAGTCCCTTACAGGGGGAATGCTCTGACCAATTATTTAATTGAATTAATTAGGCGGAGTCATCAAATAAACAATGTTTAAAAATGACTGTAAAGTTATTCATTGTTTCCGTGGTTCGCAAAAATTACGGTACATGGCTCCAGCATCGTCTTAAGACGTATATAATATATGTATATCGGAGAATTTCGAATATCTGGGACGTGTCTAGATAGCTCAGCTGCTCAGAGCATTCCCCCTGTAAGGGACTGGTCGCGGGTTCAAGTCCCGTTCTAGATGTTCTCTTTTTCCGATCAAAATCTTTAGTTATATGTATAATTTTACATCTGTGAGATTTTGAAATATATTTATAAGATTTAAACATAAGGAAATTGAATAAAAAGAAGCCTAGGTAAAAATTTAAAGTTGGCACTTAATTTTATTGTAGTCATAATATATGGATTATTTTATTTTAATTTTTAGTAGAGGGAAAATGTCATTTTTTCTAAAATTGCATAGACATGTACATGATGTGGAATATGCCTATTTGCAATCCCACTGTACTCAAACTTCATGTAACTTCCTTAAAAGGGTTATACTTGACGCTCACATCGATAAGATTTAGCTCGTACGCTCACGCCGTTAGATACAGACATGTATTTCAGCGCAACAAAAGAAAAACCGGTCAAGTGCGAGTCGGCCTCGCCCATGAAGGGTTCCGTAGCAGCAAGTAACATAATAATGTTTTTTAATTTTTATAGTAGTAGTAGTAGTAGTAAATCTCTTTATTGTATGTACACAAGAATACTCCATACATAATATAAGATGGTACAGTTTTGAGGCATATACAATTGGCGGCCTTATCGCACAGGGCAATCTCTTACAGGCAACCATTGGATGGAGAAAAAACAGTTAATAGAAGATATAGGGCAGTTTCTGGTGAACTCTGACATTTAAATATAAAATTATAAATACATAAATTTATCACTATACATATAATATATACTGGAACAGTACCTATTTTTAGGTACTTCATACATACAATATATACTTATAATTAAGACATAGTTTAGAATAAATAAGGAAGACGTAGAGAGAGTAGGAGAATAATTAATGACGTAAAAAAACTACTTACTAGATATCGTTCAAACCAATTTTCGGTGGAAGTTTACATGGTAATGTACATCATATATATTTTTTAGTTTTATCATTCTCTTATTTTAGAAGTTACAGGCCCCTAAGCACATTTTACCACTTTGGAAGTGTCTCTAGCGCAAACTATTCAGTTTAGAAAAAAAAATACTAGAAACCTCGATATCATTTTTGAAGACCTATCCATAGATACGTATGGGTTTGATGAAAAAAATATTTTTGAGTTTCAGTTCTAAGTATGGGGAACCCCCAGAATTTATTGTTTTTTTTTTCTATTTTTGTGTGGAAATCTTAATGCGGTTCACAGAATACATCTACTTACCAAGTTTCAACAGCATAGTTCTTATAGTTTCGGAAAAAAGTAGCTGTGATATACGGACTGACAGACAGACAGACATGACGAATCTATAAGGTTTCCGTTTTTTGCCATTTGGCAACAGAACCCAAAAAACTAGCGCCAAATTAGAAACAAGAGTGCGTCTTTTTACTAGTTTTCTTTAAATCCCATTTTATATTACATTATTTATATTATGTGAATCACAAAAACGTAAAAATGATAGAAATTGCTTATATTTAAAAAATAAATAATATTAATGTAGAATATACTGCTTCCGGGCTGTTTGGCCGTGGTCCATAGGAAACTTGTGTCCCAAACGTTTCGTTGATCACTGCGGTAGACATCTTCAGTGGTACAGGTCCGGGCGCCAACGAGTGCAGAGAACTCTCCGCGGCGGCGACTTCACTGCGACTGATGTAGAGGCCCAGTCACTGGCGTATTTATAGGTGCAGTTGGAGGGGGGAACGACGTGATCGATCCTAATTGGTCGAGGCTAAGCAAGGGGCGAGGCCTCCCGATACCGGGGATGCTGTTGGCTTCGTCATGTTTGAACCGCGATGACGAGCGGCTCTCAGTGCTGGGTACCAATCTTTTTGAAGATGAAAACCTTCGTTTTTTCTACTAAAATTGTTGGAATGCTTGGATATTTCGATGACTTCTTGATGGGGTAGCTAGAACCTTCGTGTTCTAAAATTTGATGGTATGATTACCAATCTGGTGGTTCTGCAACCTGCAACCGTTGACTTGTTGAAGTGGCTGAGGCGGCAATTTCGTTCATGTTCCGAAAGGCGGGTCTTGATGCTTCTTTGAGTAGAAAGATAGGCGCGATGGTTTGAGGGTTAAAAGTGTTCTGTTCAAAGATATCGAAATCGGCCTAACCATTTAGATCATATGGGCCATAATATGCTTGTTTCCAATCTAATTATTATAAAATATTGTTCATTACTAATAGGTAGATACTGATGGGCTGCAGCACATTAAGTAGTAGATAAAATAAGCAACTATTAAGTTTAGTATCACATAATGCTATAGCAAACATCACGAAGTCATAGTAGCGCTTTCTTTGTTATTTTGTGGAGAGATAAAAACAATTGTAAGGCAAACAAAGGTGTGTGTAACAAAGGGTAGACGGTTTAAAGCAAAACCAAAGCCAACACACACCTCTCAGGTATATCCTCATCTAAATGAAAGGTGGTGTGAAAATGGGTATCCTGAAACGTAGCTCTTTTTGACATCAGCCGAAAACAAATAAATCACTGGCTATTTTGCTTACCACAGCGACTACAAAGTATATTTCACTTGATCCGACGACTACCAAAACAGCAAGTTATTGAAAATAAAGTGAATTTTACTTTGCGATCAAACCTAAGTAATTTCGTGTTTTAAAACAAATAGCTACGAAAAGTTTGTGAGAGAGAGAGACCCGTTTATATAATGTTATTTTAGGTGACCGCAATCTAAAGTTTTAATGAGTTAGTTACCCTTAACGCGAAGATGGGATACTGTCGGCATATTAATCATGTTTACTTTGAAAACATGTAAGCACCATGTTACAATACAACCCAGCAACTTTTGATTTTTTTATTGGCTGTACTATTTGGTTAGGCTCTTATTACCCGACTGCGCCAGAAGGAGGGTTATGTTTTTCGAGAGTATGTTTGTATGTATAATTGTTTGGCACGCTCTGCAGCCTGAACGTTTCGATGGATTTTAGCTTGAGAGGTGTCGTTAGATTCGTATTTACTGTGAGAGTGACACTGGGTATATCAAAATAATAAAAAAACGAAATGGTGGATTTTTGGCGCTAAAATGTATGTTATTCAAAAAATATTTTCACTCAAACTTATCGAGTAGGGTATCAAAATGAAGAACTTCAAAAGCGGATTCCAAATATTATTATTATTAATTAAAAAACTCTAATAATCCGATTGCCCTAAAAAGACCGAAACAAGTTTGATAGTAGGCGGGACCCAGATGCAAATCATAAACCGAAAGAAAATGAGTGGGTCCCGCCTGCTATCAAACTTGTTTCGATAATTTTAGGGCAGTCGGGTTATTTGATTTTTTCATTAATAATATTTTAATTGTATTTTAAGGATTTATTGTCGTAAAAATTCAATGTTAGAACCTGCTTTGTTTAATTATTAAGTTTTTTTGTTATTATTTGGTAAAAGTAAATAAATAATAAAATAAATTAATAAAAATAAAATATTAACAAGAAGTAAATCTATGTGTCTAACTGCCAATGCCTCTGCAATTGTAAATGTATATTCTGAGATTTCCATCTCAGATATTTGATGTTGATTGAGATTGCGTCAAAAGCTCTATGACACAAGCAATATTGACGTGTTAAAAGCTGAGTGAGGTGTTTTGTTCAATGAAACATTGGAAATGTATCGAACATGTTTAAAAATAATTTAAATAGTTTATTTGCCCTCGCCAATCTTCGGAACTACCTACGCGATTTGAAAAGTTCTTTTTGGATTAGATCCTTTGATATAAATATATACCCTTAGAAACCAAGTAATATGAAGAAAAGTTAAACCGTTTTCGTGTCAATACCGCCAGTACCATTCTGATCTAAAATAAGAGTGTTTGAAAATTTGATTTTAATAAAATAACACATAATAAATCACCATGAAATTCTTTACAGTGCTTTTATTTTAATATATAAGTAATGTTAGTCAGTGATAAGGTTAGGAACCTGGGGATACTTATTGACTCAAATCTCTCTTGGGATCCTCAGTTACAGGACGTAAGGCGGAAAATCTTTGCATCGTCTGAATCTCTAAGAAAGGGAATTGCTCATTTTCGGCTATGTGTGGACATGATGTTCAGTAAAAAGTATTTTTATAGAGAAAAAAGATTAATTCTAAAGTAAATATTTCAGCAAGTCTTTTTCTAAACAAGTGTATACAAAAAAATACACTTTAATACTTATTTAAACATATTTAAATCTACAAAGCATCGCCATTACGCATCTGTGCTGTCACGTAATAATGTAATTTTAATAAAACATCGATTAAAAGAATCGATAACAAGCTTTTTCATAATAATTGATGAAAAAAAAAATTAATGACAACTGAAAAAATATCCATATTGTTCATTTCCGGGCCAGGAGGTATAATGCGCAGTGGAAGTTGGCCCTCCTGGCTGCAATGGGGAAATGAGCAGTCTGCGGTTCACAGAGCAAATTATTGTTGATAAATAGGTTTCACTTACCATTTACTTAGAAGGCACCCGAAACAAAACGCTTTTACCTGTCTGTGTCTGTATCCAAGTGTATATGAAGTATAGGGTGTATGATGGTTTGTGTGGAGACAGATAAACACAGCGCGGTGAACACTGGAGCCCTTCACATCAAATATGTAATTCGGTCGAACAACTCCCAACTGATTACGTTAGTAATTCCAAAATATAACCAAACCAACGCGAGCCAAATATGATTGTCGCGGATTATACTTTATTCGAACAAAACTTATTTTAACCAAACGAGACTTTTTCTCAAGACAATTCTTTTTTGCAAGTTGACAACCAAGTGACAGATAGATCTGTCAACGCAATTTTTTATTACTTCGTTCAGGAACGTAACACATATCTTAAAATTCACTTTATTTTAATTTAATTACAATCAATCAATTAGCCTATTGCAGTTCACTTCTGAATGTAGGCCTCTCCCAATGTGCGTCATAAGACCTGGTCCTCCGCCTTCCGTATCCAGTCTATAGGTAGGGGAAAAAATCTTAACAATGTACTCTATATGACCAGTTTATTGGCGGCAAGGGTAGGGGGCGCCGGCTGAGGCACGTCAATCAACCATTCATAAATATATAAAACTACTCTCGAGCTCATAGGACTCGCATCATTAGCTGATCAGTTCTTTTATTTTTTTTTATCGGCCATTTAGTGCACATACGTGAACTTTTTGAAGTTTTGTCTACCAAACTTCAAAAAGTAGATTAGATTTTTGTCTACCATATTCAGTATATACTTTAGTATAAAAACCAATTCAATCAATCGATTAAATCGTTTTTTATTTTACCTGACAACACTAAATGTCAAATCGCTCTACCTTCGTGGTTCTGTGCATGTTGTTTCTGTATTTTCTGGTTATCAATGGATTTTGCTAGCTATTATGGACTCCGATACTGCTCATAACAACCCGGCTGCCCGCTTGGACACAAAACATGTTTCTACCGTTGACTCTGGCGCAATTTCGGATATCGCACTAGCTTTATGTGATGACTTTGTTTGGCATGAACATGGATTTCACGCACCCCTTTTTGTTTCCTCGAATGAAAGCAACGTAGCTATTGCTATGCGATGCATCAATTGCGGCATTGATGTAACACATCGCAGACGACACAATTTGGAAATTTGAAATACAATTCATTATTGGACAATGGATTGCTCCTCAAGTTGTAAGTGTATTTATTTATATCTAGTTTTAAATGGCATCAATGGTACCAGCAGGGTACTGTCGATACATAAAGAGTAATGTCTTTCTTATTTACATAGTCTGCCATTCATGCTTTACACAGCCCATGCAAAGTTCCTCGTTTTGAGAAAATACACCATAGTGGTCGATGATGGCCATATGATTGTGCGGCCATCATCGAAAATTATGCGTAAATTGTGGATGTTCAATTCTACGTAGGTACTAGATCTCATATCCTGCATACTACTTCAGAAAGAATATACATAATATGTATGTACAGAGAAATGTACATAATAGAATAAGTGAATGGATAGCACTCTGGCAGTTAAGCAGATTATATGTACTTATTTTATAGAGAATATGAAAAATATAAAATATGGACAACTAAGTTCACATTTTATAGAAATACATTATTGTTCATTTTGGGTTGATAGTGATATAATGTCAGTTAACAGATATTTAAAAAATGTTTAATATAGATAGGATATTGATATTATACTCCTACCCCTTCGGGGATACAGGTGTGAAGTTATGTTTATGTCATGTTTATTGATATTATTCAAAATGAGATTAATTTTTATCTGTGCATGACATATTATAAAGGGAGTTGTGTTTCTGAAATTATACTTATTAAAATACAATTTGTTTTAGGTGCGTGTATCAGATCACATCTGCCATTCATGTTGGCAGTAAGCTGACAGAGCATCAGTTCAAGCTGCAACAGCTGCAAATGTAGCGGTGGTTATGCAAACTATCAACTTACCAGCTTACAAAAGAGCACCTGATATGCAAGTTTATTGTTTTTGTCCAGATTGCGAATCACCACAGCGAGAACTAGACTACTAGAATATTGTTACAATTGCCTTGTAGGCAGAAGAACGGTGGGTTGTGGCATCTAGGCTGAGCAAGGCATGAAAATAATGTAAAACCTCCAGCACAGTTTTTAGACCATATTTTAATAGCCTATGAGCCTGAATAAATCTTTTTTATAAAATAAATGCTTGTTTTATTTTACGCCACTGCTTTTTATGTGAGATAGTGCCATTATAACATATGCTTGTCCATTATACAGTAAAAAAAATACTAATATTGTAACTTTTTACTGAGAATATTACTTCAACTCGGCCAATATTACACATGCCGGATATGGTACATTTTGGAACATTGCTTCAACATTAGTACAATATCTAGACTCTGTTAGGTCGGAAACATTAAACCCATAAGTCATTTTTTAATTTAATTACTGTTCACGTTTAGCCTGAGCCCCCATACACAGTGAGCAATTCCCTTTGCGAAATTTCCTTCCCACTGTCACTAAAACAACCCTAGCGAATTCCCTTATTCTACCAATTCTAGACTACGGAGATACTTGCTATCCAGATATTAACGAGAACCAATTAGACAAACTTGAGCGACTCCAAAACTTCTGTATCCAATTTATATTTGGGCTACGTAAATACGATCACATCCCTGAGTACCGTAAACAGCTAAATTGATTACCAATACACCTTCACCGGAATGCACAATTTTTATCATACTATATACTACATACTATACTATACTATATACTGTTTAATCCTTCTATACGTTCCTATCTTAAAGAACGCTTTGTGTACTTACACGACACGCAGGGGAAAACTTTGAGGTTATCCGGAAACATACGCATGCTCGCATGCGCTCGCATAATTTGGAATGCATTACCAGTACAAATTAGACGTTCTCCGACATTGCAAGCATTTAAGACCGCAGTCGAAAACTATTATTTAAGCATATAATATTTATAGGAATCGATTGAGTTTCATGTCCCTTTTTTTTTTTTTTCGTGCGGAAATCCCTTCGGATACCCCCTGCCGGCCAGCGGGGGCGGTTATGTCGGGCTTGCACCGACTAAAACCGCACGCCGTCTCGGGTCTTCAGACGCCGGGGTGTAAGGTTACCCATAGAGCATATCCCTCGCACCCCGACTGACCCTGGGCCATCTCACCACTAACAACATCGCTCATCCTGTCTCCTCTGAAAGCAGAGGAGTACGCAGAACGATGTGTTCCCGCCACGTTGGGTATTGGCCGACGATCAATGCCAACCCTATGAAGGGGAAGCCATTGACCGCCGCCCAGGGTGTACCGGCCGCTCCGATTCCGTTCCCCCCGGACTGCAGCGGGATCGGAATCGGAGCGACACTCGAGGAGGTTACCCAACACACACCCCAAGTTTCATGTCCCTTTTTTTTTTTTTTTTTATCGTGCGGAAATCCCTTCGGATACCCCCCCGCCGGCCAGCGGGGGCGGTTATGTCGGGCTTGCACCGACTAAAACCGCACGCCGTCTCGGGTCTTCAGACGCCGGGGTGTAAGGTTACCCATAGAGCATATTTTCACACAAATTTAAATAAAAATTTACCTTCAAATCTTGATAACAAGGGCATTCACCTCTTTCGTTGGCACGACTGTGTAGGTATTTATTTTCTCGAACGCTCCAGTCAAATACCTAACGCCTTATCTCTAGATGATTCCGAAACATTATACCCTCCTTATTAAGAGCTATAAAAGGGCGCCCGGCTATCGATACGAGTCAGTTTATTTTCGAAAGCGAATGCGAACACATCTTACCGAAGTGAACCAAGAGAGTTATACCTGCGACTTAAGGAACTACTGTGGACTACTGTGAACTGCTGAGCGACTTGAACTGTTGAAGAATACTGTGTGTGCTAGTTATTTAGTTGTCTAGTTTGTGGTGAGCGAATAAACCTCTTTGTTGTGTAAACGGCATTTAATTTGTACCCCGCGCACGTAACAATATATTATGATAATTTACTATAAGTTATGTATTTATTTAATATAATTATTCCCAGTCGCTATAACTACACCACTAGTTATTTACTCTAACTCAACCAATGCATACAAAGGTTGTCTAGAAGTGATCGCTTTAAGCGATAAGACCGCCCAGTGTACATAATTATATTATAATAGTTAAGTACTTGTGGAATTAATTTGTTGGTGTACAATAAAGTATATTCTATTCCATTCCATTACATAGCAACTTTCAATTAATGTGTAAACTTTTATTGATATATAAATTAAATAAATAAATATATATAATACAATAAGATAAATGAATTTTTAAGAAAAACTGCAATAATTTCTAACAAATCGCGATAAAATCCGTTTAAAATAGTTTTACTTCAACCTATTTGATGATGAGATTGGTTGTATTTTACTGAGACTTGTACCCTAAATATTTACGATGGAAGCCGTTTCCGGCAATATTGAAATGGGTGGTATTCGAACCCGCAAACGTGGTTGATTGGCATGTGCCGCCTAAATTACGAAAATGGTTCAAAAAACCCAAATCACACATTGAATGCTGATCTTTACTGTATAATATAAATAGTTTACGACCAGGTGAGATAGAGTTCAAACGTGAGCCTATCCATCCATAAAAAAAAATCCGTATAATAAATACCTACCGAATAATTTCTGATTATATTAAATGAGATATTAAGCAATTTAATTTGTTATCCATAATATAATATATATGGTGGAATAGCCTGTCTTATGTTATACCCCTATAATACTTTGCCATCTGTATTTTTGATCTCTGTAGTGTAACGTTCCCCCCAATATATTCCTTTATGTGAACTTGAATCGCCCACTGATGAGACGTTGGACCTGAGTGCAGCAACTGCCTACAGTGCTGAAGGCACTGAAGTATCCGTTACTATTATATCCTCCAAGTTTAGGAAGATACCATTGACATTTGGTTTTATTGTGATCGTCTAAGTATGGGACCCTTTATACGTTGTGTTTAAGCATTGTAGCAACTCATAGTCCTTTATTTGGTACATTGAGACAAGGCAGAGTACATGGTATTGAGAACACTGATTACAATCTAATTCCTATAACGATTTTCTGTCTAGCAATAAAGTTAAATAATGTTCCTATACAACTACATTGAATCCCTGAACCTAATATGAATTAAGATTTTGAATTTAGGAGCTACCTAGCCTCAGTGATACTTAGTGATATCAAATTCTGAATATTAAGTTCATTCCTAAGTGATCCTAGGTATAGACAGTTCAATTCAAAAGGTAATAGTTTTCAGTAAATATAGAGAATTGAACTTAAAATTAGAGTTAAGATTACCTATGTGCTTGACCTACATTGATAATTGTACAGAATGCCTGAGACTTTCCTGCATGAAGCTAGATCATGGCTAAAGGTAATAAATAGTTATTGACTGTTCTAAGTTACAGAAATAAGTATTAACAAGGGTAAAATATATAATCAATTTAGAAATATCCTAAAAATAACTGAATAATTAAAGGAATGGATATGAATATCTTATATGCAAGTTAGAATATAATTGGTAACACTTGTTGGCAGTCATAAAATAGTGAAACAATGCTTAACTACTTGTAAAACTAAGTTTCACCTTAAGATGTCTGCGAGTAATTGTTCTAGATAATTAATAGTAGGAACATTATATGCACTTAATACCGTCTAATCCTTTACTGATTAACATGATAAGTTTCTAAGGCTTTCTTACATGCAAGCAAGTTTAATTCAACAGTATGATATAAGTATAAGCATGTAGTTTAGATGGAAGTGAAGGTATAACACATTCAATATAGAGTGGCCTCACTATACTGGACCTTTCAAAGGAAATGTACCTACATAGTCTTCTTATATACAATTTGAGTTATTTAGACAAAGATATAGTAAATAATGGTGGTCAAGTGAATAAAATGTGTGATTAAATACATATGTGGTTAACAATCAGGTACCGTGAGATAACCTACATAATAGATTATCTCAGAGTAGCCGGACAAATGAAATGAAGCTTCTGTTGATATATGGAGACTGCTAGGATGGGGTATTTTGATAGGTAATTAGGAACCCTATGACCGGTTCCATTTCTGGAACCGGGGAGGCCGCATCCACCAACCCCAGGCCCCCAACGAGCAACCAATCCTCTCCAAACTGAAGGCATACTAGTTCTAAGTTATGCACAACCTTGGTGCTTTACAAATTAAATAGTACCGAATTGGGAATGAGTGCCCAATTTCGACAAGTAGGTTAGATGGAAATATATCCAGTCTAACGAATGCATAGCTCAAATCATTGCTGTTATGGGTACCAGCTGTAAACAGACATGGTAATATATATGATTAGGCCCTCCCGGATCATAGGACCAAGACGCCAACCGTCACCACTCAGGGTCGAACCTAATCGTCACAGTGGACGAGTCAAACAGTGACCAGTGGGTGTTCGAGGCTGTGTGATCATGTGGCAACTGTCCACGTTTCAGGGTCAAGCGATACCGCGACCAAACGCTTTCAAGACACACGCATATCACCGAGAGGACATAATAATACATAGGTAAGTATGATGGCATGTATTGTGAAGGCTTAGCCCAATACAATGCTTACAATGAAATGAGCACACATCCGTCAAACAGGATACATAGATCAAATTGAACATCGATCCTGTAGACAATTTGTTTTTAATATCCGAATTAAATCAGGCACTCACAAGGAATGGATAGGGACAAGGAATTGTCAAGAGTTAAATGAAGCTACTTTATAAGATAACAATCATTCACCCAAGTAATTTCCGTACCTTTTGAGCTTCTCATCTTTACAATGAAAGTGAGGTCTAATTGATAGGAACGATAATCCAGCAGATGGCTACATTTCAGTATAACCATCGTAATTAAGGTAGCTCAATTTATCAAACCTTAATCTCATCCTAAGCAAACTGAAGAGCTTGGGAGGCTCCTTGAGCGTGCCTAGAACCACTTATTCCGTATACACAAGGGTATTGTATAGTATGCAGGCTGAGTATAACGAAGAGCGTAGGTATAACGTAATGTTTTATAAGTTAAATCATAAGGCCCATTAATCACACTTTGCACATTAAATGCCGTCACAGATATAGGTTAAGGGTCTACAATAGACATCCCAAGCTTATAGAAACTAGCCATCTAGGTTTAAATAAAGTAGGTAGCATCAAAAGAAAGCGTTAGTAGCAAATTGCTTAGGTAGGTACATATAGGTTAACGGCGATAAAACTGTTTTGTAATCTATTCATGTGACCTAAACTTTAAGGATTATGAAAGAACACACAGAACATACTTTCCGCATGTAAATCGGAATGCCGCCTGCTTCAAATGTTATCGTTCCCTAGCTGTAATTCAGAGGAATATGGAGTTGGTTGGCACCGTTAGGTATCCCTCCATAACCAGGCACATTGCTTGGGTTTCCTACGGGAAAACTAGCTAAACCTCCGCCGCAGCGCTACCCTCAACTTCTAACTTAAGAGACGATAAACGACAGCAATGACTTTACGAATGGGTCGCCAGACTCTTCGACCCAAGACAGTAATAGTACGCTTATATTTAGCGTTCTAAAACGCCTAATGAAAGGAGTCTTGATTTTCGTAAAGGCCCTACACTTCCTACGCTAAACAACTTTACGAATGGGTCGCCAGACTCAACGATCCAAAGCAGTAATAGTACGCTTGTATTTAGCGTGCTACTACGCTTAATGAAAGGTGTCTTGATTTTCGTAAAGTTGTTACATCTTATACCCTACATGTATGAATATATCTCACAAAAAAATTCACGTTTCGTTTTATTTTCTACCCACAAAAGTAAATTATCATGGAAACAATCATGAAATCCAAATACAGACAACATATTAAGAATAAGAAGAACAAAACTAAGATAACTCACCACCAGACTTACACGCAGCTACCAGGCTCGAAGGCTGCTCAGGCAGGGCCACCGCTTGTTCCTCGTTCCCGATGAATTCTTGAAGACTGTCACAAGCCTGCACGGGCAGAGCTTCTGCTAGGTTCTAATTCGCGATGAATTCTCGATAAAAACTCCCTGATATTCTCCGGTACGCCCCTTTTATTTCCTCCTACTACCCCCTCCTTTCCAAATTTTCGTTCGCCCCACCGATAATCACGCCACTACACGTCATCTCTTCCGAGTTGCCATAAAACAATCCGTTTCAAAACTACTACCAACTATCGACTATTTGAATTTAATAACGGAACTATCAGCCTAAACGAATAAATCCACTTCAACCATAATTTATTCGATTCTATGTTAAAAGTAGCCTCACATTAAATCAATTGTTTTGCAAATAGTTTATTTATATTCATTACTAATATGTACTAATTTTATTTCATTATTTATTTTCTTTCGACTATGTTTGCTTTTCGCTTTTATATCGTATTAAATCAATTATTAATCAATTACGCCTAGAAAAATGTGCGAGTTCAATCCTTGTTCTCTTCTACAGTCTTTTACAGTTTACATATTGAACCCAGAGAACATGTCCTTTACTTTTATTCTACTTTTAGACCGACAATGTACGAGTAGTGAGAAGGGTATTTTAATGTTAATCTGCAACATCTGAAGCCGTTCTGAACAGCAAGCCCCCATCCTCTGACCGCCAATGCAATCTCGATGGGTGGGACCGTCACAATCGCCCCTTAAAATATAACGTAGTTCACCGAAGTGATATTTTACCTATAATAACGGGTACAACCCATCACGATTGCCGCAGACAATACAACACAACCACAACCAGTCTAGTATCAGACAGAGCCGGGTGCCTACATACATCGTAAGGTAGTGTAAATCTTTCCCATAATAATTCACTATGGAAACCTAAGAATTAATTTATTAAGAAAATATTAAAATTGAATTATTGTATACCTTAATTTTGTTAGAGTGAAATAAGTATTATGATAGTAATTCCTATTGATCACCAAATGAGATGGATTGTGAAGGCAATGGTTAGTTGGTAAAGGTAAGTAAAGCAGGTCCTAACTATCTTCCAATACAAATTTAGCCACACTAATTTCGATGCGGTGAGTTGTATTGATATTGCAAAGTCCTGTGGATTCACAGAACAATGCTTATCAATTATGTTTGTAGAGTGTGCGTAAAGATATGTCAGCTGCATGGGAAGTGTATTTGCTTGCAGTAAATATAATCACAAATTAATGTCGTCATAGAAGTCTACGCATAAAGAGAGTTGTGAGTTCCCTAAAATCCGTATCAACTTCCTGAATAGACACTCACTTATGAAAATACCACAGAATGTGTAAAGTCGACTGTAGCTAAATTAGTATTTTTTTATTTTCTCCTTGTTTGCTTAGTTAGAATCCAGTCATCCCACACCTTAAGTGTGTGTGTAGTTTAACCATATCAAGGCAAACCACTTCTCCATCTCGATACCAAGCTTGATAGCGGTCCCGCAACACAACACTATCTCTTCAAGCCAGGACATGACAGTCTATAGCAAGGAAAGCCTGGTTGTGAGGCAAGCTCAGTCCTAGCGACTCAGAGTAATGGTATTACCCCGCCCTTCAATAATAAAGTCATTCCTTAACAGCCGTCAAACATAGCAAGTGCGAACGGTCCACCCCACATGGCTCGAAACCCAAAAGTGTTCACCGCAAAAATGGCGCATGTGTAGTGTGGCTCATTTTAACTTAACTGTGTAGTCGAGGAAATGTGAAGGTACCTTAACGGTATGCTTAGACCTCGGATTCATCAATCTCGAGCCCGTCTACTATCCTAACTCTTAGCAATCCTTCATAAATCCGATTGAGGTGCATGCAGAATGACTGGACTATAACCATGCCTCGCAATTCTACTCCCTATAGTGCTGGTTGGTTAAAATTCGTTTTTATTATTTATAGTATGCATAACGCTAGTTTGTTTAATACCAAATGAGATTCAATTTCTATATATGTGTGAGTAGATATATGTGTTTTAGAACTGGGACAGATCTCATGCTCCTATGTTCAGGCTTAAGTAAAACTACAACACTACGTTATTTCCTGCCAGTATGACAATCTCAGCGGGAAAAATGGTTGTGAGTCATTCAGCGCTGCCGCACAGAGTAGACGATTATAGAAGATTTTGTAGTTCTCTACATCGACTTATAATCCAACTACTCCATTCCCCAAAAATAGTCAGACCTTGTGGGCAATGAAAATAAAGGGGCCAATAGCCTTTACTCCACCCGAAACAGACCCAAAAGACACGTCCCAGTTCTCAAACATTCATGTAGAGTGTGCAACCAATATGTTCATAACGTGTATAGTCGAGATTCTGTGAAGACCCATTAACGGCATGCTTAGACCTCTAGTCCATCTCTAACCTAACACCTTGCATAATCTTCACAAAATCTATTTGTGACGCGGTGTGAATAGGCAATTGAATCTCAACTGGTCTCATAATCTCATAGCTTTAATTATAGTACTAATCGGGATGGTCCTTCATTCTGATTTTAATGAACCCATTCCATACACTCATACAATTCACTAGTATACATCTCATAACAACAAAAAAAATCATCATACACGCTTTCATAGCAAACTCCCGCTGCCGAGCTCACTACCAACCGACCAGTACTAATAAAGCAAAAGAATTCTCATTATTTGCTCTTCCCCTTTTTTATGATTATTATCATATATTTATTATTATTTTTATCTCCTTTATTCATTTAAATACATATAAATTACATTTTTAAATATATCCCAAAAATACAATTTCCCTTTTATTATTATTATTATTGACTGTCAGTTAAACTGGAATTCCGATTTAGGAAAATAGTGTTCGAATTAATTTCTTACGCACTATATATATATGAAAAAACTGCAACCAGGTTTACAGTCATAACTGCATATCACGAATCTCCCTCAGGGTAATAGACCACCATCTAAATCAAATGACATTTCTTCGTGATTCTACAGGTTTCACCGTGATTTTAATATACCACCACCATTGCTTCAGTGCTCATTCGAATGATTGCCTCTTATGATACAAAAAAAAAATCGTAAAAGAATAATTACATTTATTAGTTCAATTATGTATCTGTTCAACACAATTTCAATAGCCTAATTTACACACATTCTAATTCTAAAATGATCAACCAGTGAACCATACTTAAATCTATCACTCGTACCACAAATAATAATGTTCTAACATTGACTAAATCTTAATAACTATGATTAACATTAAATTATTCATGTAGTAATATTAACTATCCAATAACTGAAAACCTTCAAATACACCTTCCTGTCTTTAAAGTAATTTAAAAAATTCAAAAAAATCAAAGTATACTGCAGTCAATCTAACATAAAGTCCATCTAATTATTTATTAAATTCCCGCCCCCTAGCTTATATAGTCTGCTAAAGTATTCCTATCATATTGATAATTAATGTACTGCTATGAATGGAGCAACTGCATCCAAAGTACCAATGCAATGAGTGTGCAATAATGGGTACAATGATAATATGTAAGTATACAACTATGTAGTCAATCTTAGTTATTTACTTAAAAAAACATCTATATATTTAATGTTATGAATAGGCATTTGTACCTTGTTTTCCCTAGAACTGCCTACGAAATTATAGCTAAGAACTAGTTACTGTTGTTTCTTCCCTATGTCATGAAGTATCTGCTTACGATCTAATAATAATATTTCAACTTTAACAAAAACACTTCGCGATATAATCTACTTCCATGATCACATACAAGATTAGCTGATAACGCACGAGACCCTGATTGTAAGTTTCGATTTTAAATCCAAGAACTAATAAAACAAAGTACTTCATAATATGTCCAATTATCTATTTATTTATTTTTTATATCTACTTAATAGGTCTATTAGAATTAAAATAAGAGTATAAAACCACGCCCTCTATTCAACTTTCAATGAACTAACAACTGACGGGGATTGATCGCCCCTAGGTTATTTCGCTAGATGGCGCTAGTAGGTTCCAATCCAGCTACAATATTAAACTTATACATCTCAGTTATCGAATCCAACCTAATAAAATTTAACTATACGTTTTATACAAATAACTAAAAGCACATTCTATACATACGATGCAAAAATTTCAGATTTAACTACCATATCTAATGATAATTAGAGCTCATAACCTGCCATCTAGTGTCCCACCGCATCCAACTATAATGTCGAAGAGAATTATCACATAATAACTTCTTTAAAGATCCAGTTTTTGCGTAAAGTTTGTAAAACTATGTCTATTTAAATGTAAATTTACCATATTATGTAACTGTCCCAAAATAATTAACTAAGGTTTGTTCCAGGTGAACTTATTAAAAGTTCAAGCATTAAATCAATTATAGCGAAATCTTATTGACAGTCGATTCTCGTTACATTCTGAAAAATTTCAGTCATGTAAGCAACCCAAGTTCCGCCTAGCGACAATACCCCGAACTACCTTTAAGTCTACACTGTAAAAATACTATAAACATTTAAGTAGATAAAATACTAAATTTGAATAAAGGACATGGGCTCAAGCTGAAATTAATACAATTCAGGAACAAAATAACCATCAAATGACAAAAGATTTACTGGGAATTGAACTTACGATCATTTGACATAGCTAGGCATTCTAACCACTACTCCATAGCAGAATATAGTAATAAAATATAATTAAAATGACAAAAAGAGCTTCCCCTTTTGAGGATCGAACCCTGACCACCTGTGTGTTAGTTACTTAGGGCAATCCAATAGACCATCTCAGACCCTGCTAATTTTTCTAAAATTTAGGTTTACTTCCTACATGGCAAATCATGTAAATGTTTAAAGTCTTGACACACTAAATAAACGCTTCTAATATACTTTTTATACTATTATTAATATTATTATTATTTATAATATCGCCGCTTTACAAATATCTACTGAAATTATATAAAACACATTATTTTGATTTGTCTAATAGCTGTTATGGTGTCACTATCAATTCCCCAATCGTAGGTACATAGTTTTGTTGCCTATATTTTATGTTCTCGAGGCAAAGGGGAATCCAAAATATTACAGAATTTATTTCCGTATATTACTTCTACGAAAGAACTTTGTTCTTAAATATGGAATCATCTTCTAAATAAATAGCAATTCAACAATCGCGACATAGCACTTCCGCTGACGCGCTGCTGTGCAATGTTTTCGTATCATTTATTATTTACGTTAACATTTAAACTAAACCATCCCTACAAAATCTATAAGAAATTCCTAAATCGCTAATTACATAATAATAACATTTCATTTTACATGTATCTATTATTTAAATATTTCATGGGATTTTAAAAGACTTTAATTTTATCTTGATATTCCGTTGTATGCATTGTTTTGCAAAACACTCAGTTCACACAATCATATAAATAAATTTTATCGACTTTTGATTTTATCAGCTAATTTTACAAAGCCAATATCGTTTTTTCATTATGAAATCACCCTGAATACTTCAATAAGAATTTATCGTCCGCGAACGCCGTTACAACTAGGTACTTCTAAACTTCTTCAACAAGTAAGTTCTTTGACGAGC
Organism: Cybosia mesomella; assembly: GCA_946251805.1. Taxonomy (NCBI): domain Eukaryota; kingdom Metazoa; phylum Arthropoda; class Insecta; order Lepidoptera; family Erebidae; genus Cybosia; species Cybosia mesomella. Next base: position 17,935,959 of record OX276396.1, on the reverse strand, counting down.
AATATTATCTAAATGAAACCTTTTAATCCCATAACCTATTGTTAATTCTATTTAGTACTATTGTGTATAGCAACAATGTAAAGCATCAACCTATGGCAGCAGTGCTCACACCTAAATACTAAAATAAAATTTATAATTAGAATAAAGTTTAACATTACAACGACTATCAAGCACCATGAATGAGGTATTATTTTGATCGGCTGCCTAACCTATCTCATCACAATGTCAGTTCAGTGAATACATCTTAGTATGCGAACCATTAACTTATGTATATTGTAAGCAATGCATTTAAGTTTTTATCTATTTCACTACCTACTTTTATAATTTGCACCATCTTTTGTACCATATTAGTTCATGCAACCACAAGGTACTTGTAACACTAAATGTTTAGATGTAAGTATCTATGTTATTAGGTATTCATATTTGTAACCATGTACCTATTCCTTATATAAGTAGAACTACTCTTTGATTCCAGTGAATAATGTACTTAACCTCAATTTCAGGTTTTAGCTTATATAAATTACTGTAAACCCTTTCATAAAGGACAGTATAAATGCATAAACCAACCATATTTAAGATGTTTAAATTCCTATAAATTTAAAGTATAGTAATCATATCTTTCTTTGTTTCAGCGTTTGAAAGAATCTATCCTTGACTCTAAAAGAGGAATCTATTATTCTCACACAACCGGACACTTTAATATAAATGACAGGTTCCATGTGCAAAGAAGAATTTGGATAACACTAGAAGTCAATGAACTTATACAGCTGTGAACTAAAATTTGAATGGTACAAAACTCAAATTAGATACAACTTGTACTTGGAAGTAGGTACACAATAGAATACAGTACAGTAAGTTTTCCATTGAAAGTTCCCTAGAAATACTCAAAATAATCTACTTTTTGCCGCTAACATTATACATTACAAATCTAATGTAAACTAGTGTATATGAATTTTATGATTTTCTACTGATTGATGCAACCTAAAACAGATTGTTTATTTTGTGATACTGACAGGCAACTATGTGACATTTGTCTGCTATGGGCAAATGTATTAGTATTTGACTTCATTTCATATGTACATGTACTTACATGTAAAATAAATTAATCTATTATATCACTACTATTACATAAGGCAGTATATATGGCTATGGTTTACCTATTTATAACTCATCACTTAGTAAATTAATGCAAATTTAAATATTAGGCATCTACTTAATATTACTTTCAACCCAAAATTTACTTACTCTGACTATGCCCAAACAATGAAACTGCACTGAAATTATGGTAACAGTCTATTATTCATAGCATCATTCTTAGAATGTTTAAAACAAGTTATTTAGCTTGTAATAATATATTCTGGCTTAGGTTTCTGCTTAAGGCATTTTATTATTAATCTATATATTTGATAAACTGTGTAAAAAGTAAGCTACTATATATTGTGTTTTCTTCCTCAAAGTTTTAATTGACCTTATGTGTATTTGTATGTATCAGTATCTGTGTATTTACTTGTGCCTAGGCTCTTGCTTGTAAATTTATGTACTTTTATGACATACATAATGTGTTGTTTGTGTTGTATTATTGTTCCTACACAGCAATATGGTTATGCACGCCCCTAAATACTTTAAATGGTTACACTACTCTACCTATAGCATTATTAGTCCCATTTTAGATATAAAATACTTCTCACCTTCGATATTAAAAGACATAGTGTTCCCAAGGTACTCGCTTATCCTCAACAATTTGCAAAACCAAACAATCTTGGTCATCACGGCACCAAATTGTAACGTTCCCCCCAATATATTCCTTTATGTGAACTTGAATCGCCCACTGATGAGACGTTGGACCTGAGTGCAGCAACTGCCTACAGTGCTGAAGGCACTGAAGTATCCGTTACTATTATATCCTCCAAGTTTAGGAAGATACCATTGACATTTGGTTTTATTGTGATCGTCTAAGTATGGGACCCTTTATACGTTGTGTTTAAGCATTGTAGCAACTCATAGTCCTTTATTTGGTACATTGAGACAAGGCAGAGTACATGGTATTGAGAACACTGATTACAATCTAATTCCTATAACGATTTTCTGTCTAGCAATAAAGTTAAATAATGTTCCTATACAACTACATTGAATCCCTGAACCTAATATGAATTAAGATTTTGAATTTAGGAGCTACCTAGCCTCAGTGATACTTAGTGATATCAAATTCTGAATATTAAGTTCATTCCTAAGTGATCCTAGGTATAGACAGTTCAATTCAAAAGGTAATAGTTTTCAGTAAATATAGAGAATTGAAATTAAAATTAGAGTTAAGATTACCTATGTGCTTGACCTACATTGATAATTGTACAGAATGCCTGAGACTTTCCTGCATGAAGCTAGATCATGGCTAAAGGTAATAAATAGTTATTGACTGTTCTAAGTTACAGAAATAAGTATTAACAAGGGTAAAATATATAATCAATTTAGAAATATCCTAAAAATAACTGAATAATTAAAGGAATGGATATGAATATCTTATATGCAAGTTAGAATATAATTGGTAACACTTGTTGGCAGTCATAAAATAGTGAAACAATGCTTAACTACTTGTAAAACTAAGTTTCACCTTAAGATGTCTGCGAGTAATTGTTCTAGATAATTAATAGTAGGAACATTATATGCACTTAATACCGTCTAATCCTTTACTGATTAACATGATAAGTTTCTAAGGCTTTCTTACATGCAAGCAAGTTTAATTCAACAGTATGATATAAGTATAAGCATGTAGTTTAGATGGAAGTGAAGGTATAACACATTCAATATAGAGTGGCCTCACTATACTGGACCTTTCAAAGGAAATGTACCTACATAGTCTTCTTATATACAATTTGAGTTATTTAGACAAAGATATAGTAAATAATGGTGGTCAAGTGAATAAAATGTGTGATTAAATACATATGTGGTTAACAATCAGGTACCGTGAGATAACCTACATAATAGATTATCTCAGAGTAGCCGGACAAATGAAATGAAGCTTCTGTTGATATATGGAGACTGCTAGGATGGGGTATTTTGATAGGTAATTAGGAACCCTATGACCGGTTCCATTTCTGGAACCGGGGAGGCCGCATCCACCAACCCCAGGCCCCCAACGAGCAACCAATCCTCTCCAAACTGAAGGCATACTAGTTCTAAGTTATGCACAACCTTGGTGCTTTACAAATTAAATAGTACCGAATTGGGAATGAGTGCCCAATTTCGACAAGTAGGTTAGATGGAAATATATCCAGTCTAACGAATGCATAGCTCAAATCATTGCTGTTATGGGTACCAGCTGTAAACAGACATGGTAATATATATGATTAGGCCCTCCCGGATCATAGGACCAAGACGCCAACCGTCACCACTCAGGGTCGAACCTAATCGTCACAGTGGACGAGTCAAACAGTGACCAGTGGGTGTTCGAGGCTGTGTGATCATGTGGCAACTGTCCACGTTTCAGGGTCAAGCGATACCGCGACCAAACGCTTTCAAGACACACGCATATCACCGAGAGGACATAATAATACATAGGTAAGTATGATGGCATGTATTGTGAAGGCTTAGCCCAATACAATGCTTACAATGAAATGAGCACACATCCGTCAAACAGGATACATAGATCAAATTGAACATCGATCCTGTAGACAATTTGTTTTTAATATCCGAATTAAATCAGGCACTCACAAGGAATGGATAGGGACAAGGAATTGTCAAGAGTTAAATGAAGCTACTTTATAAGATAACAATCATTCACCCAAGTAATTTCCGTACCTTTTGAGCTTCTCATCTTTACAATGAAAGTGAGGTCTAATTGATAGGAACGATAATCCAGCAGATGGCTACATTTCAGTATAACCATCGTAATTAAGGTAGCTCAATTTATCAAACCTTAATCTCATCCTAAGCAAACTGAAGAGCTTGGGAGGCTCCTTGAGCGTGCCTAGAACCACTTATTCCGTATACACAAGGGTATTGTATAGTATGCAGGCTGAGTATAACGAAGAGCGTAGGTATAACGTAATGTTTTATAAGTTAAATCATAAGGCCCATTAATCACACTTTGCACATTAAATGCCGTCACAGATATAGGTTAAGGGTCTACAATAGACATCCCAAGCTTATAGAAACTAGCCATCTAGGTTTAAATAAAGTAGGTAGCATCAAAAGAAAGCGTTAGTAGCAAATTGCTTAGGTAGGTACATATAGGTTAACGGCGATAAAACTGTTTTGTAATCTATTCATGTGACCTAAACTTTAAGGATTATGAAAGAACACACAGAACATACTTTCCGCATGTAAATCGGAATGCCGCCTGCTTCAAATGTTATCGTTCCCTAGCTGTAATTCAGAGGAATATGGAGTTGGTTGGCACCGTTAGGTATCCCTCCATAACCAGGCACATTGCTTGGGTTTCCTACGGGAAAACTAGCTAAACCTCCGCCGCAGCGCTACCCTCAACTTCTAACTTAAGAGACGATAAACGACAGCAATGACTTTACGAATGGGTCGCCAGACTCTTCGACCCAAGACAGTAATAGTACGCTTATATTTAGCGTTCTAAAACGCCTAATGAAAGGAGTCTTGATTTTCGTAAAGGCCCTACACTTCCTACGCTAAACAACTTTACGAATGGGTCGCCAGACTCAACGATCCAAAGCAGTAATAGTACGCTTGTATTTAGCGTGCTACTACGCTTAATGAAAGGTGTCTTGATTTTCGTAAAGTTGTTACATCTTATACCCTACATGTATGAATATATCTCACAAAAAAATTCACGTTTCGTTTTATTTTCTACCCACAAAAGTAAATTATCATGGAAACAATCATGAAATCCAAATACAGACAACATATTAAGAATAAGAAGAACAAAACTAAGATAACTCACCACCAGACTTACACGCAGCTACCAGGCTCGAAGGCTGCTCAGGCAGGGCCACCGCTTGTTCCTCGTTCCCGATGAATTCTTGAAGACTGTCACAAGCCTGCACGGGCAGAGCTTCTGCTAGGTTCTAATTCGCGATGAATTCTCGATAAAAACTCCCTGATATTCTCCGGTACGCCCCTTTTATTTCCTCCTACTACCCCCTCCTTTCCAAATTTTCGTTCGCCCCACCGATAATCACGCCACTACACGTCATCTCTTCCGAGTTGCCATAAAACAATCCGTTTCAAAACTACTACCAACTATCGACTATTTGAATTTAATAACGGAACTATCAGCCTAAACGAATAAATCCACTTCAACCATAATTTATTCGATTCTATGTTAAAAGTAGCCTCACATTAAATCAATTGTTTTGCAAATAGTTTATTTATATTCATTACTAATATGTACTAATTTTATTTCATTATTTATTTTCTTTCGACTATGTTTGCTTTTCGCTTTTATATCGTATTAAATCAATTATTAATCAATTACGCCTAGAAAAATGTGCGAGTTCAATCCTTGTTCTCTTCTACAGTCTTTTACAGTTTACATATTGAACCCAGAGAACATGTCCTTTACTTTTATTCTACTTTTAGACCGACAATGTACGAGTAGTGAGAAGGGTATTTTAATGTTAATCTGCAACATCTGAAGCCGTTCTGAACAGCAAGCCCCCATCCTCTGACCGCCAATGCAATCTCGATGGGTGGGACCGTCACAGTAGTAGCAAATAAGCCTATTGCCCATACCAATAAAACTCTATTGTGCTAATGATGTTACTTCACGTATATAATACGTTACATTTTATGGACTTAAGTTACTGGAAACAATGTTTTTCCTATACGTACAATAAAATATATAATATTTCAATGTTTAGATGTTTGTTATTCAATCACGCTCTAACAGCTGAACGACTCTGGCTGAAAATTGGTACAGGGATAGATTATAGTTTGGAATAACATATAAGCTATCCCTAGAATAGTTTCCCATGGGTTACGGAAACAGGATCAAAATTACCCGAAGGTGGGGCCGCGGGTAACAGCTAGTTATATATGCCTTATTGTCTACATGGATGCCAAATATCAAGTTTTTAGGTGAACTGAAAGTGGATTAGTTTTTTGATCAGTGAGGAGTCAGTCATAAAAATGACAATTTTGAAACGTTGATATATCAATAACTATTTGAGGAACATCTATGACAATTATTTGGATTCTAGACAAACTAACGGGCTTAAAAAGGTTTCCAAGGGTTACGGGAACGTGATAAAATTACATGCAAGCGGATCCGCGGGCAAGTTATGAATAATTTTCAGTTTTCAGATTTTTTCCTTTGTATATGCTTCATACCTAAATACCAAATATCCAGTTTCTAGGTCATCTGGAAGTGGGTTAGGGTTTTGATCAGTTTTTAAACTTTAATATATCGATAACTTTTGAGCAATATCTATGAAATTTTGAATCATGGACTAGCTAATGGGCTTTAATAAAGGTGCCAAATTTCATATATGTAGATTAAAAAGTTTTTGAGTTGTGAAGGGGTGAGAAGTAGCGCGAAATGGTTTGTGTAAATATACACATGGCTGCTGCGTTGCTAGTTTCTTTTTCTTTGAACTCGGCTGGACAGGCTGCTACGTGTCTAGATTGAAATGAGTAACATATCTACGCCTAAGAAGACACATAAAGATGCGTTTCAAGTTCAAGTGAAGGAGATGTGGATACACTATAATTCATCGACCCGAAACGGACAGTCATCGCTCTACTCCGCTCAATCCGCCATAAACGCAGCCTTATAGTAAAGTCAGGAAATACCACTGATTTAATAACATAACTACGAGTATGTAGTTATTTTATTTCAGAAATTTCTCTCGGCTTCACCCGCTGTGTAATATTTAAATTTTAAATCTGTCACTTGTATATTTGTATTTTGATTTAAGAAAATGAGAAAAGTTGTTTTATTTTATTTCGGCAAACATATTTTTATCACCATCAGTGTCTATCCCGGTTACATCCATAGTTGCCCGGTTTGAACCCAAGCCTAAGATCTTGGAGCTTGAGCTCCAAGATATTGTTACGTGCGCGGGGTACAAATTAAATGCCGTTTACACAACAAAGAGGTTTATTCGCTCACCACAAACTAGACAACTAAATAACTAGCACACACAGTACTCTTCAACAGTTCCAGTCGCTCAGCAGTTCACAGTAGTCCACAGTAGTTCCTTAAGTCGCAGGTATAACTCTCTTGATTCACTTCGGTAAGATGTGTTCGCTTTCACTTTCGAAAATTAACTGCCTCGTGTCGATAGCCGGGCGTCCTTTTATAGCTCTTAATAAGCGGGGTAGAATATTCCGGAAGGTACTAGGGCGTTCGAGAATAGTAGGTATTTACTGGGGCGTTCGAGAACATAAGTACCTACACAGTCGTGCCGGCGATAGAGGTGAATGCCCTTTTTATCGCGATTTGTAGGTAAAGTTGGTATAGGTAGACAAAAGGGCGTGTGATTTTGTATTGACTTTTCTGGATTTTTCTAAACGGATCGATAGAGTACTTCGACATTAACAATGCGTATTAATTTCTAGAAGATTCGATCAGTAGTTTCCGAGATATCGACGATCGTTGTACCATTACCCCCCTCTTAATCATGCTCGTCCCGAGCATCATTTGTTCCATGATATCGCGTCAACCTATCCACATGGACTACCTTTGGTTTTCCCCTAAGACCCTTCTTAATGCGGTAGGTGATGTCATTGATTCTTGTGACAACCGTATAGGGTCCTTCCCAGCGAGCTTGAAGTTTTGGAGATTTCCCTTTTCTGCGTAGCGGGTTGTGAAACCATACCAGTGTTCCTTCTTCAAAACCGTTGGTGTTTGCATTTCTATCGTACCGGGTTTTCATCCTTATACCTGTCTTCAAATTGTTTTCCCGTACCATTCTGTGCACCTCGTCCAGCCGGTTTTGAAGTTCACTCACGTAGTCCGTTACGGGCTTAGGACTTTCGGGTGGCGTGCCGGTTATTGCATCCACTGGTAGCCTTATCTCTCGACCAAAATTTACTTTAGCTGGAGTGTGTCCCGTACTGTCATGCACCGCAGATCGATAGGACATCAGGAACAGTGGGATGTACTGGTCCCAATCTTTTTGGTGTTCGTCGACAACTTTAGCCAAGTGATTTTCCAACGTCTGGTTAAACCTCTCGACCATTCCGTCTGACTGTGGGTGCGCTGGAGTCGTACGGGTCTTGTTTATACCGAGGAGTTTGCACATTTCTTGAAACAGAGCAGACTCGAAGTTCCGTCCTTGGTCGGAGTGGATCTCCATAGGTGCGCCATATCGACTGACCACTTCCTGAACTAGTTTCTTGGCTACAGTGACTGCTTCCTGGTTGGGTGTCGCAAATACTTCCGGCCACTTAGTGAAGTAGTCTTGCACTACTATGATGTATTTGTTACCCTCATCAGTCGTTGGAAAAGGTCCAGCAACATCAATGGCGATACGTTCCCACGGTGCCCCAACGTTGTACAGCTTCAATTTTCCTTTGCTTCTTGTCTGCGGTCCTTTAACCGAAGCACATGCAGTGCATTTACGGCACCAATCCTCGACATCTTCCCGGCAACGAAGCCAGTAAAACCGCTGTCGCACTTTAACCAGGGTTTTCTTGACTCCGAGATGCCCGCCAGAAACACCATCGTGGATGTACGGCACGTAAGAGTGGGGCCACCTTGCTTCTTGGTACCACTACTTGCATGGTACTTCCTTACCATCGTTAGACTCCCATTTCCTATACAGGACATCGTCTACCAGTGCTAAGCTGTCCCACTGGGCCCAATAGCTTTTGGTCGTCGAACTGTAAGCAGATACGTCACTCCATTGGGGTTTGCTGCCAAGCTGTTTCCAGTGCAGTATAGGTTTCAGATCATCATCATCCTCTTGCGCCTTCTTCATACTGCTTCCAGTCCATTCGTCGTCAAGTCCATTCACCCTTATGACTTTAATCTCTTCTCGGGCTTCGTTTCTTTGACAATGCTTGCAATCTTCGACACACGGCCTTCGTGACAAAGCATCAGCATTGCCGTGCCCTTTTCCACTTCGGTGTTCTATCACAAAGGGAAATTCCTGTAGTTGCTCGATCCATCTTGCTACTTGGCCTTCTGGGTTCTTGAATTGCAGCAACCACTGTAGCGCAGCATGATCTGTCCTTAGTGTAAACTCTCGTCCTATAAGATACTTGTTAAAATGCTGTAAAGACTTCACCACAGCGAGAAGTTCACGACGAGTAACACAGTAATTCCTTTCCGGTTTAGATAGCGATTTACTGAAGTATGCTATTACAACATGGCGATCTCCCTGCACTTGTGACAACACTCCACCTATTCCGCTGTTACTGGCGTCCGTGTCCACAATGAATCTACCTTCCCTAGTAGGATAACCCAATATAGGGGCTTCGCACAATCGTTGTTTAAGCGTACTAAAAGTTTGCTCGCAATCCAGGTCCCAAACGAAGTCTCGTTTATCTTCCGTCAGTCGGTGTAGTGGTTTTGCAATATCCGAGAAATGCTTAATGAAGCGTCTGTAATACGCGCATAGTCCCAGAAACGCACGAACCTCCGTTTTGTTCTTTGGAACAGGCCATTCTTGAACAGCTTTAATCTTCTCGGGGTCGGTTTTAACTCCTTCCGTTGAGATCACATGTCCAAGATAGCTGACCTCCTTTTTAAATAGAGCGCACTTCTTTGGACTCAGTTTAAGGTTAGCCTCACGAATCCGAGTAAAAACTTTTTCCAGGTTCTTCAGGTTTTCTTTGAAGCTGCGTCCCATAACTATAACATCGTCCAGGTAAACCAGACAGACGTCTCCAAGTAGACCCACCATTACTCTTTCCATGAGGCGTTCAAACGTGGCTGGTGCATTACATAAACCAAATGGCATGACATTAAAATGCCATAAACCGTTTCCAATTCCTGTACTAAAGGCTGTCTTCTCTTTATCGTCTGGACTGATCTCCACCTGCCAATAGCCACTTTTTAAATCGATGGTTGAAAACCATTTCATACCACTAAGCATGTCCAGGGTATCGTCGATCCTAGGCAAAGGATAACTGTCTTTCTTCGTGACATTATTCAACATTCGGTAATCCACACAAAACCTTGTACTGCCATCCTTCTTTTTCACTAGTACCACAGGTGATGACCATGGACTCGTTGAAGGTTCAATCACCTTGTTATCGGCCATGTCTTTAATCATAACTGCTACCTCCTCTTCTCTTGCCCATGGTAAACGTCGAGGTCTTTGTTTTATAGGCCTGGAGTCACCTGTGTCAATCCGGTGTTTCACGAGCCCAGTCCTTCCACAGTCATTTCCGGTTGCAAAGATGTCTCTAAATCGTAGCAAGAGGTCTCTGGCTTGATGCAATTCTGATGCCGATAAGTTTTCCTTTGAATTCTCGAGAAGTTGCTGGATGCGATCTTCGGAGATTTGTGTACCGCCTTGTTTAGTCGTAGTGCTGTTCAGCCGTCTCAGGTACTTTACTTCTTCACATTTTCCAACCACACTATTCTTCTTCAGGAGAACTATTTCGTCACTGAGGTTGAGGATTCTCACCCTAGCGATTCCGTTCGGCATCAGTAAGGTTCTCGCTGTTATTAAGTTTTCATGACTGCCGGTATCTTCCACAATAAGACATCTTCTTTGTTCAGTCTTCGCAGGAAACCTCACTCTGACTAATGTTTCCGATTTAGGAGCTAACGTCGTATCCGTTGAACAGTAAAGAGTAGATGGGTGCGATCCTTGTAAACAAACTTCCTGATCAGGAAATCTCAGCACTCCTCTAGGTATATCCAAGACACATCGGTGATTCGTCAAGAAATCCAGTCCCAAAATGCAATCATCAGTAATATTAGCAATTAATACTGACTGGTGGTATATTTGGTCGCCAATTCTTACCTCCACATCTGTTTCACCGAGGACGGTCACTGGCTGGCCAGTAGCTGTCTGAAGCTGGCACCTCGGAGATCGTTTTTCCCACCTTATGGTGCGTTTCAGCAATTCCGGCCTTACAACTGTACGTGAAGCTCCAGTATCCACTGTTAAACTGCAAGGTTGATTGTCTAAGATGGCCTCGATGATCAGACTATTTCCATTGACAACTTGAGTTATTGTGATGGTTGGGGCCTCATGTCGACCAGCCAGCGCCCGCCCCGCGGCCCTGGCGACATTTAGTTTAACGGAACATCTTGATCGACCTGGGTCCCGGAGTCGACTCGAAGGACACTCTGACTGGATATGGCCCCTTCCTCTACAGGAATAACACGTTGGGACATACCGTGGCTTCCTCTCCTCCTCAACTACCTCCTTGATCTCCCTGACCTTACTTATCCCGGCATTCTGCCGTACGGTTTCCACCTCAAGGGCATAAGCCAGTGCTTCTTTTAAGGTCTGGTGGTGACGCAACTGTACACTAGTTTTCACTTCTGCGTCCCGTATACCGTTTAGGAAGGCCTCCAGTAGAGTGGTCTCGATCATCACGGGTGTCGATGAGTAGGCCCGACGAACGAGCCTTTCAACCTCTACAGCCCATTCCTGGAGGCTTTCACCAGCTTTTTGTTTCCTCTCGCGTAGCTGCGCTCGGTAGACATTCTCCAGGTGCTTGTCACCGTAGCGTGTGGCTAATGCTTCCATCAGGGACTCCAGTGTCCTTCCTTCAGGTGGCAAGTTTTCCAGTATTACTAAGGCATCTCCTCGTAATGCAAGTGTCAAGGCCATAAAAGACTTCTCGTTGCTCCAGGCTTTAGTTTTTACCAATATCTCAAATTGGTATTTGAAGGCTGTCCACGAGGAAGTTCCATCGAAGTGTGGTAGGTCGAACTTCGCTGATGAGGGTGAGGTCGCGGCAACAGGTCCGCAGGTTTTTAGTCTGACGATCTCTTTTTCCAGTTCTTGCAAGCGGTCGTCAATGGTCACGGCAACAGGTCCACAGGTTTTTAGCCTGACGATCTCTTTTTCAAGCTCTTGAAAGCGACCGCTTTCAAGAGCTTGAAAAAGAGATCGTTCGATTCGTCGATGGTTCCTGTCTTCAAAGCCACTTCCTTACTCAGCATTTGCAAGTCGTCTTCTAGGTTCTTCACTTTATCTCCCAGTGCATGTATGCCTGCATCGATTTTACCCATGACAGCTTCCTGGTTGGCCTGTATCATCTCTTGCATGGAGGCCTGCATCGTCTGTTGACTAGCCTCTTGGTTGGCCTGCATTTCTTGCAAGGAGGCTTGCATCGTCTGTCGACTAGCCTCTTGGTTGGCCTGTATCATCTGTTGACTGGCCTCTTGTTTGGCCTGTATTTCTTGCAAGGAGGCCTGCATCATCTGCTGCATAGAAGCCAGCAGCGTCATCATGTTGGTATCTGACGAGGTTCCATCTTGTGCTGCCGTAGTTCCCGCTGAGATAGCAGAATCGGCCTGATGCCCTTCCTCTTCAAGGCTCCGTTGACGTGCAGCATCCATTTCCACTTGACGTCTGGTCCGTGGAGTACGCCCTTCGTCTTCACGTGGTAATAACGGCATCGCACTTCTGACACCAGTTGTTACGTGCGCGGGGTACAAATTAAATGCCGTTTACACAACAAAGAGGTTTATTCGCTCACCACAAACTAGAGACAACTAAATAACTAGCACACACAGTACTCTTCAACAGTTCCAGTCGCTCAGCAGTTCACAGTAGTCCACAGTAGTTCCTTAAGTCGCAGGTATAACTCTCTTGATTCACTTCGGTAAGATGTGTTCGCTTTCACTTTCGAAAATTAACTGCCTCGTGTCGATAGCCGGGCGTCCTTTTATAGCTCTTAATAAGCGGGGTAGAATATTCCGGAAGGTACTAGGGCGTTCGAGAATAGTAGGTATTTACTGGGGCGTTCGAGAAAATAAGTACCTACACAGTCGTGCCGGTGATAGAGGTGAATGCCCTTTTTATCGCGATTTGTAGGTAAAGTTGGTATAGGTAGACAAAAGGGCGTGTGATTTTGTATTGACTTTTCTGGATTTTTCTAAACGGATCGATAGAGTACTTCGACATTAACAATGCGTTTTAATTTCTAGAAGATTCGATCAGTAGTTTCCGAGATATCGACGATCGTTGTAACAATATTAAAGGTAAGACAGATGAGCAAACGATTGAAATATTTAGTTTTGATAACTATTTTCATGCCCATCAGTGTTGCCATGAACAAATAGCGTCCGAGTAAATGTCAAACCATTTAATTCAAAGCAGGTTTTGATTGTGTCAAATCGGCTTAATTGTTTGATTATTTTGTCAAGCGGTGGATTGCGATAGGCTGGTTGATTTATTAAATCCTGTCATATACCCAACCGTGACCGGTCAAGGCCGGCGTGAGATGTCGTGGGGTGTTCCTGGGGCCGCGCCTGTGGAACATCAGATACGACTGGGTGCTTCGCGGTGAGCTCGCAGACGGTGCCGCCGTCACGTGTTACGCGAACGACATGCTCGTGACGACGTGCGGGGCGCCATACCGCGAAGCGACCCTGAAGGCCACGGCCGCGGTTACCCAAGTCGCGGAGCGAATCCTGCGGCTGGGTCTCGAGGTGGCTCTGCATAAAACCGAGGCCCTGTTCTTTCATGAACTTCGGAGCAAGCCACCTGAGGGATCCAGTCTCATCGTGGGAGGCAATCGCATCAGTATCAAGCCCCAAATGAAAGACTTCGCAGAACACATCCGAAGTCTGGCTCCCAAATTGAAGGACACAGCTGTCGCTCTGGCGCGGCTGCTGCCCAACATGAGGGCGCCCGATGACTCCTGCAGGAGACTCTACGCGGGGATCGTGCGGTCCATGGCCCTATATGGGCCCTGAAGACAAGAAGTGTGCGAATGCTGCGCCCTCTGCAGCGGGTGAAGGCCAAGAGGGTCATCAGGGGGTAACGCACGATCTCCATCGAGGCGTCGTGTCAGCTTGCCGGGACTTCACCATAGGACCTGTAGGCGAGAGCCCTTTCACAAGTGTACCAGTGGCGAAAGGAGGCGCGGACGCAGGGACGGAACCCTGAACCTCGAGAAATCCACGACCGATCCGTAGTCACACCTTACTACCACACTGGTGTGACTATGGTTCATTTTATTTATCCGTGGCCACACTAGTGTGACTATGGGTAAGTTTATTTACCTGTAGTCACATTGGTATAGTTATTGATAATTTTAGAGAAATCGAGGCCGTGCAGTGCCAGCTCCGCTAGGCCATCCTGGTGGAGTGGAAGGAACGACTTGGGCGGCCTCTCGAAACCGAAGATGCCCCAGGGTCAATCGAGGGGCGAGGGAAATGCTTTATGGGCAACCTTACACCCCGGCCTCTGAAACCCGAGACGGCGTGCGGTTTTAGTCGGTTCAAGCCAGAGATAACCACCCCCACTAGCCGACGGGGAGTATCCGCGGGGATTTCCGCACGAAAAAATAAGGTACATCAGTAAAGAAAATTCTAAACATAGATTTTATAAATTTATGAAAAATATTACTGTACAAAACAACTCAAACACTAAAAAAATATAAAAATATCTTTGTCGCGCGGTAACAAGTACATCGGCAGTTCACTGTAGCGATCACTATTCATGTCTAAAATCGACTTAACATTATTGTTGCTTATCATAGTTATCCAATGATTCATTTAAATTGTGATTTATCTAAGCCATTGGTTTTAACATATCAACTTCAAAACTTTTTCTGAAATATTGTATACTACAGCCGAACATTTATAGTTAATACCGTACGGGGTAGTATATCCTTCAATGTTCACCCACCGCAACGTTCGATACCAAAGGCCCTCGTATTTTAACTATCCCCAAGGACAAGAACATCAAAGTTGAAACTAGAGGCAAAAACTCGTTACATAAACTACCGAAAACAGGAAGCAGTAGAAATAAATGTAATCAAATTTTTATCCCCGTTGGAGGAATGAACATTTCTGTGTTGGAATTAGAGTGGTGTCTAAGTGGAATACAACTAAACATAAGATGATAACTTAAGATAAAGACCACTTAACCATTCAGCCTGTGACCACGGCCGGTGTAACCTAGTTGAAATGTCAGGCAATCAAAAGGTATGTATTACCTTTACTATGATCGAGTTAATTCCCGTTGAAATTATTGTATATTAGCACAAGCCCGCGGCTCCACCCGCGCGGAGGTTGGGTGTCGTTTTTCGTGTTTCATCATATTTCTGGATCTACTTAACCAATTGCAATTAAACATTCAGCAGATTTTAAGTCTAACCGAGACCTTTCTAATACAAAAAAATACATCAAATACCGTTCAGTAGTTTTGCATCTATCGCGAACAAACAGACAAGAATTACAAAAAAAAATTGTGTTTAGAATCGCTCATTGAACATAGCCCAAGTTTTTTAAATATCTGCAAAACTAATTTACAATTTTGTAATAGTATATGTCTCCAATGTACAGACACAACTAAATTAAATTTTTTAAATGGTATATAGATCATGGAACGCGAAAGTTGGAAAGTTTTATACTATATCTTAGACTCTTCCGTTGGATAAGGTGATATAGGGGGGACTATTAGAATATAATTTATTTACATTTATAAGTCACATGGTGTTTGATCGAAATAGATATTAAGCAAGAGTTTTTGTAAGTACCATTTCAAGTCACGCTATTATCAATTTTACCGATCATTTCTAAAAGACATATAATTGTAAGCTAACATAATTGCAAGTCGGAATTACAAACACGAGAAGGGCAAATCAATATAAAAAAATGGAAACTATAATTTTCTATACTTTATTCTTATATTATTCCATGACCATTAAATTATATTATCCCGTGCAAAAATTTTGCGACATTTTTATTGACATTAAACCTTTTTTTATATATTATGACATACCCTTTTTTTTTCGTGCGGAAATCTCTTCGGATACCCCCCCGCCGGCCAGCGTGGGAGGTTATGTCGGACTTGAACCGAGTAAAACCAGGTCTTCAGACACCGGGGTGTAAGGTGGTCCATAAGGCATGTCCCTCGCACCCCAGCTGACCCAGGGCCATCTCCGGTTTTGAGAAGGCCCCCTAGGGTTTGGGTACCACGGACCTATAGAATTTTCTGAATTTGGATGGTACTGGCGATTGAATAATTAAGACTGTAGTGAAACTAATAACCTTTATTTTCTCTATTTATTGTAATGAATCCATTCTGTTGTAAGTGTAAACTTAATTCTTATTAGTTTAAAATTTTGTTTAAGTAGCCATAATTAACTAAATACTTTTCTACACCAATATGGTAAAACATGGATTGGACACCACAATTGCTAACACCCTACTATGTACCCATGTTTATCAAAACAAACGATTAATCGATTGACCGAGTTTGTTAATATTGCTCAAGTAAGGCCTCAAGAAAAAAAATTGGTCAATTGTCATTTAACAACTCTACCATTTTCTCATTTTGTTATTGTGGCTATTAACTACGTAAGGATAGGTAGTAATAGTAGTAATGTTTCACAAATTGTAATATGCGATAGTATCTGCAAAATTAGGGATGAGGGTGGCCATTTCCTGCTATCATTTATCATGTTTACCACACAATGTATAGAGCCAATATGTATAACATAATGTACCTATAGTTTACTAGTACACACTACGTGAACACACGTTCATAGTGAAGATAAAGTGATTAGGTTATAGTACTGGAAAGCAAGCTGAACGGAGAGGTAAACATCGTATCTATTATCTAGTTTATATTGTTGACAGGTTACGCGAATATTATATTTACTTTAAAATGAAACTACATCGTGTCTCTACCATAGATGCCTCAGACCGCGTGAAGTGGAGGAGCGATGCTAAGATGTTGATGATTGAAATAAAACTAATTTTAACTAGTTAATACTTCATACTTACCGTCTTAAATTTGTATGCATGGATAGCTGGAAGGATGTTAGTTACTCGACCACGACAGAACGGCTGCACGGATCACAATGAAACTTGGCGCAGAGATAGATCATAGTGTCAAATAGCACATGGGTTACGTTCTATCCTGGAAATGGGTTCCCGCGGGTCATGGGGACGGGATCAGATAGCAACAAATAGTATAAACTGAGTATAAAACAGATTTATTTTTTGCTTGTTTTAATAATAAGTTGATAATAAGTATGCTTATATTTTCCAGGTAGTGATATAGTACAGTAATAAAGAGAGGTGAAGAAGGAAGCCGAAAAAGAAGAAGATTCTTTGTTCTTTTTATTTTCTCAAACTATAGGTGTTAGCAGTTATCACATCAGTTATTAAGAGGTATATATCAAGTTGTAGAGTTATTTCTGCGACTTAAATGGAGAATCCTCCGCCCCGGCCAGGCAATCATGCTTACTGGGCCACGTCTCTGCAGTTGATTCTGGAGATCTTGTATACATACGCACTAATCAGTGCGAGAACTTTCATTGCATGATTCAGGATCTGTATAAATTGAAATCGGAAAAGTCAACATCCGGGAAAGGACTAGAACCTGTGACCAGTTCCTTTTCAGGAAAAATACTCCAATACTTATACTACTTATTAGTAGAATTAGTATTTAAGTATTCTTCCTGAATGGATGAATATTGGCAATATCCATGGCGGTATATGAACCATTTCTAGGAAAAATACTCTGATCAACTGAGCTACCTGAAACTGTCCTGGATAGCCGTATTCCGTTAATTGAAAGTATTTTCAGTAGGAATAAAAATGGGAAAAGCATGGCTCCATCCGAAACCACTACAATGCACGGAAGTTTTTCCCAGTTAACACAAAATCTGAATAGTAAATGACACCCCAGGTGTCACTTATAAATAATTCAGTATAGTAATTGTATTTTAGACGAGATAAACTATGCTCTTAAATTTCTATATATATATGCTACCGGTATCTAGCAGAATTAATCCGTTCAGCTAGGTTCAATGAACGTGTACCATTACAGTGTTCCCAAATGAGAGTTATAGTTTATGCTGTGCCCTCTGGAATAGATCCCAATCATTGTAATTTACCAGCATAAAATGTAAGTATTTCTTTTAAAGAAACCGTTGTTTAATTGATTATTTATTTGATTTTAAAATTTACGGTCATTAAAAGAGAAAAATCTACTACTAGGGAATACGGGATCTCTACTCTATCGAGGATCTCACGTTACTTTTGCATCAGTTCTTAAAAGTTGAGATTCATTTGTATATACTTACTACAATGTGTTTTCAAGTCAACCTTAACGATATGCTTATGCTTAGTTTAGTTAGATATAAGATTAGTTTAACACATTTGTAACATAATCCTTAGTATAACATTAAATAGTTTCATTTTAAGACTCATGAAAATAAAAAAGGTCATACAAATTAATTTGAAGATATCTTCAATTTAATTTAGGAATACAGCAGTTTTGCATTAACAGCTAAACATCCAAAATCGGCTGGTACTGTATAATGACAATTGAGGAAGCTCGTCAGGTCTGTAAAGGTAAAAGCAAATGACAGACTGTTGTCTTTACCTATTCTAGAGTGACTAGGTAAGTGTATGTATCGATCTAACATCATTTTATTAAATAGGTAAAATTAACATTTAGATAAATCCTAAGAGGTATTTTGAATATTATGAAAAAACGTTCTCAATTTTGTTCAAAACATCTACGTTGTAAATTCATTTCAATTTAAGTCAGAAATGATGTTAAGTTGGTATTTGTGCATGAGCGATGACGTAATTTGCATAAACAATAAATTATTGGCGTCATTATACCGACCAAAGGCAATAACGCCAGTGTGCCTGTGCTTCATTATAAACACATTTTCGATCTTGTTTTGGCGTGGGGAAGATTGCAGTAACTTACATTGAAATTTGACAAATATTTTCGTACCTTTTTGCCTTCATTATAATATTACTGAATGAGGTTTAAAATCAACAAGGCGGACTTTTTGGAAACTCATATCTGTTTCATGGCAAATATTTATTTGCTTTTACTTTTTGGTAAAGAAAAAGTTGACCGCAGCGCAGTTCAATTCCAATAAGATCCACAGGTCCAACTGGTGAAAAAATTCATGCTGCAATATCCATCAAGCTCCGGCAACTCACCCAGTTAGCCCAATAAACATCAGGTTTATGTACATACAATACAGAAGGTACTTTCAGGTTTTAATGTCAAATTTGTGTTTTGTCAGATGGACTGACGACCTGAAAAAGGTAGCTGGGATAGACTGGATGCGAAGGGCGGAGGATCGGGAGCTTGGCGCTCATTAGGAGAAGTGGATTGTGATAGGCTAAATGATTGTAGATGATTGCTGTCATTGACTATACTGACTTATGTAAAGGTATGCCCCACAAAAAATTTGGTCAAACTTTTATTTTATGAATTTACCACCATGAACTGTATCTACCCATATTTTCAAATTAAATTTCTTGTACCTTCTGATGTAGGAAATTTCAAACGATTCTACGTATCTCTATGCTATATTACCTGCTTGCAAAACTATGTCACTAACAGAATATAGCTTCGACGGTATAACTAGTCAAGTTTTGTCTCTCGCGCCAGTAAAATGTCCCTTCGCTAACTGAATAACATCAATAAGAGAGGCAGTCCTCTCCGACCCGATGAAAGCGGAACTAACTACACAACAATCTAATAAGAAATCGAGCGATAAGGAAAACGTTTCATTGACAAAGCATAAATAGAATGCTCAGTTTTCGTCGTGATAAACATAGGTGTTTTAGTTAGGAAGATGATGACATTATTAGCATAAGGAAGTTATTATTACTACATACAAAATTAATAAATTACTTATAAAAAAATATGTTCAATATATCACCAATGTTGTCCTTATTGACGCGTCACATGAATGAATAGCATAATCATGTAAGTAGCTCAGCGCCATCTAACCAAAATGTGTGTATCTACTTTAAAAAAGTTTTTTTATACATCACTCTTTAAACTCTCACACTGATCTAGACACGTGGAAGTGTGACCAGCCAAGTTAAAAAAAAAGAACTAGTGACGCTGAAGCCATGTGAATATTTACACCAATCATTTCAAGCTACTGCTGACCTGTTCACAACTCCAAAACTATTTAATCTACATATATGAAATTTGACACATTTATTAAAGCTTGTCTAAAATCCAAAATTTCATAAATTTTGATTAAATAGCTATTGACATATTAACGCTTAAAAACCGGCATTTTTATGACTGTCTCACTTGCTGACGTATAGATCATAAATCAAACCAACTTCCAGATGACCAAGAAACTTACCTTACCTTACTTAACCAAATGACAGAAAACTGAAATTTTTTGATAACTTGCTGTTGCCCGCGGCTCCAACCACGTGAAATTTTGATACCTATTCTAGGGATAAAAACATATTTTATTTATATGCTATATTCTTTGTTTTATTCCAGCCTTCCCTGTACCAAATTTCAGCCAAATTAGTTCAGCGGTTTGTGCGTGATGCAGTAACAAACATCCAAATATCTTCTCAAACATTTATAATTTTATATATTATTATATATGTCGAATTTTCTAAGTGTGGGTATTTTTTAAAACAATGGAGCAGGCCCTCTGACCCTTGAAGGTCATCGGTTCTGCTCAAATTATAAGTATACAGGAAAATAACTAGCGTTGCACATTATATCACACAGTTATAAGCTGATCAAACATTTAACCGGAAGGGGTTTAGTTAGTTCAGCAATAAAAAGCAAGTATGTTAAACAGTAGAATCATTTTTAATCAAAGCAACATGGATTCTACTTACAAAGTTATCTCTTCCAAAATCGGCAGCAAAAAGAGGCCCTCATCCTCAAGTTACTACTATTTATAACTGTATTTCGCCCCGCCATTGGGCCTACGTCTCTGAAACACTTGACTTGAATTTTATTATAAAATAATCTCATGGCGTAACTGATTGTTGATTGATCTACTTAAATGAATAATTATTTATTACACATTTTATAAAGTTATGAATGTTATTTAATTTAGTTTCCTATAACAGTTTTTTATTTGCAATATAATCACTTCCGGAATAGTCTGACAAGTAAGATAAAGGCATCTTTAATTTTATAAACTGTCTAAAAACATTATAAGTGTTAATACCACTTCAAATACTTTAATTAAATTGTAATAGGAATTTAGACATAGCTTTTACATCGAATCATCAAATATTTATGATATTTACATGCCTAGTCTTTTGCAATGGATCTAATTGAATGGATTTAATTGGATCAATACACTATCAAAATATTGGAATAATAATTAACAAATTCTAGAATCATTTGTTATGAAACGTAGGGAGTTAAATATTAATTTATAATCCTAATTGTAACAAACTTATAATAATAGTAAATTTAGGTTATTTGATGTTGCTGCGACATATATTTATAAAACATTAAGTAGGATCTGTATCAACAATTTTGTTTTTCAGTATTAATAAAATTATTCACTTTAATATTTGGAAGCTACAAGAACATTGGGAAAGAGCACAAAAAATAAAATATTACAACGTAAACTCCTACGTAATAGAGCAAATTTACAAATAACTATGCACTAATAATGAATATTATTAATTTATATACAAAAAGTAATGATATCCCATTAAAAACATAAATGTGAATGATTTTTCGACTTCACCGACAAAAGAATTGAGATGTATATGTGGTAACTTGTTCTGTGTAGAAAATCCTAAAATTTTAGTTACAAGAACTTGAAACACTCTAAACTAAATTGATATAACTATTTCTTGTTTCTTGTTGCTACCGTAATATTTTGTACATAATAATCATATAAGAATAAGAAGAATAAGAATATTCCCTAACCCCTCCAGCTAATCTAAATTGATTGTATTATGAGTGGGTTCACGTCGGTAGTGTATTGGCCAGGATTCGAATCCGGGACCTCTCGATCGTAGGGTCGACTCCTTAACCACTAATCTACCAACGCTTAGGTAGTATAAATTCTTAGCCAAGTCAAATCTTGAGCTTGAATTACATCCCAAGTGAAATAATTGCATTTTGTAAATAATTCTCTGTTAAAATTTAAGAATTTACATTTCCTTTGTTTCTGTCTTATCTGTCGTGCTGTGTTTCGATCGTATTGATCATACTATGTTATTGCGTAAGCTTTTGTGATGGGAATTACAGGAAAACTTATGCCGATGGTTCACATCTTACGTGCAAAATAGATGCCAAGTGGTTGCTCTTAATAACTATACCCCCAAAGCCGTATCTATACCATCTAGAGTTCCTTAAGGATTTCTTCTTTGTCCTCTTTTATTAACATTTTCATTAATGACGTCGGTGTATACTTTCAAAGCTCTAAAATTCTATTATAAGCCGTTGACCTGAAAGTCCTCGGACTAGTCACAACCGTAGAGGAAGCTAACTGTTTGACATGACATGAACAGGTTTTTAAATTATTGTGTTCAAAATAGGTGGGACTTAAATATCTCTAAATGTTACGTTTATACATTTACACGTAAGCTAAACCCAATACCTCTTACCAATAGCAAGAGTCACTATAATTAAGGACCTTGGAGTTACATTCGACTCAAAACTTTTATTTGATAACCACGTTGACGCTGTTGGGAAAAAGGTATCCAAGTTTTATTATGAGGTTATCTTCTGATTTTAGTAACATTTAAAACAGTAAAAAAATTGCACTGTGTGTGATGCCTGGTCACCTTGAATATTCTTCACTTCTTCACTCTCTGCTCCAATATGGTGCAGAGCTATGGGGACGCGCTGCCGACTGGGAGCGTGCGTTCCGTATGCAGAAGCGCGCCGTGCGAGCTATCGTAGGAATTCCGCTGGACCATACGGCGAAACCATACTTTAGCCAGCTAGGAATTCTCACCCTGCCTTCAATAGTATCAGGTTGCGATATACGTGAGAATGAACCTTGGACAGTATCCAAAGCGTAGTGACGTACACTCATATCACACAGGGAATCGTAAAAATCTTAAAAACGGCAACTAGGTCACGAGCGAAATCCGATAAGACGACTCATGTTATGGGACCCATAGTATACAATAAGTTACCGGCCAATGTAACTTGTGCTCCCAGCATTGGGTTCTTTAAAGTCAGATTGAAGAAATGGCTTATCAAGCAGGTATTTTGACGAACTGCTAATAGTGTAATATATTTAGATATTAAGGGAATGACTTCCAGAAGGGTACTATTTGAATTATTTAATTAATTGTTGATGTGTATTTTTAATTTTATTTATATAATTTAGCTAACATTTTGAATTCTGACTAACCTAAAGAAATTAAAAACTGAAACGGACTTATTATTGTATTATACATTTAATGCTGATATGCTTAACAGATAAGTAAGTATTGTAATTTTTGACGTGTAATATTCTAACGAATAAATGAGTTATGAGTTAGTTTGGAATCCAAATTATGATCGTCTGGAAGGTATACAAAAAAGGTATTTAGTTGCATTCATAATCGTTCTAATATATATTATTCTTACCTAACTATATACCTCGATGTAGAACATTCCATATACTCCCGCTATATGTGAGTAGGAAAATTGCAGATTTAACGTTCTTTTGTCCCCGAATTGGTAAGCAAGATTAGCCTCCGTATTCCTTCCGCATTTCTGCGAAGAGCAAATCTCTTAGGTGTACTGGTTGCTACAACTACTTACAGATAGAACTCACTCCTTATTAGAGCATATCACTCATTTAATACGGAGTGTCGTAAGGTCGATCTTGACTTGTTTGCAATAAGTCTTGCCAAGATGAAAAGCGTACTTAACACATGCTAGCATTTTTAGAAAATGTGTTATACCTACCAATTTTATATTTTTTGTGGACTTTTTTATATTATTTAAGCTTTCACATGGGCGTTCATATCAATAACTTGTCTACAACATACTATATACATTACTATCAAACCAATAATTATAAGTGGAAACTTATAATTGCCTCTCTCTAGTATACTCGTATATGTTACTGTGAATGTCCGATATTAGTGAATGTTTACATTCACCGGTGTATATCGATAATAACCAATTTCGATAGTGTAACTCAAAAACTGTTCTTAATTTATACTTAAATCGAACACACCGATGAATGTTAACATACACAGAGGAGATGCAGCGAATCTTAGATTCAGCGATTTACAATACCGCGCACCGACACGGATAGATATAGGTTAGAAGAGTTATTCATATTAGGTCACTTGTGATTATGTGTAGTATCTATTATACTTACCTAACCTTATTTATTTTTTACTTTTATTACCTTAACCACCTATACCTAGTATAGGTAGATTGTTTCATGATTTTGATTTATGAACAATTTGTATCTATACTATGATTCTATTTATTGTAACTATTTGTGACTTCATTAGGCATATACTGACCTAGAACTTTGTTTTAGGTTCCATTAAAATTTAAGGATTTTCCACACAGAAGTTGGCATCCATATAGATCTCAATTCTTATATCGGCGAAGTCAAAGATGACGCATATTCAATAGTCCTTTCGCTCGGCTTCTTTGTCACAGCGATGGTGCGGAGTGCTAGCGCGTGGGCTGCCCAAACCCAGGAGACCATCTTAAATGGCGTTGAACTCTACAAGTTCCCATACCCAGGTTACGCAGGACCAAGATAAGTACCTGGGATCTATACTTTACGCGACTAGTGACATCGATTGCGACGTCAAGGCTCGCATTGCAGTCGCGTGGGCCAAGTGGCGTGAGATGATTGGGTCATTTGTGACCCCAAATTGCCGTTTAGGTTGTAGAGGCAGGTTACAAATGCATCATTAGGCCTATCCTTTTACACGGATGTGAAGCGTGGGCAGTGCTGGAGCGGCACAAGCAGGAGCTGCCTGTAACCGAGATGAATATGCTGGCGGTGGATGTGCGGAGTCACCTGCAAACATCGCGTGACTTACTCCTGCACCCGCGGCAGCCTCCATGTCCGAGACATTGGAGAAAAAATGCAGAAGATTCGCCCTTGCTGGTACGGCCACGTTTTGCAACAACCGTCAGGTTATAATATGTTGGGAACAAATGTCTGGCCATGCCACTTCCACCGGACCGTGGTAGGAGGGGGAGACCCAAGAAGGGCTGGTTTGACTTCGTAAGCGATGACATGCGTGCCAATGATCTCACTACCATGGATGCCCAAGAACATGCGAAGTGAAGAAAGAAAAGCAGGACTGCGGACCCTGGGCTCCAAGGTATAGCCTCGAATGCAATCGGGATATAAGGCTAAGATGATGATGAGGAAAACCTTTTTAAACTTGTTAAGGGTGTATAGGAAGTGACTCAGAAGTGACGACAGACTTGCCTTCTATCACGCGAGTTTTAACATAATATAACATTCTTCTTCTTCGTTAGCCTTAATCGACCAAATAATTGGTGTAGGCCTCCTTTAATCCTCTCCATTTTCCTCTGTCTTGGGCAATTAGGGTCCAGTTGTTGCCCGCCACTTTTTTGATGTCATCCTTCCATCTCATCTTTGGTCGCCCTCGAGGTCTTTTCTGATCCCATGGTCTCCATTCTAACACTCTTTTACACCAAGAGTTTTGCTTTCTGCCAACATGACCAGCCCACTCCCACTTCAACTTTGCCACCCTTTCCACAGCGTCTGATACTTTGCTGTGTTAACGAAGCCACGTATTGGTTTTTCTGCCCTTCAGTGTCACACCAAGCATTTTTCTTTCCCTTTTTGCCCTTTGCCCTTTGCGCTACTTGTATTTTACACAGAATGGCTTTAGTCGTAACCCAAGTTTCCGCGCCGTATGTAAGGACTGGCAGTATGCATTGGTCAAAGATCGAAGCTTTTTGTTGTGATGACAGGTTCATTTTGAATACAAAATCAAGTTTCGAGTAGGCTGCCCACCCCAGTCTGATTCTTCGGCTAATCTCAATCTCCTGGTTCTCTTTTCCCATTTTAATTTCCTATCCTAGATACACGTACTTGCAAACTCGTTCAATTACTATCCTATCCACTAATATTTCCGTCGTATCTTCTGATTCTGTGGTCATCACTTTGGTCTTATCGAGATTCATCTCTAGACCTACTTCAGAGGATACCACGATTAGTTCCTGTATCATGCACCGGAGATCCTGTGGCGTGTCAGAAAAGAGAACGATGTCGTCTGCGTATCTTAAGTGTGTTAAACGTGTACCCATTACAGAGATGCCTTTATCCTGCCAGTTTAGTTTTTTAAATAGGTCTTCGATAACCAGTGTGAAGAGTTTCAGAGATAGGGAATCGCCCTGTCTTACGCCCCTTCTTATCTTTATGGGCTTAGTAGATTGCGGGATTGATACCTTCATAGTTTCATAGTTTTTGTAGATCTCAGCTATTAGATGATTGTATCTGTTGTCCACTCTTACATTTCGTAACGATCCTTGTACCGCCCAAGTCTCTACACATATCTTACCATATGTGGTCAGGCGGCTGTCAACAACATAAATGCCGTATAATTCAAATAAAAAGAAGGAGACCAACCACGAACTTCGAGGTGAAAGCCTCAGAGACAACCAGGTGCAAAGCTAAGAAAATGGTTATGAGTTCTGAGCGCATCATACTACTTGGGCGCTTATTTAAAACACCTTAACATTATTCTCCATCCCCATTTCCTTCTCATGGTCATCAGTAAAATGGAAACCGCTTGATTAAAGAAAACAATTTCATTCAACATCTTAATCGAATCTATACAGAATCTCGTTTACGGCGTTCAAAATTGACTTTTTCTGTTCTTTATAGCGTAGCAGTGTAGTGATTTAATGGAATTAAAGGCGTACTAGAAAACGTCAGTATACAACCCAATTAAGCGAGGGTATTTCTAAATGCTGTTGATTTGGTTACTGTCGACAATGGGTTTACAACGGACCGGCGACGACTGTACTAACCAGGTTAGTAATAAAAGTCAGTCGTCAAATAGAAGTAAATCGCGTAAAATTTTCTTCTTCGTAATGATGTTTGCTTAAATATGCATTTTGTTTTATTTACTGACTAAACTAAGAGGTTTTTTGTTTTACGAGTAGAATAACATTTTTATTAGATTTACTTAATTATTAAACCAACTTAAGGTCGTAAAGCCATGCTATTCATAGCAAAAATAGGTTTGTTTAACCGTGAAATACTTCCTTCTCATGTAAGATCGACATAATATAATAGTATGCTGAATTCATATCGAAGACGGTTGAAAGGCGAAAGAGTGTAAGTGACATCGAATTTTCACAGCAAAAAGATTCCAAACGAGGTCATAAGCACTTTACTGAAAGTCCCTTTAGTCTTTCAACCGTCGATATGCAGTGTCCAAAAGTTGACAAAAATAGAGTAAAAGCCATGGTACCTTAGTGGCTACAGCGTGAGATTTAGCATTAGCGATGTCAACCTATTCATAACACATGTAATTTAACTTAGCTGGAGGGGTTAGAGAGTACCAGTAACTTTGATTCCTTAAAAAAGCTTGACTGATACCCCTAATGCCTTAAGCGATCATAATTCACAGTAACCACGTACACCACGTACTACCTATATACTACTACCTAAATAAAGTACAATTTCCTTTATTATTAATTATTTAATCCGTTATTCTTTTATAATAATAAACGTATTTATATGTTTCAAGTTCCATGTTTGATATAGTTTTTAATCGCGTCGCGTCGCTTCGTGTAAATTGTTAATGAAAATAAAATGAAATTTTACTGAAAGGAACAAAACAGAAAACAAAACAACAACAATGAACATAACAAAACCGAACCGAAAGCTACCTGTGCTACTAAAATTAACGTTTTCATGTGATTATTTATTTATGTTAAACAAAATAAAGTATTTCTGAATCAGAATACGATCCATAATCTAAAGTGCCATAATTTCTTTGTCCTAGTCAGCATTTGTCCAAAAGATAACTTGCCCGAACCTAATGTCACATAATATAACATGCCATAAAAATAAAATTCCTAAATACAATATACCCTAAATTAGTTGGTCATAAAATATTACAACCAATAATATATAAAAGACTTAAAAGCGTTTTCCATAAAGTTATAAATCCTAAATACAAATTATTGAACGTTTATTGATCTAATAATATATTACAAACCCTCGCCCCTACGCACCTACGGGATACTAAATTACAGTCTAGGGCAAAAGACTACGTGAAGTCGGATTTATAGCAATAAGGCTTTTGTCACGGCTCCGGTGCTGCGGTCGGCTTCGCGCGGAAGCCTTGCCCCTTAGCGGCATTAGACTCTAAGGGTAGGGTAGACAAGACTATATGACTTTTGTCATGGCTCCGGCGCTGCGGATCTTCGGCGATCCCACACGCCTTATCGATTCTAAATTGCATCTGAAGATCCGAGACAGCGTGCGGTTTTAGTCATTTCAAACCCCACATAACATTCGCCGCTGGCGGGTTTTTCCGAGGGGATTTCAACACGGAAAACAGTAGTAGGAAAGTATCCGACTCCGTGACATATGAGGCGACCTTTATACATTTTTTACAAACTTTTAATAAATTCTTTTATATAACTTGCTCGGTATGTTAGGGCGGGTCAAATTGCAACTGAATTTTGAGACAGTTATCCTCAACCCATTGAGATAAAATTTTGCATGCACGTTTAGTTTGGATGACTATGCATTAATATGGTCTCTCCATAGTATCCAATGCATTAATAGGGTCTCTCCATAGCATCTCCTAAACCAAACAAGATCAACCTATCGAGTTTGTACTCACTTGTTTTGTCGTGATAAACTCTCTGATGTGACATGGTATACAGGGTCTGATGATGGATTACGAAAAGGTGAGGCCACCTTTTTGTAATCCATCAAGCAACTCCTAAAACGAACAAGATAGACCTATAGAAATTGGGCTTATTTATTTTGTCTTGATAAATTGTCTGATGTGACATAGTATTCAGGGTCTGATGATGGATTAGGAAAAGGTGGCCATAGCAACACCTAAGCAAAACAAGATAAACCTATCGAGTTTGGGCTCATTTGTTTTATCTTGACAAACTCTCTGATGTGATATGGTATTCAGGATCTGATGATGGAGTAGCCAGGTGGCCATAGGAACTCCCAAACTAATCAAGAGAAATTAGAAGTTTGGGCTCATTTATTTTGTCTTGACAATTTCTTGTGTGCTACATGTTCTGAAAATAGAGATGGTTGGTGGTCTGGAAATAAACAAGATAGACTCGTGTTCAGCTCATTTGGCTGATCTTGGCAAGCACTCTGGTTCTACATGACATTACTAAAACAAAATTTTTCTATGAGGCCCGGAGCCGCAATCGGCCACATGAGGGATCTAGTCTTGTCGTATTAGGCGTACACATCACCATCGTGCCCTTGATGGTGGTACCTGAGATGATGTGATAGATTCGGTTTTACTTTATAATTAACTAAAATATTACTTTATAATGGTTTCACTTTTAAATACTTTTCTTCATTATTCTTTTCTTTTATCATACCCTTATGACAAAAGAATAAACAGCCTCTCTGACAAGCTCTGCGTGGGTACCTAGTCGTAGAAAAAACAGGGGTGGCATTATAGATATAATACAACGGTTGACAATGGATATTTATCCAAAGCAACCGTTGACAACCTACAAACAAATTTGAATATCGGTTGTGTATCTGACGGCGAGCTAAAACGCGGCTATGTTTTCATACAGTTTATTAGTGGTGTTTTTAGGGTTCCGTAGCCAAATGGCAAATAACAGAACCCTTATAGATGCGTCATGTGTGTCTGTCTGTCCGTCCGTATGTCACATACATTTTTTTCCGAAACCATAAGAACTGTGCAGAACAACCAGTATATAAGGTTAATTTAGTTAGTACATAAGTGATACCTAATGTATATAATTAAACTGATTTACGAAACACTGTAGGAATAATCGTCTATAATAGATATAAGTTTACGACGAAGAAATCGTCATTGTTTACCTATCTATAAGTGTAAATTGTATCTTATTTCGTGTCACCTTATTTCTACTCCCTATTAGAATACATAATATGGTATATAAAACATTGTAAATAGAAAATAAACGCATATTTGTAAGATTGACCGATCGACCATTAGGGTACATCCGCGAAAAGCCATTAAGCCGCGGTGTCGCTAACGAGCCGCGATAGTTCGATCGGCCAATCAGAAAAATCGAATTAATTGAATTGAGAGTGTAAAAAGCCGCTATAATTTGATTCGATACCTCAGTCGTCAACTAGAAAATCAAGCGAGAAGTGCTCTCTCCTCTTTACAAAGAATAAATGAAGATACATGAAAAAATCTCTCTTTCATTCTGGAAAAATCAAGTACTCTTCGAGGCTACCCATAATAGGTGTTCCACTGAAGACCAGCACTACACGGCAACATCTACATACTAGCAAACCCCCCAAGTACACACCCATTGCGGCGAAGTCGTGCTTATGAGCAGATAAAGTCTCATCGACGGAATTGGCTTTGGGTTGTGTACAAGAACTATGCTGTTGAAACTTGGTAAGTAGATGTATTCTGTGAACCGCATTAAGATTTTCACACAAAAATATTATAAAAAAAACAATAAATTTTGGAGACTTCTTATACTTAGAACGGAAACTCAAAAATGTTTTTCATCAATCCCATATGTGTGGTGTATCTATGGATAAGGTCTTCAAAAAGCATATTGAGTTTTCTAATATGATTTTTTTCTTGCCTGTTTAGCAGGTCCTTTGCCGGTTCGTTTGCGTGGTTCTCTAAACTTTTTTTGTACTTCTTGCTGTTGTTCCTTACCTCTTCTTTGACAGTAGGCATTTCCAGGTATTCATGAATCTCCTTATTCCTTACGAACCAGTGCGCTTTGGAGATTGTTCTTAGAACAATGTTTTGAAATCTCTGTAGGATCTCTATATTGGAGTTGCTAGCAGAGCCCCAGAGTTCTATTCCAGGGGTCCAGATAGGCTTTATGACGGTTTTATAGACCATAAGCTTGTTGTTGGTAAGGGACAGTGGTGATTGTCGGCCTAGTAGCATGCTTGGAACTGCAATTTGGCTTCTTTCTTTTTGGTTTTAATATGGTTCGCCCAGGTCAGCCTTTTATCGAGATGCACGCCTAGGTACTTCACAATGTTGTTGCTAGGTAGAAGTTTGTTTTCCAAGGTGACGGGAGGGCAGTCTCCTATTCGCAGTGCAAATGTTATCCGTGTTGATTTTCTTACAATATGTTTAATTCGCCATTTCTGCATCCGTGTATCAGCTTTGTTTAGTTGTGTTTGTAGTTTCAATGATTCATTGTTCTGGTCTTTGTCACTTGCGAGGCATGCTGTGTCGTCTGCGTATGTCGCCACTGTAACATCCTCTGTCACAGGAAGATGTTCAGTATAAATGGAATACAATACTGGACCAAGAACCCATCCCTATGGCACAGATGACGTGATGTTATATGGATCTGAGTAGTCTTCACCGCACTATAGAATTGTCTTTGTACTAAGTAGAACTTTAAGATCATAAATTATGAAATAGGTAGAAGTGTCTTTAGTTTATACAACAGCAGCAACAAAAAAGCACCAAAAAAGCAGCAACATGTGCCAGATTTTATTTCGATAAACGCTGTTCTCCCTCTTCTCCAGTGATTGGATACAGAATATATAATAATCAATTGTTTTATTTCTTAACTTCCAAGCGCGAGTACCAAGGACCCAAATACCTATACCTACATACTCAATTCATAAGTGAAAATCTATACATTATAATAAAATCGTAATGTGATGAAAACTTTACATTGAATTATACATAGCAATAATTATTTGAAAAAAAAATCAAAATAATGATTGCTATGTGTTTTAGGAGCGATAGCAATGCCATAAATGTAATTTTCAGATTTATTGTCTCTTTCTCTGTTGGTCTGCAAGTTATTATCGATGTTCGTGCATTGCTGAAAACCATAGAACAGATTCCGAGTACTCTTCTGGGGTATGGTCTTAAGATTCGTTATATTTATATATCGTCAAGCTCTTATAGGTATGATAGGAGCAGTAAAGAAAAATCGATCAAAGTATTATTGATCATAACTTTATTAAAACGTAGACCTTCACGAAATTTTTGCAGTTAGGTAGAACACGGATGTGGTCAACATCCGGACTATAAATTATCACGTTATAGCTAAAGAGTTCCGGACTGAATTTAGACAGTACAATATTTCGACATGTAGTGAACTTCGAAAACACATATATCGACAAGTCATTGCTTTGACAGACAACTATTAGACAATACACACCTTCGAATTACCACTACTTCGACAGACGATTATTCGACAGACAATACTTAGATAAGACACATCTTCGAATGACCACTAGTTTGACAGTTTATTTTAACATTCTCCCAAAATAATAATTCTCTGAAATGTATTAAAAAATGTGCCCTACCTAATTAAATATGTACCCAATCAATTGAAACATCAATTCCGGTCTCTCTGTTGGGGTCACAGTTCTAACCTAACCTAACCCACTACTTATTTTTGGAATATAATTTTAAAAATCTGTCGAAGTAGTGCTCATTCGAAGATGTATCTTGTCTAATAATTGTCTGTCGAAGCAATAACTTGTCGATCTATGTGTTTTCGAAGTTAGCTACATGTCGAAGTATTGTACTGTCTAAATTCAGTCCGTAAATGATAGCTAAAAGGTGATGAGCAGTAAAAATAAAATCTTATAACTATACAGAGTTATCTACGGATTATAGTTGATTAAAAATCTAAAACCTTTCAAAATTAATATTATCACCCCATCATATAAAAGAACCGAGCAGAATCGACATTTATAAAAAACCTCGGTTGCAAATGGGAACAATGCCTAGATGAAGATGAACTGGTGCTGAAATATGTATTTGATTATGTTAAGGTCAAGGATATTTCACCCATTAGACGGTAAATTTCTCGAAATCCTTTCTAGGCCGTAGAAGGAACTTATCCTAATTTCGTATTTCTAGTTTCGGCTCTGCATTGATGAGTCAGTCATCCGAAAATCGTCATTTCTTTTACATAAACGATGAAATAACTTAACGCATGTTGGAATCTATACAGCAGAACTGAAACTAGTAAGTAAACATACTTGCCTTGATCAAACTGATACTTGATACAAACCGCGGGCAACAACTAGTTTCAGAATAATGGCACTCACCTAGGTTGAAGTACGTATGTATGTAGGTATTTCATAAATACTTTACATAATATATCATTAAGTAAGCGGCGAGTCTGACAACTGGTAATATTAAATTTAAAAATAATAACCTTATAAAAATATCCGTATCATACGCTGTCTCGTTACGCCACTTCACCACTGCACACCAAAAGTTCTGATTACTGGAGTCGGGAACAGACATTTAGGCTGCATGGAA
The DNA here is from genome assembly GCA_946251805.1 of Cybosia mesomella. NCBI lineage: Eukaryota > Metazoa > Arthropoda > Insecta > Lepidoptera > Erebidae > Cybosia > Cybosia mesomella. Next base: position 17,902,670 of record OX276396.1, on the reverse strand, counting down.
ATTCAGCCTAAATGTGTATAGTGTCTGTCTCGTGGAAACGAGAGAGACACTGTCTCGACATAGACACCTAGTACGTGACAGTACATGTCGAAATCAAAATATGAAAAATATCGAGAATATCCGGGTGGATGAAGAACTTTCTACCTCACGGACTCGACACGGAGGGCGTGCACCACTGAGCCAGTCAGCCTGTGACCACGGCCAGTGTATCCAAAGTAATGTACCTATACATGATCGCGTTGATTTCCGTTAAAATTATTGTAAATGTAGCCTAATGGTGCAAATAAAACGAAGACAGTATGTTAAGTTGAGAAACTTTAAATCACAGGATTATTATACGAGGTCTGGGCTGCATCAGGGTAGTACCCTAGGGCCGACTCTGTTTCTTCTCATAATAAATGACCTACTAACTGTCCTTTTCCGATCGGAATATGTTATGTTTGCCGACGACCTTAAATTATTTACATCAGTCAAGGACATTAATGATTGCCAAGCACTGCAGCGGGATATTGATGGAGCGTTACGAATAAACTGTCATTAAACATTCTGAAATGCAAGTTGATTGCGTTTACTCGATCGCGTTATCCAATAGAAATGACATACGTGTTAGATGAAGAGCAGCTTGAGCGTGCTACGACAATTGGTTACCATGAAAATTTATTTCGAGAAAAAAAAAGAGCCCGATACCCATGCGGCACCATACTACCACGGCACTGTTATTCGGTCATGTGTGCCGCTCGTTTCGCTCACGTTTTAACGCTGTCTCATCTAGCTGAGAATGGACTTGCTAGAGTTGCTACTTATCATATCTTAAAACGCAGCTGAACAAAATTTTGAATAAGTTCATGCCAGACATTATAGTAGTACCGTACCGTACAGACTTACTAACAGATTTAATTTGGTCACTTTTAGCATTTCTAAACACATAGCTCCGTAAATAATGTCAGTAACAAGCAGTCAGTGGTAGATTTACGAGTAATGTATTAGGATTGCCAATCGGATGCGAGGCGCGGTGATTTGGCAGTTTTCTCTCAGAGTCGTTAATTGCAGCGGCCTGTGGGGAAAAGGATTAATTTTACTGTGGGACAGAAGTAGTTAGATCGTGATGTTGATTAAGAAAATTAATTACGTACATGAAAAAAGAAATACGACAATAGTTTGAAAATTAGAGATGTGGTTTGATCGAAAAGGGCCACTTCGTCTTAAATACAATTCGCGTTTATAGGTTGAATTTTTTAATAATTAGTGGTGTAAGGGTGGTGGTCTATACATCTATATAAATAAATAAAATTTGAGTTTCTGTTTGTTATATTAAAATAACAGCTTTTTTCAACAAATTGCATATGAATTTTGCTTATAGTACGGCTTGTTAGCTAAAAAATATGTGAATATCGGTACCATCTGGCAGAAAGTACAAAACTTGGCATGCAGATCGCTTTGATATGTGTGCCTCAATATTAAAAAAGAAACAGGTTGAAGGACTGGTTTTTCCCCCCTCTCCCCCCTCTTTTGTGTCCCTAATTTCAGTATTTCTATATTTTTTTTAAAACTATTAAAGCTAGGAGAAAGCAGTCAAGAGATTTTTTTTCTTCATAAAATTATCTACAAAACAGTCTTTGGATTTATCTTGATAGGACTTATAGTTTTCAAAATATGCATAAATCTATTTAATTTTTGCAAGAAATAATGGGAATAATATTAAAATGGTCGCTAACACGGGCCTACTACGGAGCTATTAGCCGATGCGGTGGAGGCGGGGGTTAAAAGTGAAAGCACAGGGGGGGGCAGTGGGACTGACAGAAGATGCTGCTGCGTTGAGGCGCTGAATGATTGCTGGCCCCGACATAGCATCCATGTTGCGGGAATACGAGACTTCGTACGAAAATTATCGAGGTAATAAGGAAAATATTGAAGAAGTCCACCACGAAGAATCAGACAGTCATCAAATAAGATTCATGAAGCACGTAAACTCTCTTGTTTCAACACTTCTGGAGATGGATAACCCGCTGTTAGATATTGATCTACAAACTGTTGACACTCACGTCATTGTCGGAGAAGACGCTGTGGAACGTATGCGAACTCTAACAAGCCTTGGAAATACACAATACACTCAATTTGTGGAACAACGCATAATTTCAAGGGATGTTTCCATATTCAACCCAATTAAAAGGAATAACGTGATTATATTTGGAAGTACAGCTTCTTGTAAACCAAAACAGGCCACAAAACTTACATTGGCAAAAAGTGATGCCGCCTTATTTTCCAAATTATATATCACCTGTCAGCATAGGCAAGGTGATATGGATGAATTTTTCAAACACGAAAATCAACCGTTCCCACCGTCCCTCTCAGAGACAGGAAACTTAAGACCGGTGGTAAAATCGGAACTCCTACAATGTTTAGAGGAGAATGAAGACGACGAAGAGTATGAAAATGAAACTTCTGCTAAGGAGATGGAAGGTCCTACAGACTGCACTGCATCATTTTTAGATGGGCCTGCTGTCGTTCAAATGATAAGGCCAGGGACTAATATAACGTTTGAAGACTACCGCCATAGTTTTATAAAGTATGTTATATATAAACTATGTAACGAACCGAAAGGAGAAGAGAGTAGATGTCATTTTTGACGTTTATAAAGACGACAGCCTCAAGAATAATACTAGAGAAAAGCGAGGAAAAGGCCTCAGACAAAGGGTCACAGCAGCAGGCAAGCTGCCAAGAAACTGGCAAACATTCCTACGCTCTTCGGAAAATAAAGTTGAACTTTTCTATTTTCTAGCAGACAGTAAAACATGACACAAAAACTATTGTTGCAACTAAAGGTGAGGAAGTTGTATGCAATGACACCACAGACGTAGCTTCCCTGAAGTCGAAACAAGAAGAAGCTGACTCCAGAATCCTCCTTCATGTTTTTCACGCTGTGCAGCACGGTCACACGAAGGTTTTAATAAGAACTGCGGATACAGATGTGGTTGTGATAGCTGTTTCCCTGTATGGTAAACTCGAAAAAATGAAGTTAGAAGAATTTTGGATATCCTTCGGTGTCGGTAAAGCTACACGTAGTATCGCTATCCATCAACTGGTTAATACACTCGGTCCAGATATATGCAGTGGCATTCTGTTTTTCCATGCGTTTACTGGCTGTGATACTGTATCGGGCTTCAGTGGAAAAGGAAAGAAGTCGTTTTAGAAAGCATGGAAATCTTTTCCTGAAGTCACCAAAATATTCAAAGAATTATCACAGCCTGTAAATGTGATTGAAAACCATCATTTGTATATTTTGTCAAGATATGTTATCATAACATACGTGGGACACTCAGAAAGTTTTGCGAAAATAAAAAAAAGTGTTCTATAGGTAAATATTTTTTTATTAAATATTTTCAAAGTACTCTCCACCAGCCTCTATACAAAGTTTCATGCGTTTGAACCAGTTTTCAAAACACTTTTTCCAATCCGCCGCAGATACCTCGTTTACAGCCTGCTCAAACGTTGACAGCGCATCTTCCGGCGACGAAAATTGTATCCCTTTGAACAGATTTTTTATTTTCGGGAATAAAAAGAATTCGCACGGTGCAAGGTCAGGGCTGTAAGGAGGGTGACCTAGGAGTTTAACCGGAGTGCTGTCCAGGAAGTCCCTCGTTTTAAGCGCGGTGTGTGCGGGCGCGTTGTCATGGTGGAGTAGAATCCCGCGGAACCCTGTGTTTGGTCGCTTGTAGCTCACTACAGAGAAAACTTCTGCCAAGCATTTGGTAGTGTATCATTCAGCGTTGATGCTTCTTTGATTTCGTAAATGGATTGATAACAAGTAGCCAGACAAATTGAAAAAACTCGCTATCGAAATCTTCCCTCCGCTTCTAGAACGCTTCACTTTGGTAGGTGTTGATTCGTTTTGAAACACCCAAACCGTCGACTGGCGTTTTGTTTCTGGATCATACTGATAAATCCACGACTCATCACCTGTAATGATGTCATAAACACGCCGAGACGCGCCTGCTTCAAACTTGTTTATCATATCACGACACCATTCCACCCGGGCCTGCTTCTGAGCATCGGTGAGATTGTGCGGCACCCAGCGTGAAACTATCCTTCTCACACGATGATGCACGTGTAGAATCTCGTGAAGGCTTCCCGATCCAATCTGAAGAATGTGCTGAATCTCTTGATATGTGACTCGTCTATTATCTTGGATTAAATTTTTCACTGCTAGCACGTTTTCTTCCGTAACAGCCGTCAAAGGGCGACCACTTCTTTCTTCATCCTCCAAAGTCAGTCGACCGCGTTTGAATTAGTTATACCAACGATACACGGTCGCCTTGGAAGGGCCTTCATCCATGAATGCCATTTGAAGTCTATCGTACGATTCGTCTGGTTTCGGGCGACACTTGAAATCGTAGAAAATCATAGCGCGAAAATGTTCCCGACGCAGATCCATTTTTCAATGAGACACAATAATTGAAATTATCTTGCAAAAAATGCAGAGAGAAATTTTGAAATTGGAACGTACTTATTTTTACTCATAAATAATCATATTTTATAAATAGATTATAACTGATCAGTCTCTCATATATAAAAACTTTTTTTCGCAATACTTTCTGAGAGGCCTGGTATGATAAAACAATTGACGTAGAAGACATCAATCAAGCGAGGAAGGCATTATTCATTAAAGGACGGGCCATGGATAGGCTGCCACCCACATTTAGTGCTCTGTTAGAGCATACAAAACGGGCATGTTTGGAAGCGGGATTCATCTGGGGTCCGAGCTTCATAGCAAACCCTGAATATCCCAGCTTCCAAAATTGGGGATGGAAGAAAGAAAATGGTGTCTGGACTCCATTATGGAGCACGATCAAAGAAACCGCAGCATCCGTAAAGGAGTTAACTAAGTGTTCCTGCCGCAGCTGTATTACAGGTCGATGCCTATGTAGGAAGTCAGGGCTTCCTTGTACTGGCCTCTGTAAGTGCGGGGGAGATACCTGCGATTGTAATTAAAATAAATATATGTATAAGTATAATTTTCACTGACTGAACTGGTTGTTTTATTAAGTTACTTGAATCCTAGTACAGTCCCCTGCAGCTAAATGTATCCAGGGTATGTATGGCAATAGGCGCGGTGTACGCCATACTAGCCTGTATACATTTAGCTGCAGGGGACTGTACTTATACCTATAAGGATAAGCTTTCGTGCTTCGGAACAGGTCCCGTAAACATATTGTACAGACGCAAAAAAGGAGTTATTTCGTTGAGCCAGACGCCGTGAGCTGTAACTCGGGAACCAAAACTTCTACAATAATTTGTTAGGTATCGTTTTGTAGCTTAATGTATACAGTTTTTAACCTTTTTAGTCCATTTTATCACAACACCTTTCATTTAGCATTAAGTGAAGAAAAAAGAAAAAAAGTGATTATTTTTTTCATAAGTTCACAATATAATGACGGCTTTATTAAAAAACTATTAGTCTTATAACTATAAATGTGGTATCGTTTTGTAGGTAATTTATCGTCAATTATTTGGTCCTTGAAAAGTAAACTCATCAGTCCTACCGTTTTTATAAAAAATTAAAAAAAACAAAATGAGGGAGATAAAATGGGGGAAACGGGGGGGGGAATCATTTCCCAGCGTGTTTCTCTATCGACATTGAAGCACATAAATATATAAAAGCTACATGTATGCCAAGTTTCATGCGTTCTGCCGGATGGGACCGTAATTCAAGCTAACAAGCCGTACTATTACAATAAAAAATATAATTTGTAATTTTTGTCTTTCTGTCTGTCTGTTCCGGGTAATCTTCAAAGTGGCCAATTTTGACGGAATTCTTACAGCAGATGACTGATGTTATAAGGCGTAACATAATTAAATTTAAAAAAAAGTATTAAGGATCCGCGCAAAAAATTATAACCCAGATCGAAGTTCATGGGGACGAAGTCGCAAGCACAGCTGGTAAGCAATAAAAATGCTGTGGCTAGTGTAACGCTCCCCCCTTGGGTCCGAAAGGGACCGTCACTGATGAGACGATGGACCTGAATGCAGCAACTGATTACAGTGCTGAAGGCACTGAGAGTATCCGTTACTATTATATCCTCCAAGTTTAGGAAGATACTATTAAAAGTTTGGCTTTATTGTGATCGTCTAAGTATTTATAAGTATGGAACCCTTTATACATTGTGTTTAAGCATTGTAGTAACTCATAGTCCTTTATTTGGTACATTGAGACTAGACAAGAGTACATGGTATTGAGAACAGTGATTTCAATCTAATTCCTATAACTATTATTCTATCTAGCAATAAAATTAAATAATGTTCCTATAAAACTACATTGAATCCTTGAACCTAATATGATTTAAGATTTTGATTTTAGAAGCTACCTAGTCTCTATAGTGATAATTAGTGATATTTATAAAGTTCTGAATATTAAGTTCCTTCCTAAGTGATCCTAGATATAGACATTTTAAGCTTTGTGTACCTTTAAATGCAAGCTAGTTCAATTTCACAATATGATATATAAGCATTTAGTTTAGGTAGAAGTGAAGATATAACACACACAATATGGAGTTGTCTTACCATAACTGGACCCTGCAAAGGAAATGTATATAGTTTTCTTATATACAATTTGAGTTATTTAGACAAAGATATAGTAAATATTGGTGGTAAAGTAAATAAAATGTGTGATTAAATACATTATGTGGTTAATAATTAGTTACCTTGAGATAACCTACATAGTAGATTATCTCAGAGTAGCCGGAAAAATGAAATGAAGCGTCTGTTGATATGTGTAGACTGCTAGGATGGGGTATTTTTATAGGTAATAAGGAATCCTATGACCGGTTCCATTACTGGAACCGGGGAGGCCGCATCCGCCAAAACCCCAGGCCCCCAACGAGCAACCAATCCTCTCCAGGCTGAAGGCATACTACTTTTAAGTTATGCACAACCTTGGTGCTTTACAAAATAAAAATAGTACCGAATTGGGAATGAGTGCCCAATTTCACCAAGTAGGTTAGATGGAAATATATCCAGTCTAACGAATGTATAGCTCGAATCATTGCTGTAGTGTATTCATACACAGGCAGTAATTGGGTAATCCCTTGGGCAGTTCATCTAGAACACGGCCAATGAGTTACTAGCGCTGTTATGGGTACCAGCTGTAAACAGACATGGTAAGGTCTTCGCGAGCTTGTGGCAACTGTCCACGTTTCAGGGTCAAGCGATACCGCGACCAAACGCTTTCAAGACACAATGCGAGCTTGTGGCAACTGTCCACGTTTCAGGGTCAAGCGATACCGCGACCAAACGCTTTCAAGACACAATGCGAGCTTGTGGCAACTGTCCACGTTTCAGGGTCAAGCGATACCGCGACCAAACGCTTTCAAGACACAATGCGAGCTTGTGGCAACTGTCCACGTTTCAGGGTCAAGCGATACAGCGACCAAACGCTTTCAAGACACAAGTATTTTCCCCACACCGATAAAGACATAATAATAAGTAGGTAGGTAAGTATGATAGCATGCATTGCGAGGGCTTAGCCTAGCATGACATATCACTTACAATGAAACGAGCTCACATCCGTCAAACAGGATACGTAGATCAAATTGAACATCGATCCTGTAAATAATTTGTTTTAAATGTCTGAATTAAATCAGGCACTCACAAGGACTGGATAAAGACAAAGGAATTGTCAAGAGTTAAATGAAACTGCTTTAAAAGACATAACAATCATTTACTCAAGTAATTACCGTACCTTTTGAGCTTCTCATCTTTACAATGAAAGTGAGGTCTGTATTTGATAGGAATAATAGTCCAGCAGATGGCTGTATGTATATACAATACGACACAAAGTGGACTGTCTGATCTTGTCCTATCACCACTTGAGAAACCGTATGATACTACAAGATGAGCTCAGTAGGGTTGAGCTAGCTAAGGGGCATCAGTTCGTCACTAAACCTCCCCTCAGACCGAACCAATATCAGCAATGAACTGAGTCAGGGTATGATTGTGTTACCTTACTTGATTAAGCAAGGTTTCACAACACACATCGACAATCCATTACTAGCTATTGTTGCGTACAGTACTGTTGTCTCGGCAGACTAGGCAAGTAAAGGGACGCTACATTCCATCCACTAGAATAAACATTTAGTTTGTCTAGCACATAGAATGCGATATCCAACGCTGAACGGGCTCTGCCCAATTGGGGTTCCCTATAATAAAACAACGGTCGAATACAGCCATCCTCTGGACTCATCCCAGACAGACTGTTGAATTTCAGTAGAACCATCGTAAAAAATAAGATAGCTCAATTTCTCAAACCTTTACCTCATTCCAAGCAAACCTTAGAACTTGGGAGGCTCTTAAGCGTGCCTAGAACTACATATTTCGTGTACACAAGGGTATTGTGTAGTGTGCAGGATGAGTGTAATGATGAGTGTATAAAATAATATTTTATAAGTTAGTTTAACAAGTCATATGACCATTAATCACACTTTGAATATTAAATGCCATTACAGATACAGGCTAAGAATCTACAATAGACATCCCAGGCTTATAGGAACTAGCCATCTAGATTTAGATAAGGTAGCATTAAAAGAAAATGTTAGTAGCAAATTGCTTACATACCTATAGGTTAACGGCAATAAAAGTGTTCCCAGTCACCTCATTCCAGATAGAGAGCCTCGAGTACTCTAAACCCAGCATGAATCGACAGAGAACGCTATCATAGCATAGTCACAGTCTGATCCCGGACCTGACTTGGCCAAAGTCAACCCAGTTCACATACCACGACCACACCAGATATATAATTCTTAGGTTTCAAAAGAAAATTTATATTCTATTTTATTTTTCTACCTCCAACCCACAAAAGTAAATTATCATGAATACAATTTATGAAACCTAAATACAGTCAACATTTTAAGAATAAGAAGAACAGAAACTAAGATAACTCACCACCAGATTTAAACGCAGGCTTTCTAAAATTCGGATAGAAATTACGATGAACTTTTCCCTAATTTACTTTCTCGGTTATAGATTCGCGGCGTTTCCTATCACTTTCCTATTATATCCTAAGCTGAGCAGCGACTGATCGAAGGCTGCTCGGGCAGAGCTTCCGCTTGTTTATAGTTCGCGACGAATTCTTGAAGACTCCTCCTATTATATCCTAAGCTGACCAGCGACTAATCGAAGGCTGCTCGGGCAGTGCTTCCGCTTGCTTATAGTTCGCGACGAATTCTTGAAGACTCACCCCGATATTCTCCGGTGCGCTCCTTTTATTACCTCTTACTACCCCCCGTTCCTATAATCACGCCACTACACGTCATCTCTTCTGAGTTGCCCTAAAACAATATGTTTTAAAGCCACTATCAACTATCGACTATTTGAAATTAATAACGGAAGCTATCAGCCTAAACAAATAAATTCACTTCAACTATTCCTACTCTTTAAATTGTCTTGTAACCAAATTAACATGAGATTATACCAAAATTATATTAAAAGTTAAGAGAAATCATTAAGTCTTGAATTGTCCTTTTAATTTTTATTTTACTTTAGGCCAACAATGTATGAGCAGTGAGAAGGGTATTTTAATGTTAATCTGCAACGTCTGAAGCCGTTCTGAACAGCAAGCCCCCATCCTCAAACCGCCAATACAATCTCGATGGTTGGACCGTCACACTAGTATAATTTATGCGTCGATAATAAATAACAATAATTCTTTTAAACTAAGTTAAGCCTAAGTTAATAAATGTTAATTATCGCTCGCTTAATAATGTGCCCGGTAGATGGCAATAGGCTCGCCCCCTATTACATTGGGACCTTAACATAGCTGGCGAATCGTGGGTGTGTAATACACCTCTGCCTACCCCTTCGGGGATACAGACTTGAAGTTGTGTTATGTTATGTTAAGCCCGAGTATCGGCGAAATTGAACTCTTGTAACCCGACACCCAGTTATTTTATTTTAATTTCTGAATACCTAGAGAAAATTTAATCCTCCATTGTGTACTTTAGGGTTACGTTTGCAACAGAGATGTGGGATGTAACTAAGCAATGCGAGAGTGTATTCGGCTGGAATGGTGTCTGGGTTCCACTGGAGTAGTATTAGGTAGCTACGCGCTTCAAGGAATTGGAGAAGTGGTGAATCTATGCTACAGATTATTGCAAGAATGCATAGCATATCATTATTAACCGTGCGCTGTAACTACCTATACCGTTATATATTTATCCATTGGTATAAATTTACTTATGATAATTTAGATAATTTTACGAAAACCCGAGTCTAAGTGGAAAACAAAACAACTATCATCAATTTTTTTATTGACAGCACAAGCTCACCGACAGCTACGAAACAAAACAAAAATCGGCTGAAATCCCTTCGGATTCGAAAAAAGTGTATTAATATAGAATCCTTACTCGGGTCTCTCGGTCATACTTCTGGTTTTTTTTATAGATAAATATATATTGTATATAAGTAATATATATTGTATGCAAGTAAAATACAGAATTCCTATCGGTGGCTTTTAAACTTTCGCACCACTTAGCTGCCACGCACATCACTAGTAGAAATGTAACCTTCGAATTCTGTTCAAAATTCATGTCTATTTTTACTTCTCGGATATGAAAACAGTTTTTTACTATATGATAAACTTTCCATAGCGCATTGCACTGGATTCACAAATAGATTTTTAAATAAAGAAATACTTTCAACGGATGGTATTGGTGAAAACTTTGCAAGGGTAAAATAGATGAATGATTGCCAAGTAGGGATTTCAAACATATCTCAAGCGTTTCGTTGAAATGGAACTGAAACACTCTTTAATTAACTTGATGTTGCCTATGTTATTCGCAATTGATTATTCTAATGCAGCTACGCATTTCTTGATTTATATAAATATGGTATAGATACCTGTGTAGATTTGTAATTCAGCACATCAATTCTTACGTACTAACTTGTGTGAGTAGGTGAGATATATATGTGACTATTATATATTATATTGTCTTACATGGTATGTATTCATCTTTCATGGTCACCTCTTGATACGGTTCAAATGAAATTAAACTTCACTACCACAACGGTAAAAAATTCTTGATGAAATTGGGTTCTCAAAAACATGACACGAAGACGGGAAACCAGATGTTTGTGATGTACAAAGTTGAAGGAATTAGTGATATATGAATTAATAACAGAATATACCTAAATTAGGGTACTAGTTTAACTCAACTTTGCAGTACATTTTTAATAAATATAAAGTAGAAACTTGCTTACAAACACATTTTTTAAATACCGACGCAGATTCTAAAGTACTTTGAGGGTTGTCTAATTGGTGAACCTTAGCAGTCCAACGACTTCAAGCCGAGAGCACCACAATGGGACTCGATAATATTCTCGGTATCCGAAGGGATTTCCGCACGTAAAAAAAAAAAAAAAGTGTGAAGTCAGTCCCTTAAGGCTGTTGTACTTCTCTGATTGAGAGAGCTTCCTAACGGCGGCGTTAACGTTGACGGCGTGTGGAAATCCCTTCAGATACCCCTCCGCCGACCAGCGGGGGCAGTTATGTCGGGTTTGAACCGACTAAAACCGCACGCCGTCTCGGGTCTTAAAACGCCGGGGTGTGGTCGAAGCTAACCGGGATGGTAGCATACGACGCACTAAAAAATTTATAGGTGCATACAGATGATAAAATAAGGTAAAAGTTTTATATTTTATTTCATGCGATAAGTATTCATACTGTTATAAGTTAATAGAGCTATACTATTATTTATACTTATATTTATCTATAGTAATATTATAAGGCTTAAGAGTTTGTTTGTTTAGTTGGACGCGTTAATCTAAAGAACTACTGGTTCGAATTGAGAAAATCTTTTTGTATTGGATAGCCCATTTATCAGGGAAGTTTATAGGCTATATATCATTACGCTACTATCTAGGAGAGTGAATCAGAAATCATAAATGTCAACAAATCGGGTAAATTTCCCTACATTATTGTAGAACTAATAAATTACGGATATATATGGGACAAATAGGTGCCACGGGGGCGAAGCATGCCACAGGCGTACCCATGGGGAACAGCTACTACATAATATTATATAGCTGAAGAATTTGTTTGTTTGTTTGTCGGCGCATAACCTGCTCGCAGAAAGAGGCGGCGGCGTGCCACTTGCTCCCGTTGGAGACCACGGTCCTCACCATAGTCTCCAACGAGAGAACGTCCACGCCCAGGACCGCAACGAGATCCCGGGGTTGACTCGCCCACGTAGGGCACTCAACCAACGTGTGGAGCGCCGTGTCGTCGCCGGAATCTTCGCAGTGCTGGCACTGCGGCGTTGTTTCCCGGTGGATGCGCCATAGATACTTACCGAAGCACCCGTGTCCTGTAAATATCTGGCACATCCGGTAGGAGAGGTCACCGTGGTGCTTCTCCAACCACTCCTTTATAATCGGTCTCACCGCCGCAATGGTGGATTCCCCCCACCTTTGATGCTCAAGTCGCACCCTCCATGTCTCCATGAGTTCCCGGCGGAGTTGGGACCGCTGAGCCCTGATTTCTCGGGCCGGTTCCGCCCTATGGCCCCGTTCCAGCGCCTCCTTGCGCCACTGGTACAGCAACGCAAGGGCTCTCGCTTCCAGGTTCCATGGAGGGGTCCCGGCTAGGAGACATGCCACCTCGACGTAGATCGTGCGATACCCCCTGATGACTCTGACGGCCATCACTTTTAACGGGCTGTTTAGAACAGCCACGTTGCGGGCCGCCAGAGTCTCCGCCCATACGGCGGGGGACAGCTAGTAATATAATATTATAAAGCTGAAAAGTTTGTTTGTTTGGTTGAACACTCTAATCTCAAGAACTACTAGTTCGAATTGAAAAATTATCTTTGTGTTACGTAGCCTATTTATCGAGGAAGGTCATAGGCATATATATCACGCTACTACCCAGAAGAGCGGAGCAGTAATCATAAATGTCAACAACATGTTTGGGATAAATGGGTGCCACGGGGACGAAATGTGCCACGGGCGAAGGCGCAGGGCACGACTATTACCAAATAAAAGTAAATCTACATCAAATTACAGGACCACTTCAGATCGTTAGGTACTAATCGTCCTCAGCATGATTGCGGCAATGGTGCGGAGCGCGAGCGCGTGGGCCGCCGCCGCCTCCTTCTGCGAGCATGTAATGCTCGCGAAGGAGGTGGCGGAGCGCGCCCGGGAGAGACTTAGAACTCTCCCGGTCCGCCGAGCCCGCAACTTGCTCGCCGCGCGTCGCAGGCGAGTCAGGCGCCGGAGGTCGCTTAACGACCTCCGTCCTCCATGAGCGCAGACCTGGGGGTGGCGGGTGAGGCCACCTGTCACCCCAGCAGAAGCAGGCCGGGACGGTGGGGCGACTAGCGCCCCTCCCCCAAACCGGGGCAAGACGGGGACACCGTGGTTCCCAAACCCGAGGGGGCCATCTCGAAACCGGAGATGGCCCAGGGTCAGTCGGGGTGCGAGGGATATGCTCTATGGGCAACCTTACACCCCGGCGTCTGTAGACCCGAGACGGCGTGCGGTTTTAGTCGGTTCAAGCCCGACATAACCGCCCCCGCTGGCACCCGGGGGGGTATCCGAAGGGATTTCCGCACGATAAAAAAAAAAATCCGTTCCCGCAGGGGGAACGCACAGGTAGATTTCGTGAAGCAATTAATATTATTTTATATAGAGAACTACGGACTTTAAACAATATTTCGTGAAGATTTCCGTACCGCACTATTTTTTTCTTTTTCTCGAAAACGGTAAATTTGAGCAAAAAACGTTTCGGACATTTATTTTAGAGCAATATTTTTTGCTATTTTGCTAACCTATCGGTTAGAAATATTTTTTTGCCCCTCTATGACCTATGCTTCTTCTATGACCCACGCCGAGCGCATTTTTAACATGTTTAATTTTTTTTTTCTCGAAAACGGTAACTTTTAGCGAAAAACTTTTCAGACACTTATTTTAGACTTAAAAATGGCCTATCGATTAAAAATGTTTTCTACAGGAAGAATGTTCACCGGTTAGCAGTTATGATTTTTTCCCGAAAAATTTTGGTTTTTCCCCCCTCCACTTTTAGTTAAAGTTTTAATCTTATAGGTTTATAATTAAAAGTTGTTGGTATTCATGTATACTATGGGATTAAATTAGAACGGTTCGAATATCTTTCCTGGAACGTGAAATTTTGAGGAAAAACTGATTTCACAAAAAGTGAGGCCCTACCGTCCCCTTAGGCCGGATTCCACCCGTTCATGAACTTAAACTAAGTTTACACCCAAGCAATTTTTGACCGCAGTTTGAAAGCGATCGGGGCAAAAATGCGACCGTGAGAGTGCCGCAAATTTTGGGAAGTGGAACCATACATACATAAATATATATAAACTTTTTGACCAGTGGTCATTTCGGACTCAGGGGGTCATAACTAGACCTCCTATGAAGAATTTTTTTTTAAATTCGACAGTAGTCAAGAAACCAATAGGTAGATCGATTTCGGGGTGTGTGTTGGGTAACCTCCTCGAGTGTCGCTCCGATTCCGATCCCGCTGCTGTCCAGGGGGAACGGAATCGGAGCGGCCGGTACACCCTGGGCGGCGGTCAATGGCTTCCCCTTCACCCCTTCATAGGGTTGGCATTGATCGTCCGCCAATACCCAACGTGGCGGGAACACATCGCTCTCCGTACTCCTCTGCTTTCAGAGGAGACAGGATGAGCGATGCTGTTAGTGGTGAGATGGCCCAGGGTCAGCCGGGGTGCGAGGGATATGCTCTATGGGTAACCTTACACCCCGGCGTCTGAAGACCCGAGACGGCGTGCGGTTTTAGTCGGTGCAAGCCCGACATAACCGCCCCCGCTGGCCGGCGGGGGGGTATCCGAAGGGATTTCCGCACGATAAAAAAAAAAAAAAAAAAAAAGTAGATCGATTTCATCGAAATCTGCCTAAAAAAAAGGTACTAATCGTCCTGTCGGGTTGCGAGGGATATGCTCTATGGGCAACCTTACACCCCGACGTCTGCAGACCCAAGACGGCGTGCGGTTTTAGTCGGTTCAAGCCCGACATAACCGCCCCCGCTGGCCGGCCGGGGGGTATCCGAGGGGATTTCCGCACGCAAAAAAAAAGAAAAAAAAGGTACTAATCGTCCTACTTATATATTGTTATTGAACGATTAAAGATAATTTCCTTATATCGGTGGAGGCCATTGGATTATACTTCTGATGAGGATTTACATAAGTTACAATGTAGAGATAAAATTTAATCAATATTTTGAAATAATAACTTTTATAATTAGTGAGAATTTGGAGATTATATTAATACCAATTATATGACTATCTGTATTATTATAATTAGTAACAGTATATAGTGAATTATCTTTGATCATTATGTTATAAACATATTTATCATTACGATGCCATCGACAAAATTCCATTATTGTATTTTTTTATAAAATACCTTTTTGCCTTATCACAAGAAAATTATACGAATAAATATATGTATTTGACACAAGAAGTCAATAAATGTGTCTTGTAAAGATATGTACAAATAATAACATCGTACCTCAAGATGTAATAATAGAGGCAGACCAAACTAGGCTAAGCCCATCCGTGCCCTAATAATAACCTCATAAATTATAACCTGTAGGTTAAGTATAAGAGTCTTCAAGAAACTAGTTAAACCATTTTGGATGAAGTTAGAGAAACAAAATAAATAACAGAAGGATAAAACCAAAACCAACTAAAAGATTAACTCTTCCAAAAGAAGGTGAAACTACGTCCTTTAATTACAAGCAAACCACAGGTCCACAGTAGCACTTAATTAAAGACGCTTTACTGCACCTTTATCAAAGACAAAAAAAGATGTCAATGCAGGGTGTCATCGCTCTAAACTTTGTTCGTGCCAATCCCTATGTGGTCGTTGTTTGATCTCAAACCGTGTAAATTTACGTTGCAGAGTGTGCAGAGCCCGGCACTGAAGCGCAGTAGGTAATCCATTGTTGCCTACCGGCCGACAATGGATTCAAGTTTAGTCGATTAAACTCAGCACCAAACACTCACCAGCTCCGGAAAAATGTGCCCGCGCACAATAGAAATGCTATGCGAGGATTTGTGAGAGCAAAAGGAGTTGTTGCCAGCACTTTGAGTTGCCATTGTAACTTGTTTATTTATTACGCATTCCGTATTTGAATCGAATAACAAAATACTATCGCCCAGGATTAATACCTGATGCGTTCATTAATTGTATGAACAAAAATTCATTTTCTGGTTAGTTGTCTATATATCTATACAAATAATTAATATTGAAGTGTCTAATATTAAAATAACAGATTTTTAATGATTTCATATGAATGGATACACGATACCTACAGCAAAAATATAATTTAAAATAATTTTGTCTCTGTCTGTCTGTTTGACTTAGGAAATCTCTGGAACGAATGGGCCGATTTTGATGGGACTATCGCTATAGGCTACTTTAATTTTAGAAAAAGAATTAGGGTTCCGCGCAAAAAATGTAAACTCACTAAATTGTGAATCAAATCTGATTTAATCGTGCATTTTATTTAATTAAGGTTTTGTTTGGATATAAAAAAACACATATTTTGGAAAAATAATTAGGATAAAACTATTTTTAACGGATTCTATCGCGATTTATTTGATGTTATTTTATATTTTACGTTGATCCCGACCACCCCGTGACCATGGCTGCTGAAAAGTAATCGAAACGTCGGGATCAATGATGTGTGATATTCGCGTAAACTTCCAACAATATCAAAATAATTAGAGTTCCGCGCAAAAACAATGAAAACCCACAAATTGTGAATAAAATCTTATTTAATCGTTCGTTTTACTTAATTATGGTTTTGTTTTTACGTAAAAAAAATACATACACATATTCATAATAATATGCTCAAGTCTTTTTCCCTTTAGGGTAGGCAGAAACTTTTTATTTTTATCTGTCTGTCTGTATGGAGACTGTTCATCACGCCGAAACTACTGAATGGATTCAAACGAAACCATTTTTTTGTTATTTTGTAGGATATTGTTTAGTATGGATTTTATTTATTGATTGATTGTTGAACATACGGATTATCCTAAACTGGGATTATTTTCATACCACTAAGACGGCAAGCTAGTATATGGCTCACCTGATGGAAAGTGATCACCGTAAAAATCCTTCCATGGGCCCTCTAGGAGTACATTACCACAAATAGAAAACACTTAGAATTGTGATAATTAACTTACAAACCGGGGCAAGACAGGGACACCGTGGTTCCCAAACCCGAGGGGGCCATCTCGAAACCGGAGATGGCCCAGGGTCAGTCGGGGTGCGAGGGATATGCTCTATGGGCAACTTTACACCCCGGCGTCTGAAGACCCGAGACGGCGTGCGGTTTTAGTCGGTTCAAGCCCGACATAACCGCCCCCGCTAGCCGGCGGGGGGGTATCCGAGGGAATTTCCGCACGAAAAAAAAAGGTTTGGGGTATATAATTAACACTATTCAACACAAAGCGTAATAGCTTAAAGCGTTCGTATCAACGATATGGGAATGGGTTCGAATCCCACTTTATTCTTTCATTATTTTTGTTATTGTTATCGCATGTTTTTTACCTAAATATTAAGGAGCATCACTTGAATGCCTTGAGTCCTCTATTCTGAGCTACTTGTAGATGTAGACGTATCTGTGGTTCAGTGGATGTCAAGGACCACTCCGGTTTCTTAAAATCGGTGATCCGTGATGATAGGGTTTCGAATTCAAGTTACTTTTTACGGTTTTTATCCTTATCTTAAGCATATTTTTGTTTCATATCGTTAAAAATATAACAAATACCTATACATTAATAAAGTCTTAATTTTATAGTCATTTCTATATTGTACTTATAAATACGTCTTACAAATAACTACGAAAATCACGCGTACCACCTGATCTGGCCTGTTAATAAAGTGACAAGCTGCCCAGCCTACCACCAGTATATGTCATTACGATATTTTTTGTAGAGGCTTCATATTCACTGCTCTGAAGACTCACCTTTCGCATCTGTTGCCGGTCATGTGCCAGACCATGCCCACCACTGTGTAATAATACAGAGACTAATCAGAGAGACACGTGGAGAAACTGAGTACCTAATGGGTTAGGGTAACATGGGTTACTTTTCGCTTTAGGTAGAACATTATTCGGAAGGAACAACGCCTTCCCCAAAGAATGGAAGAGAAACTTCCATTTTGCCTAGGCTGCGATACGATTTCTTTAGAAACACCTTTATTTGAATATATTCTTACCAATTTTTCTATCAAATTTATTTTATTTGGAATTTTATTTAACGTTGAAAATAATAACAAAAGTTCTAATAATATGTTTCATATAATACAATTGTGCCCACGACTCCGTCTGCGTGGACTTACATCTGAGTTACTTTCTTAGCGACTTCTAAATTATTTTTTTTAAATAAAAGTAGCCTATGTTATGCCTAAACATAAACTGGCGAAATGTGGGTGCTAGCACCTCTGCCTACCCCTTCGGGGATATAGGCGTGAGTTAATGTTATGTTATGTTATGCCTTATAATATTCTAGAGATTACATAATTCAAACAGATAGAAAGACAGACACAAAAGTTTAAAAAAAAGCATTCGCTGTAAGTACCGTGTTTACAGTCATATGCATTCATTTAAAAGCTGACACTTTAATTTTATCGATTTGATGATAATGAATTCATTTACTGCCTTCATTTGCTGGAATAAAAGTAGGTATAACGTTCGATTCATTTCATAAAATTTTCCAGTTTTATACTCTTTTTATTTAATATAAAAATACTAAGATCAAAGTCCACGTGGACAAAATCGCGGGCACAGCTTGTTTTTTAATAAAATTATTACATATTATTTTTTATTTTTCCAGTATTTTCAACGGTGCAGTCTATAACATTTCGATTAACTGATAACATGCGTTCTTTTAACGAAACGCAAAGATCCTGAAATTGTATCTATGTTCCACGGATTGTATAAATATTAGTTTGAATGCATCCTCCTTTAAAAAATGTATTAAAAAAAATTCTTCTTACCAAGGAATATAAAAAAATTGTTAATACAAGAAGAAGTGCCCTTTAACGCTGTTTATGAAAACTAGTGAGGCTAAAATTTCGCATATTATGATTTGTCACATGAGTCATGATATACAAAACAGTGATGTCATTGTGTAACGTTGTGGATTCTTTATAAATGAAATTAAAACTATATCCGTAAATGAATCGATATTTTAGTATGTTTCTTTAACTTATTACTGTTTATCTATGGTTGTGCGAGCGAGATTGGACAGCACTAGCCCAGTCATCAACTGACGGCTCTTATATCGTTCCTTTCCTTGGCAACCTTCGCCGAGGAAGGTCACTTTGACCCCGTGGCCAACTGCTGTCGGCTCCGGGTAAGTTTTGAGATCAACATTTCCTACTTCTTCTACAGGTGAAGACTTTCCAGCGGTGCAGCTTATTGCCTGCTAAAATGCATGGCTTACTATATTTTGTTTTATTATGTGTGCTATTTCAGCCTACCTAAATAGTGCCACGAGGCCGATGACCCCTACGGTCAGAGGTCGCGGCAACAGCTTGTGCTGCCTATTTATATTCTTTTTATTATAGCTTCTAGCTACGCTGCATTGCCGCTGGGAGATTCTCTTCACCTGCTATTTTAGCGGGTCACTTGGACGTAATTACCTAGTGACAAACTGACCCGCACTTTTTCTAATTCCAGGGTCTTCGCACCGGGCTTCGCACCATAATGGAGGTAGCGAGGCACACCAGCGGAGACCCTGGCACGCCGGCATCACCACCAGCCACGTGTCCACTAGCTAAGTGCATACTACCATCTTTGCACAACGGACCGAACAAAGCCACGGCAGAATATTTATTAAGAATCCATTCCCTGAGGTTCATTTACTAAAATACCTTATATAAATTTATGTAACGTTACCGATTATAATCTCTTATTATATTGTAATCAATCCTTTTATTTATCTCTGGTCGCCCTAGCCGGCAGTTGTACCAATTACATTCATTATTTAATTAATTTTCACAGTGCATAAGTCACCTTCATATTTATGTAACTTCATTAACCCTCCATAAAACATAAATCGTTACATTGGCGCCCAACGTGGGGCGCCAATGTAACAGTTGAAGTTTTATGGGGGTTTTCAATGAGTTATAAAAATTTAAGGTTATTTATGCACTGTAAGATTTAATAAAGTTTATGAATGTAATTGATACTACTACCGGCTAGGGCGAGCAGAGATAAATAAAAGGGTTAATTACAATATATTACGAGATTATAATTGGTGATAGAGAACGTTACATACATTTATATAAGGTATTTTAGTAAATGAACCTCAGGGAATGGATTCTTAATAAATATTCTGCCGTGGCGTTGTTGCGACACGTGGCTGGTGGTGATGCCGGCGTGCCAGGGTCCACTAGCTAAGTGCATACTACCATCTTGCACAACGGACCGAACAACGCCACGGCAGAATATTTATTAAGAATCCATTCCCTGAGGTTCATTTACTAAAATACCTTATATAAATGTATGTAACGTTCTCTATCACCAATTATAATCTCGTAATATATTGTAATTAA
The DNA here is from genome assembly GCA_946251805.1 of Cybosia mesomella. Lineage (NCBI taxonomy): Eukaryota > Metazoa > Arthropoda > Insecta > Lepidoptera > Erebidae > Cybosia > Cybosia mesomella. The sequence goes on along the minus strand of OX276396.1, from coordinate 17,882,069 downwards.
CCCTTTTATTTATCTCTGCTCGCCCTAGCCGGTAGTAGTATCAATTACATTCATAAACTTTATTAAATCTTACAGTGCATAAATAACCTTAAATTTTTATAACTCATTGAAAACCCCCATAAAACTTCAACTGTTACAATTGGTTACTATATTCACCAGGGAACAAGCCCAAATAGAGAAGATCTTGTCAGCCAATCTTTTACGAGTTATGTTGAAAATCTTTAGCAATATATTTTATTTAGCATTGTGGCTATCCATTAAACGCCGACATTCATTCAAGTGGCTATAGAACAACTCTACAACTCCAACAATACGAGTGTTTCGCAAGCTCCTGCGGTATTTCATGAACGGCTTAGAAAAAGGATGCTTTTTGCCGACTAGTTTAAATGGCTGCTTACTAAAGTGGCAAACAAGCGGGGACTTCCAGCTGTTATTATATTCCACTAGCTGATGCCCGCGGCTCCGCCCGCGCAGATGTCGGAAATTGCTTTTTAGTCATATCTCAGGTTCTAGTTAACCAATTGCAATCAAACATACAGCAGATTTTCAGTTTGACTACGACCTATCTAATAGAAAAACCACATCAAAATTCGTTCAGCAGTTGTTGCGGACAAACAGACAAGAATTAAAAGAAATAATAGTGTTGTGTTCAGAATCGTTCATTTAACATAATCCAAGTTTTTTTTAAATATCTCCAATGTGGTTTTAGACACAACTAATTTTCAATTTTATAATAGTAAATATAGATGATTATAACAAAAGTCCAACTTTTTTGTTTGAATGCAAAATGTACTTTGGTAAAAAAGTACAGTCGCCTTACATTAAAAAGTGTTGTTTTGTGTTAATTTAATAATGCGGTAGATCCAGGAAGGTTTCTTCATAATTAAAGACTCTTTATTCATTCTCTTACAAAGGCTATAAAATTAAAACTGCATATTATTCTTATACGTACCAAATTTTTACACGGTACGTGCTTGTGTCATAAATTAGGTCTACAAAAAGAAAACATTATGAGCCGCGACGCCAGAGGCTCTCCTTTTCTCATTATTCTACATTGTCATTCTCGAAAACGAATAGGAAATTGGACTTTGTTAAACACAACTTATTAGTATGCATTCAATAATAACAATGGCATAATAGGATACGCAACATTAAAGTGAAACAAATAATCTGCTTAACGTATTTTAGAACGCAATAGTATCATACAAATGCGTTTATGTTGAACTAAGGCTGTTCGCAGCCTTAAGCTGACGGTTTAAACCGGGTTTTTAATTTTACTACATAACTTTCATTCATTAAGTTGAAAACGCATAATTTAATGCGATTTGATCGATTTCACTACTTGTGAAATCCTTCTCATGTAGCAGCAGGCCATAGCTTCTCGGTAAAGAATCAGTAACGTCACGACTGTTTATAACCAATGGTAACCGCTAATCATCTGATGAACTGTGTCCGTGTAATCTACTTTTTTTTTCCTTTTTTTTATCGTGCGGAAATTCCCACGGACACCGCCGCGCCGACCAGAGCGGGGGCGGTTATGTCGGACTTGAACCGACTAAAACCGCACGCCATCTTGGGTCTTCAGATGCCGGGGTGTAAGCTTGACCATAAAGCATATCCCTCGCACTCCAACTGACCCTGGGCCATCTCCGGTTTCGAGTTGACCCCCTCGGGTTTGGGAACCACGGTGTCCCCGTCTTGCCCGTCCCAACCTGCTTCTGCTGGGGTGACAGAGGGTCTCACCTGCCACCCCCAGGCTTGCGCTCATGAAGGATGGAGGTCGTTAAGCGGCCTTCGACGCCTGAGTCGCCTGCGATGCGCGGCCAGCATGTTGCGGGCTTGGCGGGCCGGGAGAGTTCTAAATCTCTCCCGGGCGCGCTCCGCCATCTCCTTCTCGAGCATTACATGCCGCAATCATGCTACGTAGGTCACGCCTCGGCGCCTCCCACGCCGGGCAGTCCGCCAGCGTGTGCAGCCCCGAGTCCTCGCTCGCGTCGCAGTGATGGCACTCAGGAGTTGGCTCCTTCCTGATCCGAAGCAGGTGTGGCAAATGTGGTCCCCGAAGCTCCCCTTACTGGAAATCACTTGCGTCAGTCAATCCTCCATGATGGGACATACCGCCGCTATAGTGGCGTGCCCTGCGCTTGGTCGCCCAAGTCGTTCCTTCCACTCCACCATGATGGCCTAGCAGAGCTGGGTCTGCACGGCCTCGATTTCTCGGGGCTCAGGGTTTCGTCCCTGCTCCCGCGCCTCCTTTCGCCACTGGTACAGTTGCGAGAGAGCTCTCGCCTCCAGGTCCCATGGCGGAGTTCCGGCAAGGAGACCCGCCGCCTCGAATGAGATCGTGCGGTACCCACGGATGACCCTGTTGGCCCGTGTAAGTTACCTTAGTGACTTTGTGAGTAACTTTTATAACGAGATGAAATATAATAAGATACTTAGTACTTTTATAATGATGTTAACAATATGTTGTTTGAATTTAATGCAGTCCTTCGATTGTGAAATTATATTATTTCATTCATTTCATTGAAATCTAAATTAAAAGCAATACCTGACTTGGTTCAGCGGTCACACACCAGTCGCTCTCGTAAAGGCCAAGATAAACCAAATTATGGGCAGGTGTAAGAGGAAAACGGACCCCACGTTTCAAAGTGCCAGCCTTTTTATCTCATGAGCTTATTAATCCAGATGCCATTCTAAGACAAGAGTAAGGAAATATAATAGCAGTTTGGATCTATTGAAATATGTGTTATCTAATCATAGAGAATGATAATACTATAGAAGAAAGTCACTTTGCGTTAAAATTTCAAATTGGAAAACTTAGCTTACTAATTGCTTCTAAATTTCAGCTTTACGTTCTTACTAATTTTGAACTGAAATACTGTACTGTACTGAAATCTGTTCAATTAAATTTTTAAGCATTTTGTATGCTTACTTTTTCTAAAGATTTAGATCGGAAAAAGAGAACATCTAGAACGGGACTTGAACCCGCTTGGGAATGCTCTGACCAGCTGAGCTATCTATACACATCCCAGATATTCTAAATTAATAAATTGAATTAATTAGGCGGAGTCATCAAATAAACACTGTTTAAAATGACTGTAAAGTTATTCATTGTTTCCGTGGTTCGCAAGAATGACGGTAGATGGCTCCAGCGTCACCTTAAGACGTATATAATATATCGGAGAATTTGGAATATCTGGGACGTGTCTAGATAGCTCAGCTGGTCAGAGCATTCCCCCTGTAAGGGACTCAAGCGGGTTCAAGTCCCGTTCTAGATGTTCTCTTTTTCCGATCTAAATCTTTAGAAAAAGTAAGCATACAAAATGCTCGTGTCAGAGCATTCCCCCTGTAAGGCACTGGTCGCGGGTTCAAGTCCCGTTCTAGATGTTCTCTTTTTCCGATCTAAATCTTTATTCAATCTGTTTTCAATCAGAAATATTTTTCTAACCTAATTTGTAGAAGTCTGTTCTTAAGCCCAGGGGTTTTTTGATGAGCTAAAAATCCATGGCTGATTTAGTAAATTAAGTGGTAATTTGTAAATCAGTGGAACAAGTACAAATAATTGTTGTTCTTTATTTGGCGCTTTCTTTGAAATATTCAGATTAATTTATTAAAAGCCGTCTCATTTTCGCTTATCCCGTCCGTATCTTAGTTATAAAATCAGAGGTTGATTTTCGTGACCAAAAAAATCAGTGCCCTGAATTAAACTTCCCACTCAAAAGTATGTATTTAATAGAATAGTTTCTTGTAATCGATTTGTCAACGTGGACAATAACGACTCTCCATCGGTTCAGCATAACATTTTCAAGACAGTCACTACTTTTGTTTCCTTATTCATTTATCACCATCGCATTTATTTAACAAACTACTTACTTGTATAAAAGGTGAGATTTTACGTAGAAGTATAGTCCAATGAAATGTTACATTTTTTAGGCCTTACCTTGCGTTTTTTAGAGGACGCAATTTTATTTTTTTGATGTGTGTCAGTGTACAGCTAAAACCATGTTTGTGGGGTCGCCACCCTTGTCCCACGGCCGCCATCTTGAAAATAGGGGTTGAAATGGTTTTTACGATATATCTCTTAAACTATTCAACTTCAACACAATATTATCACCTATTCTTACAATAAGAGAGGTTAGAAATAATAATAATAATAATAACAGGCAGATGTTCTTTTGTTCCCTAATGATCACTTGGGTATTTTCTACCTGGACAGTATTCTCGGTAACGGCCATCAGATTTACAATTATTTTAAAAATCAATAATTGTAAATTTCTGTAATGAAGTGGAAAAGAGTCAATAATTAATTATTAATAATAAGGCAAAATTAATAATTAAAAAAATTATAATAACAAAATAAAAAAAAACAATATCTGATGACACATAATATATGTATAGTTAAGAGTACTGAAAAATAATACTCACTTCGGAGCGCTGTAAAACCTTAGCTATTGACTTAATGAAAAAATGTTGCTTATAAAAGTTGTTCCTTAAAAACGATCTACAAAAATGGTCCGATATCATTTTTTCGTAAAATGATAAAAAAAAGTTATATCGAAAAATATCAATTATTTTCTCGAATTTCTGAACACTTTCACTTATAACTTTTTTATTTAGAGTTCTACGACAAAAAGTTACTGGATCGAAGTTGTAGAGATTTTTTTTTATCAGATAAATAGTATCGTAAAAACCATTTCAACCAATATTTTCAAGATGGCGGCCGTGGGACAAGGGTGGCGACCCCACAAACTTGGTTTTAGCTTTACACTGACCCCCCCTACACAACCAAAAAATTAAATTGCGTCCTCTAAAAAACGCAACCCCAAATGTGACTTTTCAATGGTCTAGTAACCTTTTATCATTTATATCTGCGTGACTGGGGTATTTTTTCTAAGGACATTTTCTATAAATGAAACCTATCAAGATCGTTTTATCGTCTCCAAAATCCCCTGTAGCATACAGGGGGTTTCGGAGAAATTTCATTTCATGAAAATCATTGGAGCCATTTCCGATATTCAGAATATATATATATATATATATATATATATATATATATATATATATATATACAAGAATATGTTCAAGGGTATTATATTGTGGAGAAACAGGGTGTGATGTTCCTCCAACACAAAGGGAGGATCCTCCGACCAGGCAAGGTGATCACGCCTGGCGGGCCGCGGCCCAACGGTTGTCGGACTGATGTTGTATATATGCTATACCAGCGCGCGAACTTCACTTTCGCGATTCAGGATTGGTATTGATGTAGTAGTATCCAAGTAGTTCACCTTGTTGTCGCTAGATGGCGCTAGGTATATGTGGTATCGCCACATCACTCCCCTCCAAGACCGGAGGTTGATTGCGATGAGTCAGCTGTCTTAAGCTCCCTTGTGGAGCATGCCAGTGCCAGTCTTGTGTAGTTCCATTTCGTCGGAACTGGACGCCGCTGGTTCCATTGGTGGAACAGTCTTCCTCGCTAGTTCTCGTTAATTGGGACTAACCGCTGGTCCGAGGCGAGGCGAATCCTCAGTGAGATGAGGTGAGGCGAGGCGAATCCTCAGTGAGATGAGGTGAGTCCTCGGTAGTGAGACGGGGCGAATCCTCTTGAGTCGAGGTAAGTCCCCCGTGTATGGGGCGAATGCTGCGTAGACGGGAGAGATGTGCTCTTCTTATGTGGACCGTATATGCCATAGGCAATGACTGCTACGTAGACGGGAGAGATGTGCTCTTCTTACGTGGACCGTATGTGCAGTGTGCTGTGCCTTTAGAGGCTGATATGGCCGTCGGTTACCAGGCTACAGCGATCGCTGCATGCTGGGGTATCCCAGTTGAGGCCGAAGCTGCTGGATGGCGAAGACTTAATTACCGCTCATGCGGAAGAAGTGAATAGGATGGTGGCGATAGGAATGCTGCTGATATGTTCAGCGAAGTTTACGTGATCAGATCACGTCGGGGTCACCACCGTGGAGGAACAGGGTGTGATGTTCCTCCAACACAATGAGAGGATCCTCCGACCAGGCAAGGTGATCACGCCTGGCGGGCCGCGGCCCAACGATTGTCGTTGGGATGTTGCATATATGCTATACCAGCGCGCGAACTTCACTTTCGCGATTCAGGATTGGTATTGATGTAGTAGTATCCAAGTAGTTCACCTTGTTGTCGCTAGATGGCGCTAGGTATATGTGGTATCACCTCAATGTCAATTGTGGTATCAAGAAAATCGCACTTCATTTAAGAAAAAGTTCTTCCTTAAGCTGCTACACCATTCCTCATTTTCCTCTTATGGGCAAGTACAACCCGATGAAAAATATCGCAAAGGAAACTATGAATGACAATAAAAATAATAGCTGATACCGACCAACCGACCTTACCGTTTAGTGGCTAAATCTGTAAGAAATAACAAAGACTTAACCTTATCTTAAAATGGAGTCTGGATTAACCAGCTCATAACGTAAAAAAGAAACGTTTTAATAAGCTGAAAACAAAGTTTTGGTATTAAAATTTCTTCGCTTAGGTAAGCAACGCCAGTTAATTCCTGAGATTATTGTGGGAAGAAAAAGTTTGCGGCGTCCATATCTCTACCAGCCGTTGCATCTGCTTACCAAAGGTAACATATTTTTATAAATTTGAAACTACTTTCTCACCATATTGAGATTTCCCTTTTTCTAATATTCTGACTCACTCTCTGAACTTAGGTTAACTAACCTTAAATTTAATTAAGTAGAAATTTAACTTCATAGTTAAACTTTATAAAATAAGTAAATGTAGTCATTGTTTTTATTTTAGTAGTTTTACTAAATATGTCGATATGTTAAAAATAGGACTCTTTGGCAGGGTGCTGGCGGGATACAAACTGCAAACCAGAGAATTTTTTCCTTCAGACGCTTGTTGAGTTCCGTTTGTCTAAAAGTAAAGGACCTTTTCTCAGACTTCTCATTTCCACAGAATTCAGTTTACTTTCATGCACCTTCTGCCACACCCAACGTTCACTACCATACATAACAGTATAACAATGTACAGCCAGATGTGCCTCTTTAGATACGTTCTGTTTCTTCATAAAGTTATGCTTCGCTCCATTCACTTGATTTCCTGCGAAAACTCTCTGTTCAATATTACTCACATACTTTCCATCTCTCGTAATTTTAGAACCTAAATACATAAACTCACTTGTTCCACTCATTCTACTTCCATCAAGACTGTGCAGTTTGTCACACTTTCTTCCCTTTCAAAAACCATCACTTTCGTTTTACTTATATTCACTTTCATTCCTTTGCTTTTTAGGGCATCAAGCATCATCATCAGCGTACAGTGGGCATTTAACGGTCAGGTCATTTATTTTTAACCCATACATACTTTTTTGCACATCTTTCAGGCAATCGTCTATATAAATAGATTGAACAGCCCCACCGAAGCTACACATCCCTGTCTAACACCTTTTACGATGTCAAACCAGTCTATGTAGGCTCCGTTAATCCTGACACAAGCCCTGGAATCCTCATAGTGTTACCTTAGTGCTCGTATCAAGCTGACACTCACCCCATATTAGACAATGTTGACCACAATTCATTTCTCACCACTCTGTCTTTTATGATGTAAATATTTTAGTTAATAACGTTGTTTTTAAACGACTTCATTAATTTATTTAATTTAATGTTACCAAGTTTAGAAGAAATATAATAAATAGTACTTTTGTAGATATTTTAAGTTGTTTTGTTTTATCATTTAGATAGTCAAAAGTCCCTGACAAAGGTAAGCCCACGATTCGATTAAATTGACACTGAGGAAATTTCCTGAAGTCAGCAAACATCTGTGTAGAGTATGTTATTTTCATTGTTATTGTTACACCAAAATCTATGACACAATATTTTTTGGATAAGCTTTGCGGGTTTTCTTACAAGTGCCATCTACTTTCTCCCTGAGCTTATATCCTTAGGGTGTATACTCTGCCTTTTAAGATTGTGTTTTTATACCGTCCCCCACATAAATACGACCCCTGACAATCTAGTTTATTTTATACTGAATTCAGTGAAATTGAATTCTACGCTATATCGATAAAACCAATGCATAAAGTCTATTTGAATTTCTAATAAAAATGTTTACGAAAACGGATTCTGGCTATTTGCGCTCCTTGCTATAGAAATCTATATGCCATGTTATATTTTTATTCAATTTTATAACTGATTGTGAGGATTCGCCATAACCATTGATTCGATATTGCATGGGCCACCAACTTATTAGAGCCTAGCTAAATACTGGTCAAACCCAGAAACGATATGGAATAAAAAGTAGCCTACGTGCTATTCCAGAATATAATCAACCGCCATGCCAAAGTTCATTCATTCATTAGATATTCTGACGTGATTAAGTAAAGTAAGTCCATCTATCTTTCCATCCATACAAAGTTTCGTTATTATAAATAGTAGTAAGATAAGATAATATGTACAAGTATATTGATTAAAATTAACGCACGGGTTACAGGTTGACTACGGTCAGTGCAGGTCAGGGACTATAGTCTGAAACTATTGCCATCGACATAACTTTAAATAAACGTGATTATGTGGTATGTAAATATTTAAAATATTCGACGTCGTTGTCAACGTGAGGCAATTCATATGTATGTAAAATTATGTTTTGATTAGTGTAATAAATATCTCAAGAAACGCAAATGTGGAATTGAAAATTATCAAAAGGCTTCCGCTAATATTATATTCAGAACCCTTGAGGCATTTAATGAGTAACTAGAAGACTATTCAAACGTGGTGGTCATTATGAATTGTTGAAAGGCCTCATTATTCGTTAAGAATTGATGAAGCCAATGGAAGGGAACCTCGACAATAGATATCGCAGCCAGAACTTTATAATAACGCTGGCGACGCAATCTGTGAGTTGCACGATGTATAGATTTTTGTTGTGATATCTTTTTTGGATGTATTTTTATAATTTTATGCTTTTGTAGTTAGAAACATATTGTTCAGGTTATTAAGTATCCTATCAGATCAAAATACTACTAAACACACATTCATCAAACGGTATAATTATTTTCAAGCTACAAATAGAAAAACTTCACTGATTTTCACATACCTAATCGCAGATTTTGTTGTTTTTCGAATATTAGAAAATATTAATTTTACTTCGGGCGGAATTTTATAGCTGTTTTTACACGACTGCGCCAGAATTTGTTTGGCACGCTCTACACCCTAAATGGCTCAATGGATTTTAGCGTACGAGGTGTCGTTAGATTCTTATTTACTGTGAGAGTGCTACTGGGTATATCAATATTAAAAAAAAAAAAACAAATTGGCGGATTTTTGGTGCTAAAATGTATGTTGATAAAAAATATTTTTGCACTCCAACTGATCGAGTCGGGTATCAAAAGGAAGAGCTTTAAAGGGTGATTTCAAATGTATATATATCATACCTAAAAAGTATACAATCAATTTATTAATTAAACAATTAAAAAAACCTGACTGTCCTAAAACACCGAAACAAGTTTGATAGCAGATTTGCAAATCATAAATTGAAAGAAAATTATGGGCTGCTTTCAAACTTGTTTGGGCCTTTTTAGGGAAGTCGGGTCTTTTGATTTTTTTATTAATAATTTTATTTAACTAACTTAGCGATGAGCTCAGTTCCCAAAACAATTTCAAAATGGCTCAGAACTAGAAATGTTAATAAAAATATACTGCCACAAAATTAAAAAGCAGATGATTATTATATAATCTTAAGGGGAGTATGACATTATTATGGTAAATGTCACAGGTGAATAAAATTATTCACGAATCTAAAGATTTAAATTTTCAGCACATCACCGATACTGAATAGTTCATCATCTCAGCGTTGTATCCCGATTGCGTCCGAGGCCTATACCCGGAGCCCGGGATCTGCTTTCTTGCTTTTCCTTCTCCACTTCGAACGATCTTGGGCAACATGGGAACTTTACAAGATCATTTAGGCTAAAGCTATAATTGTTTTGCTCGGAATAAATTTTAGTATACTTAAGTCTAACTAAACCGTGTCCTTAAAAGAGTCCTCTTTGGTATAACCAGTGTACCGAATTAGACATTGCAGGTGTACCACAGATAATACTCTAAATATACTTCAGAAATTAATTATACAGATCTTGTACATAAAAGTGGCATAATAATCAATAAGGAAACAAAATGTCCGAGATCCCCTGAGGGGTTTAAAAAAAAAATGTACTAATTAAAACGAACACGAATGGCTCAATTAAAATGCCATGAATATCGAATTTCCTCGTGACGTCCGTAATCACTTCAATTTTATACTAGTTTAATAAAAGTCTCAGTTTATTTTTTAAAGGAAAAAATATTTCCAGTTTGATAAAGAATAAAGCCCGAGGCTTTCATGTCGCTGGGGAACGAAGGTTCAATCTAAATTTGACATTGAAGTAGTTATTTGTTTTGCTATATTTCTGCTAAATTAAATTACGTCAGTCTTTGTTTCCAGATCTAATGAAATTAAAGATTGGAAATGTTATTTATACGTATATTATCTTACTAAAAAGCGCTGTTGTTTTATGTTATACCTATAAAAATGAATCTTGTTACGTTTAGTAAGTGGCATCTTATCTAATTCAAGTAAAGGATTGTCTCATATTAGAATTGACTGCAAATGATTTTCAATATAGCTGCATTTACGACGTTCTCAGTGTTACAAAAATAAGACAATAAATGATTTAGTTGTTGATTCGCACTAAAATGTTCGAATTCGTCTTGCGAAACGACTCATTTCACAAGTTTTTATTTAACTTGCTCTGTATGTATATATTATGTATGTTAGCGCGGGTCAAATGTTGCAACTGAATTTTGAGGCAGTTATCTTCAACCGATTGAGATGAAATTTTGCATGCGTGTATAGTTTGGATGACAATGTATTAATGGAGTTGGTCTGATGATGAAGTGGGAAGGTGGCCATAGCAGCTCCTAAACTAAACAAGATAAACCTATCGAGTTTGTGCTCATTTGTTTTGTCTCGACAAACTTTCTGATGTGTCATGAAATTCAGGGTCTGATGATGGAGTAGGAAGGTGGTCATAGGAACTCCTAAACTAAACAAGTTAAACCTACCGAGTTTGGACTCATTCGTTTTGTCTTGACAATCTCTCTGGTGTTACATGGTATTCAGGGTCTGATGATGGAGTAAGAAGGTGGCTATAGGAACTCCTTAAATCGGGAAATCCTAGAAATCTAAATGAAAATTGAGCAAAGTTACGTGTCAATGCAGGCAACTTCGTTGTTTATAGGAGTTGAAGTAAAGTAATATTAATATAATATAAAATCTTATGATGGAAACTTAACCAGTCAAAAGTACTGTTGACTGAAATTCTACTCAAAAATCATTGTCAACTTCATCCAAGCCGATTATACACAGTAATAATATCGTGACAAAAATATTAATTATCAGCTTTGGATCGGTTTTTGACGAATAATTGAAGTAAATTCACAACGGCAACGGTGGGTGGGATAAGAATCCGTAACTCTCGATTAGAATTCCGATGATTTACACATAGCGCTGCCGCTCAAAATGTTAATGTACTTTATGTTATGAATATACAAAACCATGTGATGTTTTAAGAGAAGTAGCCCATAGTGAAATCCCTCGCGGACCGCCCGACAGATGCAGTACTATCTCCGTACAGAATAAAGCAAAATAAACTTGCGTTTTTCAAGTGGGTAAGCTCCATAATTATAAAACCAAACTACGAAATAGAAAAAAAATAAACACTTTTCATGGATGTAAAACTGCATTAAATATTCTATAGAATATTTTAAAGGCTTTAAAAGGTCAAGGTCAAGGTTTTATATGGAACTCGAGTGCGACTCGCACTTTACCGATTTTTCCCTTATGGCTCAGGTCCTAAGGGTCGTAACGTAATTTAAAATAGCTTGTAATCTTCCTTAAGAACGGAGCTATCAATTTCCAAAATCAATCATTCATTTGTTATGTTTTGATAAACTCTCTGATGTAACATGGTATTCAGGGTCTGATGATGGAGTAGGAAGGTGGGTATAGGAATTAATGACAAATTTTGCATGCGTTTAGTTTGGGTGACAATGTATTAATGGAGCTGGTCTGATGATGAAGTGGGAACCTTCCCACCTGGCCATGCTAAACAAGTTAAACTTTTCCAGTTAGAGCTCATTTACTTTTCTTCGTTAATACTCTGGTGCTGTATGATTTCCAAGGTCTGAAGATAGAGACGGTAGGTGGCGTAGAACTAAACAAGATAAGACTCATTGTGTTGAGCTCCTTTGGCTGGTCCTGGCAAGCACTTTGGTACTACATGACATTACTAAAATAAAAAAGTTGAAAACAAAATAATGTTTTTTTTTTAAACATCAACTTTTATTTGAAAAATCTGTTGTACTAAAACGAAAATAATAATAACGGGTTGTGCTGATTTCAAAAGCTTGTAGCACAATTAGACCAAAGAGAAAAAACTTACGGGCTACAAGATTTCGAAATCAGCACAACCCTTTTTTTACGTGTGGAAACCCCCACGGGTATCACCCCACCACACCGGTGCCAACGATGAGGTGGGTTTGTCGGAGTCGAACCGACTAAACCACAGTGTCCTTTCCAAGCGTGCATTGCGGGGCACTCCGAGTACGCCCTCGTAAGGATACTCCCACTTGTATAAAATTATTATTTTCGATTTAGTACAACTGTTATTTTTTGAAAACTTTATTTAAAAATGTTTTTGTATTAGATATAAGCCATTTTTTTTTAGTTTGCCATTTGTACATACTAAATCAACCAAAAACACCCAACGACGGAAGCTAAAGTCCCTAGATGTTCACAAGCCGAGTGGGCCTGACGGCATATCCTGTACTTAAACGGCTTTTCGCGCTTTCTTACTTCACGAGACAAGTCCCGGCTTCATGGAAGACCGCATTCGTGCATCCTGTGCCTAAGATAGGCGATAGAACTGACCTGTCCCATTACAGGGCCTATCGCTGTCATCTCGCTTCTCTCGAAGGTAATGGACCATGTTATTAACGCACAATTCCTGAGATACCTTGAAGGAAACGATCTATTGAGCGACCGACAATACCATGCATATAGCGATGTCCAGTACCGCAGTCATTTGGAAGATAAGGTCAAGTTGGCATCCAAAAAACTCGACGTGCTCAACAGGGTGAAGCAATACTTCACTGCGGGGCAAAGATTTCTTCTATATAAGTCGCAAGTCCGGCTTCACATTTTTTTTTTATGGTTGTCAGTTTATCCGCAATCAGTAAAATACTATAATCGGATGTGTGGAGGGATGATAGCATGTGAGCATGGCCTTCATTAAGACCACAACTCCCAGGAGAAAGAAGTCACTACAGTAGCTCCATTAGTGTTTAGCTGGAATATTTATTGTCCAGCTCCAAGATATGTACCCATTTCAAACGCGTAGCCGTGTCGCTCCGCAGTAGCCTCTGGGCAAGCTCATTTGGGTGGTTCTTGAGACGTATCTTGTACTTTGTGCAGTATTTTGCTATCTCCTCTCTTACAGTGGGCAGATTTGAGAATTCATGAACTTCTGCATTGGTGATGAACCACGGTGCCTTCAGAATAGTCTTCAATATTGAATTCTGAGATCGCTGAAGAATTTCAATATTTGAATGGCTTGCACTTCCCCAGAGTTGAATGCCATATGTCCATATTGGTTTGATGGCTACCTTATATACCAGTAATTTATTCTCAACAGTAAGGTTAGAGAATCTTCCCAGTAGCCAGTGCAGGTGCCGAAATCCTTTTTGCTTTGAGGTGATGTCTCCAAGTGAGCCTTCGGTCCAGATGGAGTCCAAGGTATCTTATGTGCTCTACATATGGTAAGGTTTCATTTGCTAGAGTAACGGGTGGGCAGTCACCCTGGCGGAGTGTAAAAGTTATATGAGCAGATTTAGTCGCTTGTAGCTTGCTGCTATTCGCCATCTTTTCAGCCATGTGTGTCTATTACATTCAGTTGAGTTTGCTATCCAGCTGAAACAATTTCAGGATTTCAGTGGCATGGCCTCACATGGGTACTGCTTTTTACCGGGGCACCTCCATACTAGCTTGACCCGTTTGACTCGGAGCAACGACAGGCGCTGAGGATCTACGATGATCCCGTACTTTCAGGCAGTGTGGAACCTCTCAGCGATAGGAGAGATGTTGCCTCTCTGTGCGTGTTCTACCGCCTATATAACGGTATGTGTTCAGAAGAATTGTTCGATATGATTCGTTTTCCCAAGCGACTACAATATGGAGTTCTTCAAAAAGGGCATTAGAAGGTTTCTACAGGGTCGGCAGCGTGAATATGACGCCCCTGATGTTGCACACGGTCATGTACCACGGTGACCGCTTCCCATCAGGTGGGTCGTGTGCTTGTAGGCCATCTAAATTAAATTTAAAAAAACACCGCTTAATGTGACGATTAGCATACATATCCCAAAAAGGAATTGCCCAAATCAGGAACGGAACTCAAAACCTCAGGCACAGTAGTCGTACTCGCTATTGGAACATCCTGACGGTAGTTCTAGTTTATTAGGGCCCTACTCGTAAAAGTGGGAATCTTAAAGGACTGGCTATATCGTAATTGACTTTATATATTATGTAGAATAGAAGATAATAGTTACACCTACAGTTGTACGTAAAGAAATTATATTTTGAGGTCATCAGTCAGTCAGAGCTTTAAACAAAAACTATTATTGCGGTTGACGTGAAGAGCTCAGAGCCAATTGATTGTAGTGATCTGTCGGCGGGCTGCGAAGATGAGGGTACTACCCTGGCAGACCGACGACGACGTAACGACCATGCTCTGAATATTAGCTCAATCGAAAATATTGCTATTGATAAAATAGGGGAATTGGAGATGACATAACTTTGTTCTGTACATATAATTGTGAAAGTGTAACACTAAACGGGATAAAGATTACATACTTGCATACGTAAGTATAAGTATGTAATATGGTATTATTATATTTATTTCCAAGATTAGGCCAAGATTCGGATGATATACACACAGCGCTGCCGCTCAAAATGTAAAAACATAGGATATTTTAAGAGAAGTAGCCCATAGTGAAATCCCTCGCGGACCGCTTGACAGATGAAGTACTTTCTCAGTACAGAATAAAGCAAAATAAACTTGCGTTTTTCAAGTGGGTAAGCTCCATAGTTATAAAACCAAACTACGAAATCGAAAAAAAAATAAACACTTGTCATGGATGTAAAACAGCATTAAGTATTCTAAAGAATATTTTAAAGGCTTTAGAGGTCTCGCTTAACTGGCCCTTACTTCAAATAAGGTATGGTATTATATGGAACTCGAGTGCGACTCGCACTTGACCGATGTTTTCCTTATGGCTCAGGTCCTAAGGGTCGTAACGTTATTTAAATAGCTTGTAATCTTCCTTAAGAACGGAGCTTTCAATTTCCAAAATGAGTTTTATTATAAATAGAGATTCACACTATCATCAGCGATTTCCCAGTTGCGTCCAAAGTTTCCACTATGTCCGCTTGTTGTTTTGGATTGGTATGTCGACTTTTCCATGAGCGACTGCCTTCTGACCTCCCAACGCTGAAAAGAAAGCTTCCTCTGTTGTTTACCGTTTTAGATGCACCAACTTGCAAGTGTGGTTGGCTTGGGCCCCAAATATATTGGCGGGGCCCCAAAAACAGCCCCTTTCGATTTCTCTGTGATAATTCAATTATATTTTATTGTATACCCCATCAGACCCTGTATTCACACTATGTCCCGCTATATTGAATTATTTAGAAATAATAGTATTATAGTAAATATAATATTGTTTGGTCCATATTATTCTAAAATACATTATACTGTTCTAATGGATTTACTACAGTCAACATGATACCCTTCCTATGAGGAGGCTAAACATCGGTCACCGATTACACTTGAATTATATTTACATTCAGGATTATTCAGGAATAATCTTAGCTATAAATATTTGAATACGAGTTTTGTCCCCAAATCCCAGAACATACATAAAATAAATTCCTTTTGTTGTAGTGTAACGTTAAATTTTGTTATAACTTTGTTTAGCTTTGACCGTTATGTTTGGAATTGAAAATTCCTTACCGCTTACAACTCTTATGAAACTTGAAATTGGCATAGCATTTTGCGATACAACTACGAGTAACTGTAGTTTGTATAACATAGGTACGCTTTGAATTGATATTTTATAGGCAACATAAAAACTTGTCTTATGTCAATTTGGTGTTCTTTGTTTGTAATTTAAAGTTGGTTTGATTTTAGACAAAGATTATGACATAATCTTTGTCATAATCTTAACATTGTGTTAAGAAGACATCTAAACTATTATTATTATGAGAAAAGAGATGTTTGTTTGTAATCGATAAACTCTGAAACTACTGAGTCAAATTCAAAAATGCTTGCACCACTAGAATATCTCATCCCTAAGCAACATAGGCTACTTTTAATTCCGATATTCCCACGGGATCAGGACATACGAGGGTGAAACCGTGTGGCGATGCTAGTAGCTAATAAATGGACAAGTGCTAGTAAAACAGTAGCAATTGATTTAAGTATCAATTTCAGTATCATTTACACTTGGATTAAAATTATAACAACTTCAATAAATAAGACTGAGAGGTACAGTTTATACCACAGTTACAATTGGTTTTCTATAAGAAATGGTTACAAAGTCTGAATAGAAAGATGAGATATTACTCTTTATCGATCAATTTTTTTCATTATGATGTTACCATATATAACCTCATAACAATCACAATCTAAGCTAGTAAGTAGGCTAGTAAGTAATTTTAATTTAATTTAATTTGCTAAAATATTACATATCAATAAATACATAAATAGTTTTACTTTAATCTCTAGGTGCCCCAAGAATTACCCACAAAATAAGGGTACTTACACTACTTACAGCTGCTATAAATATATGACATTATGTAGCTTAATCGGTAGCTATTCTAAATGATAAAAAATCCACGTAAATTATAAAAGTAACAAAATTACTTTTATAACAAAAATATCAAAGATTAGATAAGAACATTTTAATGAAACGCCTGAATAAATGACATTTTCAATTTTTGATTCGATTAAATCTGGAAACAAAGACCGGTGTAATTACATTTAGCACAAAAAAAAAACAAAATAAATAACCACTTCAACGCTTTTACATTGAGACACAAAAGCCCCAGATTTTATTCTTTATCAAAGCAGAAATCATTTTCCTTTGCAGGAATAGAAGTCAATTCTCATTTTAAACTAGTAAGAAACTGAATTAATTAAGGAAGATGCGAGAAACGTATATGAATATCAACTTTCTCCTGTAGTCTGTCATGTTCTAGCAAGAGATCTGAACGTTATATTTAAATAATAAAGGTATTTGATATACTCCTCTTCTTAGTGACCCTGGCATCTAACAAAACTTAGTCTTCAAAAATTACTTATGAGTTCTATAAGTGAAATTGTTAAATTCAATTTCAGGTCAACGCCTTTACCAAGCTCAAACAAATTGCAATCAGTAATTTCACTTGAAACATTAAATATTGACAAAATAATCAGTCTGAGAACAATTTCGGGCCCGGGTATGCGTAGTCAACAACTCGTTAAATTTGGATCAGATCGGGAATTAAGTGGATCTCACCCTCAATGTAAATGAAACCATCTGAGCGAATGTTGCAACGGAAGCCAAATGATTTATTCTTGGACGTTCAGTAATAGCTTTTTAATTTCCTCCAGATTATATACAAAATAACGAACTGCGTTGTGTCTGTACCTTTTTTTTTTTTTGTGCGGAAATCCCTTCGGATTCCCCCCGCCAGCCAGCGGGGGCGGTTATGTCGGGCTTGAATCGACTAAAACCGCACGCCGTCTCGGGTCTACAGACGCCGGGGTGTAAGGTTACCCATAGAGCATATCCCTCGCACTCCGACTGACCCTGGGCCATTCGCAGTGTCCCCTCTGATAAGAGCAGAGGGGTACCTGGAGCGACCACTCCCCCCGCGGGCCTGAGGCCCGCCATACCCCCACCCCCTCGTGCAATGGGGTCAGCTGGCCCTGAAAAGGGCCGGTTGGTCATACTCTTGGCCGTTGACGTTGACGCCAGCTACTCCAGAGGAGAAATCAATGATGCGTCATCGCCCACGTTGCCCAGGGTGCACCAAACTTGGAGGTGATTCAACCAGTCGCACCCCGCGTTGTGTCAGTACCTAAATATGTGTGTCAATTATTCATTTCACTAACTTACAGAAGCTAGATGTTAGTAGTAATACTTCAGTGTTATCCGTGATCCACTAGTGTATTTTTTACATATTTTTTTCCAATAATTGAACCATAGTTCATGTAAGTGGACCACGGTTGGTTTCTGATTACATGTATTATCTTCAGCAAAAAAGTAGCTGTGTAGCCAACCGGTATTCAGTTTGATCCTAATCGATTGATATTCTATTCCATTCTTCGAATAGAATATCAACCGTAAATAATGTACAATATTGACAGGTTCAAAGCATTAAATTTGCTGTTTAATATCCTTATTAATATTTGCTATGTGCATTTACGAATAGCGTTATTTATAAAAAATTACGTATTTCTTTAAAATATTTTTTTTTTATTTATACTAACTAATGCCGCAAACGTTGTTCTCCTATATAAATTATATTATCAAAGGAATCGAACGTAACAGTTCTGCAGAACGCAGAATGCCAAAGTGATGTGACATGTAACGCGCAAGATTTGTTCCTTATTTGTTCATATAAAAATAAAAAGATACCGTTACCGGCGGACTTCGGTCGACATCGAGGCTCGTCTATGGGGTTGAGTTTGATCCCGCTTCGGAGAGTTTGCAGGCGTGTGTCGTACAATAAAAACAGTTACATTATACCGCATCTGGTGCTGAGATCGAATGTGTTCGCTGTGAATCATGAAGGGGGGCGTGAAAAAGCATCTGATGAGGCCGTCAAGCTTAGGGCCACCATTGTAACATTATCGGTGTCTGTCATGGTGACCCCTATTCTTGAGACTTTACGTTTAGCTTACTACCAGGTTAGGTACAGTCATGTTGACATGTTCATTATAAAAAAAAGAAACAAAAAATATTTTAAGTTGATTATACTTCTTGTACCTTTTTTTTTTTTTTTTTATCGTGCGGAAATCCCTTCGGATACCCCCCCGCCGACCAGCGGGGGTGGTTATGTCGGGCTTGCACCGACTAAAACCGCACGCCGTCTCGGGTCTTCAGACGCCGGGGTGTAAGGTTACCCATAGAGCATATCCCTCGCACCCCGGCTGACCCTGGGCCATCTCACCACTAACAGCATCGCTCATCCTGTCTCCTCTGAAAGCAGAGGAGTACGGAGAGCGATGTGTTCCCACCACGTTGGGTATTGGCCGACGATCAATGCCAACCCTATGAAGGGGTGAAGGGGAAGCCATTGACCGCCGCCCAGGGTGTACCGGCCGCTCCGATTCCGTTCCCCCCGGACTGCAGCGGGATCGGAATCGGAGCGACACTCGAGGAAGTTACCCAACACACACCCCATACTTCTTGTACCTACTTTTAATGAAAAACATCAAAATGTGGAATTTGTGCTATTTAGGGTTTAAAAGTTTTTATTATACTATGCAAAAACAATAAAAATTGGTACTGCAATATTAGTTTGTTATACTTAATCGAAAGTAATTATTAGTTTAGTCAATTAAACCCTGTTAAACCAAAAAATATGATTATAAAAAAAAAAAAAAAATATAAAATCATCATCCTCTTGCCCTTATCCCAAAATCAATTGCAACTTCTTCGTAAGTAAAGTCGATTGTTGTGTGAAATCGAATAGGTTACGCATTACATATATACCTTTTTTGAAGACAAATACAATGGTTATTATTTTAGCATAATATATGCTATTGTGCTAAAACAATAACCATAACCACCTAGCTAATAAGCTGATCTTACTTTTGTGACGTTATAGTTGTTATGACGGTCATAAAAAATATGAAGCAGCGTGGCAACTGTGACGGGGATACAAGGTGAAATATGGCGTGACGTATTTTATGAATGGCCGCTAATCTATTGTAGCACTAAACAAACTAACCTTCAGGTAAACGGCAAGTTATTAAACTAATATTTATGATGTCATGTTATGATTTATTTGTGCAAATAAAGGAACTATTAAATCTGCAAACAAGCTTAATATGGGTTCTATAATAAGTAGTTAATATTGCCCATAAACGCAGCCAAAACTTAAAGTGTTACTACCTTGACTCATTAAAAGAAGCACTAACAATCGTCCTACTAATGAGTTACGATATAATTTACATTATTTCTTCTAAGAACGACAATGCAAATGAACCTACAGCAATTTTCAATTTACCCATAATTTTCGTTTTTTATAAACACAATTTTGTCGTAAAACCCAATATGAAAACAATACTTCTTCATTAGAATGATTTTATGAATGCTTAGGAACAGAGTTCATCACCCTGTGAATAAAAATAGAACAATGATAGTTATATTGTAAAACACAAATAAATACTGGGTTTAAATTTAGAGGAATTTACGAACATTCCATAAACTAAATACGAAAGACAGCTAACGGTATGTTGGATAGACCTAGAAAATGCATTTGGCTCAATTCCACACATTACCTTATGGTATACGCGTTGCAATGGTATAACTTTCCACCCGTGGTCATAGAGATAACCGAGTCGTATTACTCGCAGCTAAAATTTGCTATAAGCTTCCAAGAAGTACACACAGGACCATTACGGTATAATGTGGGACTGTTTCAGGGATGCTGCTTGTCACCAATAGCATTTAACATAGTAATTAATATCTTAATTACCAAGTTAATACGTCACGAAAAGAAATGGGGTTATCGGTTAAAAGTAAATAACATATACTCAGAGTCCATCTTAGCTTTTGCTGACGATCTCGCAATACTGACGCGTAATCCAAAACAATGTCATGAACTATTAAAGGAAGTCGATGAGTTCTGTTCGTGGACAAATGGACTGAGGACGAAGCCCAGTAAGTGTCACTGTCTGTGTCTGGGTAGACGGGATACCAAATTTACCTCCTACGACCCGGGACTCTTCATTGGGGGTAAACCAGTTTCCATAGTCGCTGAATCGGTGCCATTTAAATTTCTTGGGAGAAAGATAGAATATAAAGGACGCACACCATCCTTAGATGAAGTTGTCGATACGTTTATAAATGACCTAAATAAGATAGATCAGATACCACTAAACAATATCAAAAAAGCTTGGATATATGACAACTACTTAACATCACGTCTGACTTGGCCTTTTCTGGTGTATGAATTCGGTAAAACCTTACTGGCGAAAATAGATGCAACTGTCATAAAATCGCTAAAATCGTGGCTTGGACTAGCGCACTCTGCTGATTCCTCTGCTCTATTTAGGGATCAAAATAATTTTGGGATGAAACTTAAGAAACCATCGGAGCTCTATAAACACCTTAGAGTTACCAAAGCCCACATCTTAGGTAAATCCCAAGATGTCAAATCAGGGCACTCCCGAAAGATAATAACGCGTCCGAGCTTGTATCTAGACTCCTATTCCATAAACGATATATGATAGGGGCCCAGTCGAACAGAGTGGGGTTGGGAGTACGAGAGCCAGAAAGGGACCAGGATATACTTAAGTCCTTTCTAAAACAAGACGGAAATGATAAATATCGAGTGGACGCGATGAATTTGGAAATCCAAAATGAATGGTTGACAATGGGAGAGTTCTGCATACCGATGGCCTTAAAGTGGCGCACCTTGATCTATGACTGGTCGCCGGCCCTGTTAAAATTCTATCTTAACGCCTTTCAGATGACCCTCCCAGACCAGAGTAATCTAGTAAGGTGGGGGAAGGCCACAGAAAAACAATGTTATACTTGTGGTGAGGCAAAAGGGACGGCTAGACACATATTAGTAGGATGTAGGGTGCTTCTCGATAGAGGCCATTACTCACGCCGCCACGATAAGGTGCTTATCATCATACGTGAAGCAATGAGTCTGGCAGTAGCTAGAGCCCAAAAAGGATTGACTACTAACAGACGTCATATCAACTTTGTGTCTGAAGGTTCATCCATAACACCCAGGAACAAACCTTATTCAATCTTAGATACTGCCCCAGATTGGACTCTCCTAATCGACACGTATGAAAAGCACTACAAAATTCCGGAGGATGTTGGGGTTTCGTCATCTAGACCTGACATATTCCTATATTCTAAGAGATTAAAACATGTGGTTCTTGTGGAACTTACTGTACCGTGGGAAACAAATATACCGAAGGACCACACAATAAAGAAAAATAAATACTATGATCTCACAAACGAATTAATCAAAAACGGTTACGTGGTTAATTTGTATGCAGTGGAAGTGGGAGCGAGAGGTATACCAGCAAAATCTCTCTATAACCTACTTAAAGATCTAGGCCTATCGAGAGCTACAATAAGCTCATTACTAGGACGAATGTCTAAAGCGGCACTAGTAGGTTCGTATCAAATTTGGTTAGGCAGGGAGGGGAACTTGGGTAGTGAAGGTGAGTGTTGATGTACATCAACAAAAGGGGCCCCTTCTAAACCTACACTTGGGTCGCAAGTCCCAGGCACTGTCCCGAGTTCCCAACTCAGCAACGCGATGGACCCGGCACCCGCACGGAGAATCCATGGATTGCTAAGAATATCGGTCTAGCAGTTTATATATATTCACGAAATATTTGCAATAGCTAAAGCTAAAGCTAGTTGAGTCTTTGTTGTAACAAAGACTCAACAAATTAATTGGAATATAAATGTAACATGTTCATCGAGTACTGCGATTTATAGCTACAACTATGTACTACGTGGCCCAGGCGGTGGGGCAAATAGCGCCCCTCCCCCAAATCGTGGCAGGACGGGTCACCGTGGTTCCCAAACCCGAGGGGGCTATCTCGAAACCGAAGATGGCCCAGGGTCGGAAACGGGGGGGGGATCTGGTCGCCCTGCCGTCTGGGCCTGCTTCTGCTGGGGTGACAGGCGGTCTCACCTGCCACCCTCAGGCCTGCGCTCATGGAGGACGGAGGTCGTTGAGTGACCTCCGGCGTCTGAGCCGCCTACGACGCGTGACGAGCATGTTGCGGGCTCGGTGGGCCGGGAGAGTTCTACCAGGACAGGAGGACTCCCACCCCGATGGCTGCCACGAGGTCACGCCTCGGCACCTCTAACGCCCCGAGTCTACCAGCGTGTGCAGCCCTGAGTCCTCACTCGCGTCGCAGTGATGGCACTCAGACGTTGGTTTCTTCCTGATCCGATGCAGGTGGTCCCCGAAGCTCCCCTTACATTAGAATGATTTAAAACCAATCAACGATAAACTAAACGAAAAACACTGTATTGGTAAGATGAAACCTTTTTGAAGAGAATTTATTGGTTATTAAAAGAAAGCTCCTTGATAGTGACAGGCCTCCTTTTCTTTGATAACATTGGCGTACAACTCCGATTTTCATCCATGCTCGTTCAAGTCAAAGTAATATTCACACAATATATACCAAAGAAATATTTCAAATGAAAACGAATTATTAAGTTATATTCTGTAATAATATTTTTCCTCGTTACATCTGGTTTTTGGAGCTGTAGACAGGAATACTTACAAACAAAATATTCAATCGATTTACCCGTAAAAATCAAAGTAAATGGGAAAACGCTAAACGCAAATTGATAACTCAAATGTCTTCTTGGCCGCGATGAGGGTCACGCCGCGCTCTTATGAAGGAAGCCTTCGTTGTTAGCTACTTATCACATAAGATTTTTTTCTATTATACAGATTGGTTGTATGTTTCTTAATTCTCCTTAAATGTTGTAGGTACTTCGTTCTGGGGTGCTTGGTTGGGGACCTCCACGCGGTGCACCCTGGGCAACGGAGACAGCAGCGCCTCTCTCCTAGGGCGGGAGAGACGCTGCTGCCTACGGCCAACTCCGACCGAGGCGAGGACGGCCCTGTTGAGGGCTGTTCGGAAGCTTTCCACGTGTCCCTCTGATTTGCAGATGGCACAGTGGAGAGCAAGTAAGGGGGCCATCTCGAAACCGGAGATGGCCCAGGGTCAGTCGGGGTGCGAGGGATATGCTCTATGGGTAACCTTACACCCCGGCGTCTTAAGACCCGAGACGGCGTGCGGTTTTAGTCGGTGCAAGCCCGACATAACCGCCCCCGCTGGCCGGCGGGGGGTATCCGAAGGGATTTCCGCAAGAAAAAAAAGGTACTTCGTTCTATGCATTTTGTTCTAGTTTAATGATTTATCTATACGTAGGTATATAATTATTTGTCCAGTCGGGACAAATAATTATATACCTACGTATAGATCGATTGACGGATCACTAGCATTATATATATTAATATATAATGCTAGTGATCCGTCAATTTTACTGCACCCTCACCTAATGGTAAGGTAAGCTAAGGTGCAAAGGGCAAGGTCCACTATTCCAGAAACTATTAATTCTAAAAAATTAAAATCATATGTGGGTCAAGTGATACTCCCAGGTACATCCGAGGGTTTCACTTGGGACCCCTAGAATAACACTAAGATTCACTAGGTTTTAAAATTGCCCAACGAGAAGTATTGAAAACGATGTGCCCACATGCCAAGACGTCATGAACATCATATGATGAAATTTGCCTTCGATCGAATCGACCAAAGATGCAGCTCTGGCGAAGAAGATCACTCACCACCTGGCTGTCGATGGTCTAAAAATATCTTAAAAATACTCAACTTGATTCTGATGTGATACAAGGTCGCACCAAATTCCGGCGGCTGGGTCCCGAGGTGGCTCTGCATAAAATCGAGCCTCGGAGCAAGGCACCTGAGGGATCCAGTCTCATAGTAGGAGGCACGGGCTCGACGGCCGATGGGACTTCGGGGAGCATCTCCGAACCCAATCTGGGCAGAGGCCTTGAGGCTTTTTCGGGAGTAACACGGGACACCGCAACCCAAGGGGGCCATGTCGAAACCGGAGATGGCACTGGGTCAGTCGGGTTGCGAGGGAAATGCCTTAGGGCCACCATGGCCATCTGTAAAAACGAGATGGCGTGTGGTTTTAGTCGGTTCAAGGCCGACATAAACGCTCCCGCTGGCCGGTAGGCAAATTGCAAATAAGAACGAGAAAAACCGATAGTGGCAAAGCGCCCAGGCCGAAAAATAATACTGCAGTAAGAAGTTGTAATAAGAAACTGAATTGTAGAAATTCTTCTGAAAGTTAAGATGGTGAGGTAACATATCATAGCAAGATGAGGATTTAGTATGTATTACACACGCCATTCTATTACAATAAATATACGATGGCTCCGCATCTCGCCTATAAGCAAACAGCGTCGTGCTTCGAGGTTATACACATTTAACCAGTCACTCAATATCAAGACGTCAGAGCCAAAAGTAGTATTGACCTATTTACTTGGGAAAAATATCCGATACACTTTTCTATGTAGGTAAAGTTATATGTATCAGGAAGTGTGCGGAAGTGGCCCCGCCGAGTAAAGCTCTAAAGACCTGTTATCTTTTTTCTAAGTATTTTTGAATTCTCTTCCTCGGTTTGTATAAGTTTTCAGCTATAACTTTGAAGTACGTGGGAATTTCAACTTAAAAAGCACACCAGAATATTTTTACCAAGAATTTCAATAATAACAGTACAAAATTTGAGAAATAATATTAATGCACTAAATATTATAATGTTTCCGTTTTTTTCATGCCTAAATAGTTAGTAGACTTGTAGAATATACTGCTTCCGGGCTGTCAGTGGTTGCGGAACACACCCAAGAGGATGGTAATCATACCATCAAATTTCAGAACACGAAGGTTCTAGCCACCACTTCACAATTCTTCCCACGGCTATGTCGAGAAGCCATCGAAATATTCAAGCATCCCAATAATTTTAATAGAAAAAACGAAGGTTTTCATCTCCAAAAAGATTGGTATCCAGCACTGAGAGCCGCGCGTCATCACAATTCAGACATGACGAAGCCGCCACCATCCACGGTATTCCCCTTGCTTAGCCTCGACCAATCAGCATCGAGCGCATCGGTTGCGCAGCTCTCAACCAATCAGGAGCGATCACGTTGTTTAGCCCCTCCCATTGCACCTATAAATACGCCAGTGACTCGAGCCTTCACATCAGTCGCACCGAGTTCGCCGCCGAGAAATGTTCTCCGCACTCGACGGCGTCCCGACGTGTACCACTGAAGATGTCGACCGCAGTGATCGACGAAACGTCTGGAACACAAGTTTCCGATGGACCACGGCCAAACAGCCCGGAAGCAGTATATTCTACATGCAACGCCGGCCGTGAAAGCCTTAAGATTTATAGTTAGTAGACTACTTAATACACAACAGAATATATTTGCGACTGATCCGGTACTTTCCGTATCTACCCGACTACCCCGATTCTAGTAAATCGCCAAAACAACTATGATTGTAGAAACGCCGTTTTTCTCCGTCATCAGTCAAGATGACGTTTGATGGGACTGCCTGACCAGGCACATCGCTCCGTAAGAGTTCAGAGATAGTGATAAAATACGTTATTCTTTACAATTCTATACAATAGCTTTTTATTATGTTGTAAGCCACAAATACCATTCAGTTTTTGTAGATACTTCGAGAGAGAGTCTGCAACCTGGTACTATTTTGCCGCCTCTACCGTAGCCAGTTTTCCAGAGAGTTTTTTCATTATTATCTTATATTTAGACAAAGATAGGTAGAAATATTTGTCGAAAGGTAAAAATATTCTTCCCACACATGTTTCTCTTGAGATAACGAAATTGACATCCACCATTTGAGAATTTATTGGCATCGGGGATAGTATCCTTTATTTTTTGGACTTGACTTAGGCTTTCCATTAATTGAAATCAATTTGATTAGTCAAAACTAAAATACTTTGGTTTGCATCGCTGAAGCTTTGATTGCAATAAATAGTAAACATCTATATATGATAATCGAAATCTCCAGAGGGCTTCCCCTCGTCCAAGAAGGAAAAATTTTGTATTCAGGCTGGGTTTAGAATACAAATAACGAGAAAATTCCATTGGGACGGCCCAGTCACATTTGACTTGGCATCTATATAGATCTCCTAACGTTCTACCGGCAAGAGACTACGAGACTTGGCTTTATTTTATCAAGAATCGTTTTGAGTTATTGTATATTTTGGCGAAAACACCCGCAACTATCTCATTATGATACGACTTGTGAGTGAAGTTAGGCTGAATATACTACGTTACACTTCTCATTGTGGGTTAAAGGATAGAAGGGTAGTACTGGTAGCAAAATAATAAAGATGACTAACTATTCCCTCATCATTCAAAGGGTTAGATGATTGATATATATTGTTCTTGCAATTCATGAATGTACGTCATTTTAATGGGTTTGTGTACTTTGTTAAGAATTTATACAATGATCAAATTTTATTGTGACTATGTTGACCTAGCTAAACCTACGATAGTATAGGTATGTATTAGGGCTTTCACTTTAATGAGGTAATTTTATTGTGCTTTTCAGAACAAAACAAAAATATCACACCCACACACATAAATTAGTAACCATGTTACTTTAAAACGTTATTTTTGTGGTATGAGGTAAATCAGAAAGTCTCGTCCCTATAGTTAATTGAATCATATCTAATGTTTACAACCTAAAATTCCTAAAAAACCGTCGGACCCGTCGCGTGGGGTCTTTAAAAGCCAAGTTCTTAGAAAAATGTAAAATAAGTACTTTTTAAATAATACCACTGTTCTCTAACTTTGTGTAGCTTCCTAAAAAGGGTTATACTAACGCTCATATTGCTAAGACTCAGCTCGAGCCCTCACACCGACAGATATAACATGTACCTATTTTATGTTACATTATTTATAATGTGTCAATCACAAAGAAACGTAATATGATAGAAATTGCTTATATTAAATAATGTACTATATTAAACTAAACATCTTTCGAATACCTAGAGAAAAATATGGCCAACTTTTTTTTAAGTTTATACATTGTAAATACGCATAGGTATAATTCTAGAATATCTCTTTTAATTTAAAATATGGGAATGTATTACTAACTGTTCCGTTGAAAAATATTGGTGAAATAAATGGTAAAATACGAATTCTCTGCAGTTTATATTTGGGGTCTCTGAAGACCCCACGCGACGACTCGTGTTACAAAATAGCCGCGGCGGGTCGAGGGTTAACGTTAATAAATATAACTTTTAAAAAGTTGTGTACTTTTTTGAAGTCGGTAAAGAATATTCATGTTATTAATAATATCATTACCTTATAACCAACCACAAGCTGTTCGTAAGTACACGTGTAAGCTACCAGCCTCACACAGAATAGGACGAAAGGGAACGACCCAGCCAGTAAAATTAATAAACATATCCTTGGGCCATAATTAAAGGCTACGTAGAATAAGCACGAACCAGTCATACAACCACTCATATATGGTAATTCTTGACGTTCAGAGAGATCTACATAATTGTATATTCTAGTAATATGGCTGTGTATTACTATTCCCATTTCCAAGAATTGATCGTATTCAGTCGAGCAAATGGTTTAATATGCTGATATTTATAGTTGAGTGTAATTTGTTTTGATCTCTGTTTTATGACATGTCAGTGTTAAAATCAGGTGTTAAAAGCTAGATATAATATATCAAGTTTCACTAAAATTCTAATCATCATCATCAGCTCAGCATTGTATCCGACTGCATCCGAGACGTACATCTCGGAGTCCGAGGTCCTTTCCGCACGTTCTTAGGCATCCATGGTAGTGAGCAAGACGCAAACAATTCTGATATCTGTGATTTTCATGCGGTTTCAAAATAATATTATCTGATATCTGTGATAGAAACGTAGTTACCTTTCAGTTTATAATTCCGGTTAAATCCTGTAGACTATCTACATAATTTTGTGTGGAATAAAATTATTTTGTATTATTTTGTTAACAGGAGTGCTAGCAATAGTGAATCCCTCAATTAAAGCTATATCGGCAATTAATTTAACAATGCTTATGACAGAAACAAAAATTTATGCTTTTTATTATTAGTTTTAGCCTAGTTCCCGGTTGCATTTGAGGCTTTTGATCCACTTAGTCCTTCTCTTCCTTATGGATTTAACTTATACTGGTTTTATAGGAGCTACTGTCATCTGACCTCTTAACCCCAAAATGAAAGCTCACCCGAGCGCACCCGAGCCATTTTCGTCAATATGCAGATGCACCGACTTACAGATAAGGTTGGATTAGACTCCAAGGCCTTGGTGCGATCTCTTATACCCGCAAAATTCTTCGTTTATTGAGTATCTAAAAAGAGACTTGAGCCGAGCCCTTTCCATCAATATGCAGATGCACCGACTTACAGATGAGGTTGGCTTAGCCTCCAAGGCCTTGGTGCGATATCTTACACCCGCGAAATTCTTCGTTTATTGAGCATCTAAAAAGAGACTTGGCTGTGACATAGGGATTTTCATTGGGTACATTAAAAATCAACTATACAAAGGTAATTGAGTGCCAACAAGGTACGATGGGCCTCAAACGGGACTGTGGTGAGCACCTCCATAACCAACTCCCACGGGAATGTTCCAAATGGTTTTATTTGGCCCGTCTACGACGTAATGGACGACTTTCGACATTGGGCAATTAGCAGTCACCCAATATCGAAAGTAATAAAATTCTACTAGCTTTCCGCCCGCGGCTTCGCTCACGTGGATGTCGGTTATAGCTATGTATCACTTTGATTACTCACACTTACTGTTTGTTGATAACTCACGCATTCGCAGTTGCATAGACTTCGAATGTTCTACAATGATCTGAGATGTTCGGGAATGTACCTGAAAGTTCAAAATCATATACCTCTACTAATAGGTAACTTCACCCATACAATAAACGCTTCACAAAGTTCCAGAATATTCCTCAACATTCGAGTGATCTGGAATGTCCCACAATGATTTGGAATAGTCCCGAAAATTCCAGACATTTTTTTTTCTACCACTAAGGTGGCAGACAAGCACACGGCCCACCTGATGGGAAGCGGTTACCGCTGCCTATGGACGTGTGCAATTCCAGTGGCGTCACACTCGCGCTGCCGACCCTGTAAAGGAAAGGGGATGGGAAAGGAGTTTGGGCTCCGGCACTCTCACTCACCAAACGGAACGCAACAGTTCAAATACTGTTACTTGGCGTCGATATTCTGTGAGAGGGTGGTGCTTCCCCGGTCGAGTCGGCCCATTCATGCAACGGCCAAAATGACTATTGCTTGACTCTACCACCTGCGAAAGACTATTCCCGAACATTCCTCAACATTTCAAAATATTTTAGAATGTTCAAACCCACGCTAGATCTATCTTTATTTACTCCTTTCAATATGTAGCTCCACTCATACAAAAGGTTTCGAATAGCCCACAATGTTCCAGAATATTCCATAACATTCGAGTGTTCAGGAATGTTCAACAATGATCTGCGATATTCCTGAATATTCCAGACTTTTCCTAAATATTCCACATTATTCCGGAACGTTCTAGACCGTTCAAACCCATGACAGATCTGGCTTTATATAGCGTATCAATAGGTAGCTCCACTTATACAAAAAGGCTTCCAAATGGTCCACAATGTTCCAGAACATTGCACAATATTCGAGAGTGTTCTGGAATTTTCCACAATGATCTAGGATGTTCCCGAACATCTCTCAAATGTTCAGGACTGTTGTAGACATTTTTAAAGAGTGACACCTTCCAGCCCTTATATCTTTAAAAGTACGCCTTTCAGTTAAACGGGAACCTTCTTCATGGACGGGAGATAGAGGGCCACATCATATAACAAAATAGTCCGACGGGATAAACTCAAAAACGGGTGTTCTTGAGTTAACCTCGATCATTACTAAGGCGACTTTGTTTCGTATATATTATCTATATATCAATCAATATATTATCTATATATCAATCAATATATTATCCATATATTAATCAATCGTAAGGTGCCAATGAAAATGGGATAATGTGGGAGTAAGAGGAGACAACTACTTTGTTAGGAATGATCCAAAATTATAATAGAAGAGATATTCTTTCCATCAAGACCTTTTACCTGCATTGCATTTTCCAGAAAAACCCTCGGCCTCTTATCCTATTTGTATGAAATCATATCAATAAGTGGCTCTATCGTTAACCATTGTTAACCAACAAACACACTTACATATTCTTTTTATCAGGTATTTATTTTTAAGTTCTATTACATATACTACATATACCACAGTCGAACGAACTCTTTTCCTACTATTACTAAAGCTATATAGGTATAAATAACAGCAAAAGTTGTACTTCACATCAAAGTTTTATTCTTAAATCATGTCTATCTAGCGAAACAACTGTCCTCGTTTCACCAGCAAATATAAATCAAATGAAAACAAATAAAGAAAATCGTTCTTGGAACAAAATTAGCTCCTCCACCTGTACTCTACTTTTCTAAACGGTTGAATTTCCTTGATTGATTTGAGTCATTATTCTAGAAAGTTTTAAAAATTTACTTACTTTAAAGTATTTCAAATCGGTAGAATTTAATCGATGATATTCGTTGATAACGTGAGAATGTTTGATTTGACAGACACCAGTTCGTTTGCTACGGGCCATTAGCTTTGCTCGATAGCTTATCGTGCCTTACAACCACCGTTCGGCTCATAATACATCATCCGTGATAACAATGACGTCAGTTCTTAGAACATCCACCGCTTCTTGATGTCTCTCAGACGCGTCTAGTCATTAAAACAATCATAATTAAGTCTCTAATTTACGACTCGTTGCGAGTTGACGTTAATTTTATCTTATACAATGACAAGTGATTCTGGTGCGTGATTATGTTTAAGATCTGAATTTGTTTTATGTACAGCAAACTCTTTAAACTTGATTCAAATGTCGTCATTTGAATCATGAAAGACAGAGCAGTAACAAGAGATTTCCATTGACGTAAAGATTTTAGTACCATTACTAAAATCAGGTCTTTTTCAACACTGCTGAAACCAGATAAAATTGTGAATTTTAATCCCCTTTGCCCAGAAACTGATTACAAGTTTAGTACCGTTGTTTTGAATAGTACCAACACAATTCTAATTAATAAATTACTTTACTTGCACTTGATACACTCATAAAAAATGTATTGTTGTGTACTAAGACACGCGATAATTGGATGACAACGTAAAAATCATGTTGGCACGTTCTGAGGCGAATTCCTTACGGCACCTAATGAGATAATGCTTGGCGGCCCATTACTACTTCTGCTATGTCATTCTACCAAATGTCAATTCAGTGACAAAGCTGCTTTGGTGACAACAGTGTGCATTTTACTTATCTAACAGAATATTAATATTTTTTTTTAAATATATTTGTTTTTCTTAAGACTTTCACGGCATGTAGAATATACTGCTTCGGGCTGTTTGGCCGTGGTCCATCGGAAACTTGTATTCCAGACGTTTCGTCGTCGCGGCGGGATGCGGAGATGGACGTCCATTAATGGACACGCCAATCCGCATCCTGCAGGTGAACATAAACCACTGCACCGGTGCTCAGGATCTTCTGTACCAGAGCATCGTGGAGTGGTCTATTAATGTGGTCGTGGTCGCTGAGCCGTACTGGGTCCACCCCGGAAGCCCGGTGGACCTGGACGGCGTAGCGACCGTTTTCGGGGGTTCCGCCGCGGACACCTCGCGCCTTGCAGTCATTGCAAGGGGCCGAGGCTGTGTCGCGGCGGACTATGAGGGGTTAGCTGTCGTGGCTGTCTACTTCTCGCCAAGCCTTGACCAGTATGAGCTTGAGCTATGGCTCGCTGGACTGGACATCGTTCTCGCTGCGTGCCGTCCTCGCCCTGTCTTGGTCCTGGGAGACTTCAACGCCTGGTCTCTGGCTTGGGGCTCCCGGGAAACCAATGCCAAGGGGCGAGTTCTGGAGGACTGGGCCAACACCCGTGGCCTAGAGGTCCTCAACCGGGGGAGTGTCGCCACCTGGGAGCGGCGGGGGCTCAGTTCGGTCGTGGATGTTGCATTCGCGACCCCTGCTCTCGCCCGCCGCGTCCAGGGTTGGCGCGTGGTGGAGGAGGAGGAGACGTCCTCTGACCATAGGTACATTCGGTTCAACGTCTCCCCTCCACCCAACCTGCCGCCGCCAATCGCGAATCCCCCGGATTCACGTTGGGCGCTCAGACGCCTGAATCGGGAGGCTCTCCTGGAGGCATCCATAGTGCAGGCCTGGATTCCGTCACCGGCCAGGCCTGCCGATGTCGACGCAGAGGCGGAATGGTTCAGGAGAGCCATGTCGCATATTTGCGATGCGGCGATGCCTAGGGTAAAGCCCGGCCCGGCAAAGAAGCAGGTGTACTGGTGGTCAGCGGAGATTGCACAGCTGCGAGCAGCGTGCGTGACCGCTCGCCGCCAGTACACCAGGTTTTGCCGGAGGCGTCGCCGCCCAGACGATGCGGCAGCCCGAGAGGTGGAGCTATATGAGGCGTACAAGGGGGCCAAGAGGACCCTCCAGGTAGCAATAAAGCAGGCCAAACGGTGGGCCCGCGAAGAGCTGCTGGAGTCTCTGGAGCAGAACCCATGGGGGCGCCCTTACCTTGCGGTCAGGGGCAAAATCCGCCCAAGGGCGCCCCTACTGACCCAGAGCCTCCAGCCAGAGCGGCTGGAGGGGATCCTGGGCTCCTTGTTCCCAGCGAGAGCGGAGGAGCATGTTCCTCCGCGTATGGCTCCGCCTCAGGCACCTGACGCTGATAATAGCGAGAGCGATGTGCCCGAAGTCAGAGAGAGCGAACTAGGGGTAGCAGTGCTCCGGCTTAAAGCTCGGAAAAGCACTGCCCCCGGACCCGACGGCATTCCAGGCCGAGCATGGGTCCTGGCCCTTGAGGAGCTAGGGCCTCGACTGGTGGCGCTCTTTAGCGCATGCCTCGAAAGGGGCCAGTTTCCAAAGGCGTGGAAGACGGGGAAACTGGTCCTTATCCGGAAGGCGGGGCGGCCGGCGGATCAACCATCCGGTTACCGGCCGATCGTGTTGCTCGACGAGGTGTGCAAGCTCTTTGAGCGGATTATTGCAGAGCGCCTCGTCGAGCATCTCACGAACGTGGGGCCAGACCTGGCGGACAACCAGTTCGGTTTCCGCCGGGGGCGCTCCACCGTGGAAGCGATCATGCGCGTTAGGCGCCTGGCGGAGGAAGTAGTCTCGCGGGGTGGGGTGGTGGTGGCGGTGTCTCTGGACATCGCCAACGCCTTCAATACCCTACCCTGGAGCTGTGTTAGGGAGGCGCTCGCGTATCACGGAGTGCCTCCTTACCTCCGCCGCATTGTCGAGGCATACCTATCCGAGAGGGCCATAGTTTACCCGAGCTGGCTAGGGCCAGGGCGGCGAGAAGTGTCGTGCGGTGTTCCGCAGGGGTCGGTCCTAGGGCCACTCCTGTGGAACATCGGATACGACTGGGTGCTGCGCGGTACGTTGCTCGAGGGTGTCAGCATAGTCTGCTATGCTGACGACACCCTCGTTATGGCGCGGGGAGCAACGTACCGAAGCGCGGCACTGAAGGCCACGGCAGGGGTTGCTCAAGTCGTGGGTCGAATACGGCGGCTGGGACTCGAGGTGGCTCTCCACAAATCCGAGGCTATGTGTTTTCACGGGCCCCGGAGGGGGCCACTTGCGGGAACCAGCATAACCGTAGGGGGCGTGAGCATCGGCATCGAGCCCACGATGAAGTACCTTGGGCTCGTACTCGATAGCCGATGGGACTTCGGACCTCATCTCCGAAGTCTGGTCCCGAAACTGAGGGGGGCTGCGGCCGCGCTATCGCGGCTGATGCCCAACGTTAAGGGACCCAACGCCCCCACTAGGAGACTGTACCTGGGGATCGTGCGAAGCATGGCCCTATACGGGGCCCCCGTATGGGCGGAGACTCTGGCGGCCCGCAACGTGGCTGTATTAAACAGCCCGTTAAAAGCGATGGCCGTCAGAGTCATCAGGGGGTATCGCACGATCTCAGTCGAGGCGGCATGTCTCCTAGCCGGGACCCCTCCATGGGACCTGGAAGCGAGAGCCCTTGCGCTGCTGTACCAGTGGCGCAAGGAGGCGCTGGAGCGGGGCCATAGGCCGGAGCCCCGAGAAATCAGGGCTCAACGGTCCCAGCTCCACCGGGAACTCATGGAGACATGGAGGGTGCGACTTGAGCACCCAAGGTGGGGGGAATCCACCATTGCGGCGGTGAGACCGATCATGAAGGAGTGGTTGGAGAGGGACCATGGGGACCTCTCCTACCGGATGTGCCAGATGGTTACCGGACACGGGTGTTTCGGTAAGTATCTGTGGCGCATCCACCGGGAGACAACGCCGCAGTGCCAGCACTGCGAGGATCCTGGCGAAGACACGGCGCTTCACACGTTGGTGGAGTGCCCTGCGTGGGCGAGTCAACGCCGGGATCTCGTTGCGGTCCTGGGCGTGGACGTTCTCTCGTTGGAGACCATGGTGAGGGCCGTGGTCTCCGACGGGAGCAAGTGGCACGCCGCCGCCTCTTTCTGCGAGCAGGTAATGCGCGCGAAAGAGACGGCGGAGAGGGAGCGGGAGAGAACCCTGCCCCCCGAGTTTCGCAGTCTGCGGCGAGGACGCCGCAGACTCATCTACGCCCGGGACTACCGACCTCCATGATCGGGGCCTGAGGACGGCAGTTGGCCGACTCGCCGTCCTTACAGAAGCAGGCCGTGGCGGAGGCGTGTCGTGTGTGCCCTACACACGCCAGCCAACTCACCGAAGCGGGATAAAACCCGACCCCACCTGGCGAGGCCGCGGTGGCGGCCAAAGTCCGCCGGCAACCCTGGGGTTATCCTTTCGAGGGCTTACCCGGGGTGCCCGGCAACGGACACTTGGGGAGGACACCGTGCGGTTTTTTTCGGGACACGACTTAACCACCCCCGCTGGCCGGCGGGGGGGTATCCGAAGGGATTTCCGCACGTAAAAAAAAAAAAAAAAAAAAAAAAGACGTTTCGTCGATCACTGCGGTCGACATCTTCAGTGGTTCAGCTCGGGACGCCGTCGAGTGCGGACCACGGCCAAACAGCCCGGAAGCAGTATATTCTACATATATTTGTTTTTTTTATATACATAATATATTTAAAAATATAATGTATATGTATTTTAAAACTTAATCAAGGAAATAATAATTTTATGTTCTTAGGAATTTAAAACATTAATTTTAATAAAAGATTATAAATATAGATGCTTTCTTAAGGATCGCAGACTTGCACTCTAGTCTGGTCATTTTCATTTCATGTAAATTACGAAATCATTGACTTCACTCTTTCATATACAAAACTCAAAAATATTTCTGCCAAATGTTTCATTAGATAATAAGTAACATTTTGATAAAAAATTAAACCGAATTCAATACCGAAAAAGGCCCTACAAACTGAAAAATAACTGAATTATAGATTTAATTCTTTTTTAGGGTTCCGTAGCCAAATGGTTAAAAACGGAACCCTTATAGATTCGTCATGTCTGTATGTCTGTCCGTCCGTATGTCACAGCCACTTTTTTCCGAAACTATAAGACCTTTGCTGTTGAAACTTGGTAAGTAGATGTATTC
Organism: Cybosia mesomella; assembly: GCA_946251805.1. Lineage (NCBI taxonomy): Eukaryota > Metazoa > Arthropoda > Insecta > Lepidoptera > Erebidae > Cybosia > Cybosia mesomella. The sequence goes on along the minus strand of OX276396.1, from coordinate 17,845,484 downwards.
TGTGAACCGCAGTAAGATTTTTACACAAAAATAGAAAAAAAGCAATACATTTTGGGAGTTCCCATACTTAGAAATGAATTTAAAAAAATTTTTTTTTTCAACAACCCCATACGTGTGGGTTATGGACAGGTCTTCAAAAATGATATTGAGGTTTCTAATATCATTTTTTCTGTACTGAATAGTTTGAGCGCGAGAGACACAACCAAAGTGGTAAAAAGTGTCCCCCCCCCCCCTGTAACTTCTAAAATAAGACAATGATAAATCTAATTAGTAGTTTTTTTTAATAATTCATATATCGTAAACCGCAATTTACATTTAATTAATTTCAGCTCACATATAAAAATATTAGATGCTGCTACGGAACCCCTCGTGTGCGAGTCCGACTCGCACTTGGCCGGTTTTTTTTTAAATTACGCTACTGTTCCATTGTAATTTATATCTTACTTTAATACATTTTACTTAGGTTTTTAACGAAACATACTTCCACCTTCATGGTGTAAATATTTAAGATTATAATGTATACAACATTATAATTCAAAATATTTACAGTAGTGTTAGTTTTATTAATATTGATTTGTTTATTTCAAAATAAACCTCACAGTAATTTAACATAATAATATTTCTAAATCAGCTTTCATAAATTACCGCGGTAGCCTAGTGGTATGGGTAATGGACTGCTGAGACGAGGTCTCGGGTTCGATCCCAGGTTTTACCATGGCACACACCAATGACTTTTCGATGCTTTTCGAAGTTATGTGTGTATTTATCGCAGGTTTATAAGTGCCCGGTTAATGGCAATAGGCTCGCCACCTATTACATTGGGACCTAAACATAAACTGGCGAAATGTGGGTGCTAGCACCTCTGCCTACCCCTTCGGGGATATAGGCGTGAGTTTATGTTATGTTATGTTATGTCTTTCATAAATTACCATAATTTTAATAATATGAAGAACAAATAGCGCTGTATAGTCTAGCTCTGTATCCTGGAATATTTCCTATTGGTATCGGGAACCAAGATAAATAAAGACAAATATTCGAACAAGTTTATGTTAATCCTCTAAAGGGTCGAGGGAGATAAAGTCCTCGGGGATTACAGTGTCCTAACTCGGCTTAGAACGGACGCTCTTGACACTATCAGCCGCAATATTCCGCAGATTACAACAGGCTTACTATTAGCCAGTGCATATATGACCAGCCCTAATTAATATTCTCTCGCGGAAAGTTTTGGTAAAGCGAACTGCGCTCTTAAACTTGAGTTATGTGAGCGGATTGTGATCAGATGAGATCGATAGTAGTCAATTAATTTTGAAACTTGTAATTAATGTTCTAAACTTAAATTATTATTTGTTACTTAACTCACCTATAGGTAGGTAATGATTGCGGTATAACTGTGCTATTTCTCTGACTGCAATGGGATGGGTAGGAATGAAAATGATTAACCTGAATATTACAAATCTTTCTGGCCTAATAAACTAAACTAATATTACTTATTAGTAATGATAAAAGTCTATGAAGTCACTGGTAATTACAATTATTTATTGTCGTCATATCACTGATAGTGAAAAATTCACTAACATCCAAGAAATCATTCGACAAACGTCAGGAAGCTGGATGGATATACTTCATATTTAGACCGAAAGAAAATGGTAAAATATTTGGATAGTGATACAATAGTGCTTTGAATAGAATATAAATACTAGGAATATATAATTAGTGGCTTAAGTATTTACCTTTTAACTTGACACTGTGCAAAATATTGTACTGCCAATCACTAATACGATAACTACTTATATGATATTACTCTAGTGTCCTGATCCCGACTTCGCATCATATAACCCGATTGTAGCGCTACCAACTGGATTCGACTTTGTACCTATGCCATCCAGAAAGCTACTGAAACAACTTATTTATTTTCAGACACGCCGATATATTTCTAACTATACGCATGTATATGAAATTTCGTCTTACTTATTTCTAAAATGACTGACATTTTTTTTTTTTTTTTTTTTTACTAAAAATTTGAGTGCGTTTGACTGCATCTCACCTGATGGTAAGTGATGATGCAGTCGAGGATGGTACACGCAAACTCAAATAATGCCTATTCACTCTCGCCTTGAAGGTCCCCAAATTATAAGAATCGGGGAACACAGACGCAGGCAAAGAGTTCCACTCCCTCGCTGTCCGCATAATAAATGAGGAAGCGTTGCGCTTGGTGCGGATTGGTGGAATATCAACAACGAAGGGATGAAAACGTTGCCCGCGCCTAGTTGTCCGATGGTGAAATGGAGCTGGGGGAATGAGGTCATGCAGTTCTTGAGCACATTCTCCGAAATGAATCCGATAGAACACCGATATGCAGGCAACTTTGCGGCGATGTTCAAGGCTTTGGAGCTTGTTGCTAACTAGCTCGTCGTCGCCAATGAGTCTCCTGGCGCGTCGATCGATGGTGTCCAAAGTATCCAGCTGATAGCGGGCTGATCCATCCCATAGGTGTGAACAGTACTCCATACAAGATCGGACCTGTGCTTGATATAAAATAAGAAGCTGTCCAGGTGTGAAGTACCGTCTCACCTTAGAGAGGATGCCCAGCTTCATTGCAGCAACTTTAGCCTTGGATTCTATATGTCGACCGAAATTAAGAGCAGATGTTAGGTGAACGCCGAGGAGCTCAAGATGATCGGATATTGGTATGGATTCATTTCGGAGAGTCGGAGTCAGGGTGAAAGGACTCCTTTTCGCGGAAAAAAGACACGCCTGAGTTTCAGACACTGACTGAAGTGTCAGGTTCATGCGCTCTATCATGGCCTCTCTCAGAGATAGCGTTTCAGCGCCTGTAGCTCGTGAACTGGATAGGTATCTTTCCACAACTGTGCTGTCGTCCGCATACCCAATGATACCGGGTTTCAGCAGATCATTAATATGCAGCAGAAATAGAGTTGCGGAAAGAACAGACCCCTGAGGTACCCCGGCATTCATCCTTTACATTCATCCTTTATTTTACCCTCGTAGGAATAATACAGATTATAATTATTATCTCTCGCAAACTTAAAATTCAAATAAAGAATCTTTTTCAGTAAGTTTACTTTCTTTCCGTTTACTATTATCTGGAATTATTCACATTTTTGACATTTACTTATGTTTATTGTAATATTATTTTATGAATTTCTAAATAATTCAAATTTTATATGGAATTGTTATTAATCATTTTATTATTATGAGAGTCAAGTTTGCATTTTAATATTATTTGCCACTATACTATTATATTATATATTTTTAATGTTATATGGGTTGTTGCCTATTATTTTCTTTATTAAATTTTAAATACATATAAGTTATGTTTTAAATATCGTGCATTTAAAATATAACTTTTATGTATTTCAAATTTAATAAAGAATTAAATTTTAATATAATAATAGTAATTATAATTATATAATAATAATTATAATTTTTTATGTTAGTATTTTAGATAAATGAGGTGAAGATCAGTTGACTACATTATCCATTTACTGAAAATTGTATAACCTATAGCAAAATGGATTACAGAAAAGTTTACATCTGCCCCGAATTTCCTTCGGTATAAGCTTTTTAAATCGTTTATTTTATGGAACACCGACGACATATCTCGTCTGGATGTAACATACTTATTTTCCTTAAAAAATAAATAATGTATGTGCATTTTAACGATACTTTGACTGAAACTCGGCATGAATGAGGCAAGCCAGAGACGTTCGCGACTTTTAGCGCTGAATTATTCATTTAATCCTTTCAATATCGGCGCCTCTACTTGCCTAAGTATGAACGGGCTTAAGCTGTTTTTTTGTCATTTTTGTTGTATTGGTTATGCTGGTATAACAAGATTATACAAGCGACTTTTTCAATTTACTTTCGATTTGTTTTACGTGTGAGAATTTTGTTGTGATTTTCGATAAAATATCTTTGTTGGTGGAAAAAAAAAAGTGTTGCAACAAAAATTATGAATGCTTTGAGAACTTCACGTAATACACAGTATATAAGCCTTTACTTTTTAAGTAACTAGCTTTGTAGCTAGTTACTTAAAAAGTGATATGATATGCTATGATATTGTTATCATTTACATAAAATAACCCGCCGCAACAATAGGAGCAGATGGCGGGCTGTCGTCTCTGCCTGCCACGGAGGGCAAAAGGCATTAGTATATGTATATATATATATCATGAAAGTCAACGTATTTGAGATGATATCACTCCCTAGGATGGCATCATGACACGAAAGAAGTTTTTTTATAATAGTTGAATAAGGTATGTTGAAGTAGTTTGAGCATAATTTGGAAAGGAGGAGTATCAAATGAAAGAATATCGAATATTAATGCACATAACTGTGACCATGATCAGTGCAACCGTTAAGATGTCAGTCATGATCGCAATACCTCCTGTAGATATAATCTATACCTACTAATACAAAGTTGAAGAGTTTATTCGTTTGTTTGAACGCGAACTGCCTGTCCGATCTGAAAAACTCTTTTTCCATTTGATAGTCCAGTCTCGGAGCCAGGGGTCCGCTTTCTGGCTTTTTCTTCTGATATTTTTATGATACTCAGGCTCTGGCGCAGTTTGGCCTTTCGGGTTTAGGCGGTCAGAGGGCCATCACTCCCATATAAGCCAAGATAAGTCAAATCAAGAGAAAAAGTGGAAAAGTGGATCCTGGACTCCAAGGTCCAAGCTTTGGATACAACGATGTCACTTCATATCGATATATCATATCGTAGTGTATCACAACTAATTGTATCTATACACGATATATATCATATGCTTATGTATCGATATGGTATGTGGGACGCAACATGCTCCGACAATAAATCAATAAATGACAATAAATCTCAGTAATGTTTGAATAATTAACTTTTTGCAGTTGATAGTATAACTCCTTTATTTCAATATGAGAAGAACATTAATTTCTTTGCACCGTGGTTGGTATTTGTGGATAAAGACGTCCAGAATTCAAACTATACACAATTGAAATCCGTTATCAGTTAGTTTAATAGGTGTACAAATCGTGATGCAACCCTGACTTCATAAATTAATCATATTAAACGATTAAAATATGATGTTTAGTACACACTGAGACCTATTTATTTAAGTACTTGTTGACAGTTTTTAAAAATAGGGACTATAGGAGACGCATAATCACTGTACTGAATACTTGTTATTATACCTAGCAATATCAAGCGATCGAGCTTGTTATCTATTTTGTGCGTAGCGCGTAGGCCACAGGCCGCGCTTTGTGAAATATAGGCTTATCATCCGGTCTTGATGATAGACTAATTTTATGTTTTGTGAAACACCCTATCTTATCCGAGAAAACCCATGGGAAGTTTCGGACAAGCTCGTCTAAAATATTGTCTTCACCTGAAGCGCAATATTTTATAGGTGCGATTTATAGTTGACACAGATGAATGAAATCCCTAAAATAGGCGGTCCGCCATCACGCACAACATAGACAGTGTGTGTAAGAGTAATGTAATAGTCCTAAATATTGTACGGGTACTCGTATAAGACCTAGTGTGACAATCCTTCCTCCGGCATAATTCAATATTTTAGACGAATGCTATAACAGTACATTAGAACAATGTTTGTAGAACTGGTGGTAAAAATTTGATGACACAAATTTGTTACAAAATTCGGCCGGGTGGGTACCACCGTGCACGATTGCGAAAAACCCTCCATAGTAATCCAATTTCGGTTTGATTGCGTTCAGGGGTCAGCAAGTGCATAGCCGGGCAGGGGGATATTGGTCGCAGCACTAGTGGCACCGGTGGGTATCACGCGGTGCTGCGACGACAATCCTCTTCTGATGAGGCCGTCAAGCTGAGTGCTACCATTGTTAACATGGTACGTGTATGTAATGGTGACCCTCTTTCCTGAGACTTTACCTTCAGCTTACCATCAGACGAGGTGAAGTCAAATTGACGTGTCCTAAATATGAAAAAAAAATGTTTAAAATAAATTTATCTGAAATAGCAATAACAGCCACGCCGCTGTCAATTTCAAATAGTAAATAAAAACCATTAATTTGAACACACTTTGACATCGGTTCCGCGTTTGACTCGCAACGAATATGACGTAGTAAAATTTTACCTTGATCGTCTTTATCCTCGGAACCCTACACATATTTCACTGAACTAGCCGTTTTACACATAGATACGTCCACATTTTTAAAACGACATTCGGCCGGTTTGTGATTATTTAAACAGCACACTGCGCATTTCGCCACTTTGTTTAGTTCCCGATCCTTGAACCTTGATTTTGTAACCTTGAAAACCGCTAATACGCTGGAGTCAGCACGTGCCGCGGCCACAGCGGCGGTGGCTGCACAGTACACACTCTCCGCCAGCTCCACTGCCTTTGTTAACGTCAGCTCTGTACCTACGAAGCTCCACGTAGCGGATATTGGTACCACAGAGACTTATGATTGTACTATATTGGAAAAAGAATTGATGAGCGGACCTACTTTTCTAAAAAGTGAAGAAAGTCAGTGGCCACGTAACGTTTTGTTTGAAACTCACAATTCTGACGTAAGGGTTGAACATATACACACCTTACACAAAACAGAATTGAATTTACCTGTACCTGACGCTATAAACAAATGTAAGAAGATTAATTGCGATTTCGATACCACTATGGAGAACGCTGAAGTATTATTATTGAAACAATCTCAAGCCGAAGCGTTTGCAAAGGAGATAGCAGATATAAAAAGCGATGGATCTGAATCGAAAATTAGTAAAATACTTACCTTGTCACCTTACCTCGATGAGCTCGGAGTCCTGCGTGCTGGTGGCCGCATCGGTGCTGTTGCTGACGTATTACCTGAAACAAAAAATCCGATAATATTAGAGGGACGAAATTATATAGCGAGATTAATCGTGAGATATTATCATTTCTATTTTGCTCACGGCAACCAGGAAACAGTAGTGAACGAAATCAAACAAAAATACTGGATTACAAGACTAAGACCCGTCGTTACTGTAACATCTAAATGCATGGCGTGCAGAATAAGAAAGAGTAAACCAGTAGTACCACGTATGGGAGACTTACCTCAAGCTCGAATGGCTCACCATCAACGGCCTTTTACCTTCTGTGGTGTGGATCTTTTCGGTCCCATGGAGGTGACCGTCGGAAGGCGTCGTGTATGACTGTGCGAGCTATTCACCTGGATGTGGTTGCTTCGCTTACCTCGGACTCACTCATAATGGCATTGAGAAGAATGGCGTCAAGACGAGGATGGCCACAGTATTTATTCTCAGATAATGGGACTAATCTGACAGGAGCAAATACAGAATTGGAAAAATCTATTCAGGATCTCGATGAAGAATTGCTGAAAAATGAAGCCTTAACTTACGGAACCAAGTGGACTTTCATACCGCTGGCAAGTCCCCACTAGGGTGGGGCTTGGGAACGGCTCATTAGAAGCGTGAAGTCCAGCCTGAAAATTGTTCTGAAGGAACGCGCCCCCAAGGATGAAACCCTGAACACGCTGTTAGCTGAGGTGGAGAACATGGTAAATAGCCGACCGTTGAACCATGTATCGGGGGACCCGAACTGTCCTGAAACTTTAACCCCCAATCACTTTCTGGTGGGGTCATCGTCTATTGGTAAATTTGATGATTCCGATCTGCATCTCCGAAGACAATGGCGGATCTCTCAAAGGCTGGCAGACATGTACTGGTGCAGATGGGTAAAAGAAATATTACCAAACATGTTACCTCGTAAAAAATGGCAGGGTGAGCAGAGAAGCTTACAAGTAGGTGATCTAGTACTTGCGATAGATCCGGATGGGAACCGTAACTTATGGCCTAAGGGCTTGATACAGCAAGTCATCCCAGGCAAAGACGGCCGTGTGAGAAAGGTCACAATCAAAACCCAGTCAGGCATTTTTCCTAGGGCAGTCACGCGCGTCGCTCGTATACCTGTTGTTGATGAGTGCTGCTAAGGCAGCACTAGGGTGGGGCGTGTTAGCGACGCGATCGTATCAATATGTAATTTCAAAATAACTTAGAATGTAGAAATAATTTTATAATGTGTAATGTAGGTATTAGTGTCAATTTTGTTAGAGGGCGAGCGCGGGGTGACGCACGTACCGGAGGGGAGGGGTATTGGCCCTCCACCTTACCAAAACAGTCGTCCAATACAACTGCCGAACGCCGCGCGCGTCCTCAGTCCTTTTGTGTCTACTTACCCGACTTTGAAAATATAATCTTATTACCGCTAAACAGCTGTTTCCTTCAAAATCTCGCCTACAACTACGCATCGTCGTCTACAAACTCCTTGATGTCCTTTGTGAGCAGCTTGTCGCGCTCGGGCCCATTCCTCATTCCCATGGCGAATCGGTCTAGCAACGCTTCCTGTAGGTTCCCAAATCCACAATATGCCGCTAGCCCTCTCAATCAGGGGGCCCATTATTCGTGTCTTTCACCCGACATCTGCGTCGCCGAGTAAAACTTCGAACGGCGAACCGATGACGCTTGGGTGTAAACTATTTGTCCAAAGCGTGTAAAATAGTCTGGAACTCTTCCTCTTCGATCTTCTTGGCCAATATGAGATTGCTTGCTAGCTTAAACGTGGACTCGCTGAGTGCTATGACTAATATCGCTCTCTGCTTCACATCCGACTTGTCGGTATCCACCAAATTATTGACAATAAGGTTGGTTAACATTGATTTAGGCGTTGCTTGAATGCCAACCAATCTTGTGAAAGATGGTCGAAAGTGTTCAACACACATGTATACATGTAACAGAACTCAAATAAACAAATGCATAACTTAATTTATGATTAAATACTTTCAAAAAAGAAAAAGAAAGCATATTTAAACTGAAAACTAGTAAAAAAATTGTCCTAAGCATGCTTAGAATAAACAGATTCTAAATGAATGAATGTGTTATATTAATCTTGAAAATTTAAACGTGTTCTTTCGATTTACTGTATTTACTGTCTGTTACACAAAGCGATTTTGCCATCTTACATCTATGATTCAACTAGTGTGTGTATAGCTAATCTGAGGATAGCTCAATTGGCACGCTGTTCAAGCTTCTCAGTGCCCTAGACGATGGTTCATTCAAACAATATGACTAGACTATTCCTGTGTAATCTGACATCATTTGAAATAAAAACAGTTCTTACAATATCTTCGATAGAAATTCTAGAGCTACCAGTACATTTATAAGGAGTATAAGAACGGGTAGAATGATTTTGGCTCTTATTTCGTGACGATTGAAGCGAAAACATCAAAATTCCGTTTGTGTTTGCATATTTTAAAAGTGATATAGTGCAAAACGTGCAACAATTATTATTTGTTCGCACAATTATGTAACAGATATTTTACTTCAACCTCTAAAGTGACGGGGATCGGGTGTGAAGAGAAACGAAGCTATTTAGCACATGCTAAATAGTTTGTGCAGGATTATTCTGAGATGGTGACCTTATTTTAGCTCGCACGATTGACGTAAGGCTAAAATTAGTAGGTATAAGTTTAGGTATTATTATAATTAAATATTTTCTTTCTTTCTGTGAGGAGAAATAACTCTAGAAAAGACTTCCAAGTGTTGTAACATTTTTATGCGTCGTTATTATTTTAGCGACATCTGTTGATTCGTCGTAGAATCCCTAACCATAATAGACCTATGGACTTAACAATCGTGCTATCGATAACTCTAAGTTTTCGCTTGTGAACGCGAGATGGCGCCACACTTATTTATTTTAGAATTCTGTTTACTATTTGTGGGAATATTAGTATAGCTTCCAGAAATCTCATATGAAGTTCCGGTGCTGACGGTTTTCTGGATCATTCTAGTGATATGTTGCGGTCGGATTAAAAGCCCTTATGTGAAGTGTTTTGTGCTGGAAAGTTCTCGTCCTCGTCCATCGTACCCAGGTGGGCATCGGGCGTTAATAAGTGATATTTTATCGGTTATCTTTTGAACTTTTGAGATTGGTCTGTCTATTTCGCTGCGTTAATTACTGTGAAATTAATTCTTGGTTTGAGTCAGTATCAAGTTTTGAGAGCTGTCGTCACCCCGATTCTGGGCATTGCGTGTACCTCGACGTCTGCAAAAAGCTGAAAGTCAGAAGGGCTGGAGAAGTGAATCTGATCAAGAAGAGGCCGGATTCTGTTGCAGTACAACCCTCAGGCATCCTGTGACGGTCCAACCATCGAGATTGCATTGGCGGTCTGAGGATGGGGGCTTGCTGTTCAGAACGGCTTCAAACGTTGCAGATTAACATTAAAATACCCTTCTCACTGCTCATACATTGTTGTCCTAAAAGTAAAATAAAAATTATAAGGACAATTCAAGACTTAATGATTTCTTTTATTAACTTTTGAGATAATTTTGGTATAATCTCATGTTAATTTGGTTACAAGACAATTTAAAGAGTAGGAATAGTTGAAGTGAATTTATTTGTTTAGGCTGGTATCTTCCGTTATTAATTTCAAATAGTCGATAGTTAGTAGTGGCTTTGAAACATATTGTTTTATGGCAACTCAGAAGAGATGACGTGTAGTGGCGTGATTATAGGAAAGGGGGGTAGTAAGAGGTAATAAAAGGAGCGTACCGGGGAATATCGGGATGAGTCTTCAAGAATTCGTCGCGAACTATAAGCAAGCGGAAGCTCTGCCCGAGCAGCTTTCGATCAGTCGCTGCTCAGCTTAGGATATAATAGGAAAGTGATAGGAAACGCCGCGAATCTATAACCGAGAAAGTAAATTAGGGAAAAGTTCATCGTAATTTCTATCCGAATTTTAGAAAACCTTGTAGCCTGCGTTTAAATCTGGTGGTGAGTTATCAAGTTCTGTTCTTCTTACTCTTAAAATGTTGACTGTATTTAGGTTTCATAAATTGTATTCATGATAATTTACTTTTGTGGGTTGGAGGTAGAAAAATAAAACGCAAAGTGAAATTTTCTTTGTAAGAACTATTTTCGTAGGGAATTAGTTTAAATTAGCTGTCTACACCTTTATTTAGTAAATGCTTCCTAAAATCATTCTATATTACAGTAAATTTTAGTTAATGTCTTCGATAATCTGGTGTGGTCGTGGTATGTGAACTGGGTTGACTTTGGCCAAGTCAAGTCAGGGATCAGACTGACTATGCTATGATAGCGTTCTCTGTCGATTCATGCTGGGTTTAGAGTACTCGAGGCTCTCTATCTGGAATGAGGTGACAAAACACTTTTATTGCCGTTAACCTATATGTAAGCAATTTGCTACTAACATTTTCTTTTAATGCTACCTTATCTAAATCTAGATTGCTAGTTCCTATAAGCCTGGGATGTCTATTGTAGATTCTTAGCCTGTATCTGTAATGGCATTTAATATTCAAAGTGTGATTAATGGGACATATGACTTGTTAAACTAACTTATAAAATATTACTTTATACACTCATCATTACACTCATCCTGCACACTACACAATACCCTTGTGTACACGACATATGTAGTTCTAGGCACGCTTAAGAGCCTCCCAAGTTCTTGAGTTTGCTTGGAATGAGGTAAAGGTTTGAGAAATTGAGCTATCTTATTTTTTTACGATGGTTCTACTGAAATTCAACAGTCTGTCTGGGATGAGTCCAGAGGATGGCTGTATTCGACCGTTGTTTTATTATAGGGAACCCCAATTGGGTAGAGCCCGTTCAGCGCTGGATACCGCATTCTATGTGCTAGACAAACTAAATGTTTATTCTAGTGGATGGAATGTAGCGTCCCCTTTACTTGCCTAGTCTGCCGAGACAACAGTACTGTACGCAACAATAGCTAGTAATGGATTGTCGATGTGTGTTGTGAAACCTTGCTTAATCAAGTAAGGTAACATAATCATACCCTGACTCAGTTCATTGCTAATATTGGTTCGGTCTGAGGGGAGGTTTAGTGACGAACTGATGCCCTTTAGCTAGCTCAACCCTACTGAGCTTATTTTGTAGTATCATACGGTTTCTCAACTGGTGATAGGACAAGATCAGACAGTCCACTTTGTGTTGTATTGTGTATACATACAGCCATCTGCTGGACTATTATTCCTATCAAATACAGACCTCACTTTCATTGTAAAGATGAGAAGCTCAAAGGTACGGTAATTACTTGAGTAAATGATTGTTATGTCTTACAAAGCAGTTTCATTTAACTCTTGACAATTCCTTTGTCTTTATCCAGTCCTTGTGAGTGCCTGGTTTAATTCAGACATTTAAAACAAATTATTTACAGGATCGATGTTCAATTTGATCAATTTGATGGATGTGAGCTCATTTCATTGTAAGTGATATGTCATGCTGGGCTAAGCCCTCGCAATACATGCTATCATACTTACCTATCTACTTATTATTATGTCTTTATCGGTGTGGGGAAAATACTTGTGTCTTGAAAGCGTTTGGTCGCGGTATCGCTTGACCCTGAAACGTGGACAGTTGCCACAAGCTCGCATTGTGTCTTGAAAGCGTTTGGTCGCAGTATCGCTTGACCCTGAAACGTGGACAGTTGCCACAAGCTCGCATTGTGTCTTGAAAGCGTTTGGTCGCGGTATCGCTTGACTCTGAAACGTGGACAGTTGCCACAAGCTCGCATTGTGTCTTGAAAGCGTTTGGTCGCGGTATCACTTGACCCTGAAACGTGGACAGTTGCCACAAGCTCGCGAAGACCTTACCATATATATTACCATGTCTGTTTACAGCTGGTACCCATAACAGCGCTAGTAACTCATTGGCCGTGTTCTAGATGAACTGCCCAAGGGGTTACCCAATTACTGCCTGTGTATGAATACACTACAGCAATGATTCGAGCCATACATTCGTTAGACTGGATATATTTCCATCTAACCTACTTGTTGAAATTGGGCACTCATTCCCAATTCGGTACTATTTTTATTTTTGTAAAGCACCAAGGTTGTGCATAACTTAAAAGTAGTATGCCTTCAGCACTGGAGAGGATTGGTTGCTCGTTGGGGGCCTGGGGTTTTGGAGGAGGCGGCCTCCCCGGTTCCAGCAATGGAACCGGTCATAGGATTCCTTATTACCTATAAAAATACCCCATCCTAGCAGTCTACACATATCAACAGACGCTTCATTTCATTTTTCCGGCTACTCTGAGATAATCTACTATGTAGGTTATCTCAAGGTAACTAATTATTAACCACATATCACATTTAATCACACATTTTATTTACTTGACTACCAATATTTACTATCTCTGTGTCTAAATAACTCAAATTGTATATAAGAAAACTATATACATTTCCTTTGAAAGGTCCAGTTATGGTGAGACAACTCCATATTGTGTGTTATATCTTCACTTCTACCCAAATTAAATGCTTATATATCATACTGTGAAATTGAACTAGCTTGCATTTAAAGGTACACAAAACTTAATGTCTATATCTAGGATCACTTAAGAATGAACTTAATATTCAGAATTTTATAAATATCACTAATTATCACTATAGAGACTAGGTAGCTTCTAAAATCAAAATCTTAAATCATATTAGGTTCAGGGATTCAATGTAGTTGTATAGGAACATTATTTAATTTTATTGCTAGATAGAATAATAGTTATAGGAATTAGATTGAAATCAGTGTTCTCAATACCATGTACTCTTGTCTTTTCTCAATGTACCAAATAAAGGACTATGAGTTGCTACAATGCTTAAACACAACGTATAAAGGGTTCCATACTTATAAATACTTAGTCGATCACAATAAACATAACATAACATAAACTCACGCCTATATCCCCGAAGGGGTAGGCAGAGGTGCTAGCACCCACATTTCGCCAGTTTATGTTTAGGTCCCAATGTAATAGGTGGCGAGCCTATTGCCATTAACCGGGCACTTATAAGCCTGCGATAAATACACACATAACTTCGAAAAGCATCGAAAAGCCAAACTTTTAATAGTATCTTCCTAAACTTGGAGGATATAATAGTAACGGATACTCTCAGTGCCTTTAGCACTGTAGTCAGTTGCTGCATTCAGGTCCATCGTCTCATCAGTGGGCGGTTCAAATACTTTCGGACACGTTTAAGGGGGGGAGCGTTACAATCCTAAAGTTCGCAGATCGCACCCAAGGCCTGCCCAGCTCACTTCGAGGATGGACAATCTTTAGCCACAAGGTCATGTATTGACTTTTTGATTATTTTTACTGTGAACTTAACCTTACTTTCTTAATTTTGTCATAAAACTTCAGCCCAACATCTTGCTGCTCCGAAAGGGAGCTTCGGAGGATAATAATTTGTGAATAACCTACTCCAATCAAATATTGCAATAAACCTCAGACCAGCATCTTGGCTGATCTGAAAGGGAGCTCAAGATTTTGTTTATATTGTCAGATTCCTCAAGAGGAGAACTCAGCCAAGGATTTGTAAATTTGTCTTTTGTATTATCAGTTTATTATTATTATAGTTATTATTATTATATTAGTTGTTTATTATTAACAGCACTGGAGTTCTGTTTTGCTTGTGTATGTATGTAATTTCTTGGTAATTATATGTATGAAACCTCTTCCATGTTTCATTAAAGGTGTCCCCTTGAAATGCACTAATTTAATTAATTACTTACTCCAGCCATAAGTTTTGTTACAAATGAAAATGCTTTTTTTTAAATGAAGTAATGTAATGTTATTAAAATTTTACTGTGGTGGTTCAAGCCCAGATATGTGATCGTCTATATATTTGAATCTATGTATAACAGCTTGGTTGCTTCATTACAGGATAACTTCAGTGCTTATGAGTTTGAGGATAGTCTTTGTGGTAAGCGTACTTAATTCAATCGCGTCTGATTATGCGAGTGTGCAATGTAGTGATGGTATTCGCAAAATAACAAGTCATATATTCACTTCGGCCTACTTTAAATGGACCTTTAGATATTTACAAAAAAAAAGGGTCGTTAAGACCTCAAGAGTAGCTTGTCTCGAATTACTAATGTACTGAGGCAAATTAGGTCTAGTAAGTGCTCCAACCCGCGTATATGACTGTTATTTGAGTCAATGGCGAAGTCATCTTTGCTACTCAAATCACTCTGGCATTTACGGGGATTTCCTACGGCCTGGCTCAAGGCTTCCACGCATGGAATTATGGGGCTCGAATTTAACTCCTTTTCATCGCTGAGAAGCGGTTAAATCAACACGTCCGAGGACATGGATAATTATAAGGCGCACAAAGCTACCTTGCTCCAATAGCATGGCATAATTTTATAATATATATATATATATATATATATAGGGTTCTATTCGGCTGAACAGAGATCGGAGTTGATTCGATAAGAGAGGAATGTGTGTATTTTGATGCCCAGATTTGCTAGCTAGCCGCCGACAACCTTTGCACAGTTCAATTCTGACCCAGAACTGCGTTTTAAATTTAGGCCGATCTCAAGATCAGCTATGGCGACGGATACACAATGAAGATCATTTTATCGTCTAGATGTACATTATGATCCCCCGCGAGGGAGCTTCACTCGGTCTGGGCCCTTAGTGGTGTTAAAGTTCCACACTAATTGCAAATTTTAATTCATATAAAATGTGCTATCCTTGACTATAAGCATTGAAATAACCACCATCTCACAAATTATTAAACAGACTAAATAAATCTAGTGTCCAGATTTTGTGGTAAGATCATGATCTCTAAGTCTGTTAAAAAAATGATTTAATACTTACTACACTCGATTTCTCCACCATTCTCGTATCTTGTGTTCAATTGCGACAACTCAAGGTTCAATTATATATGCAATGTACGTTTGATATCAATTTAAAAAAAAACTCTATGATTACTAAAACTATATAGTGTCTGAGTATAGTTTGAGCTATTATTATTGAGTCTTAGATAGAACTAGCTTTGTTCAGTTAAGATCAGATAAAAGTTTGGCTAATCCAACTTTAAAATTCAATTGTAGAAATCCTAGTTTCGTGTATAGATTCGTAAAAATAGCCTAGGTGTGTACTGTAGCGTTCCGACCTCGTTCGAGCACTACAGTTTGTTTACCTGGCCATCATGTGTCAGAGATTAAAAATAAATTGTTTTAAATTCAAATGAGAGTTTAGGAAAGAAAAACAATTGCCTTGGCGGACAAGTTGCTGACAGCAGGTGACCGAGGGCTCCGGTCAAGCCGCCGTCCGAAGAGAGTTCCAAATGAATTGATTGTAGGCTCAATCCTTGAGCAGAATCCGCGATTCCCTACAGTTCGTTTAAAATATAAATATACTCGTGTTAAACCCCCTAAAACTTAAAATAGGAAGTTTTATGTGCAAATAAATGCCATTATAAATATAAATACTTGTGTTTTATCATTTCGTTAACACGAGGAATTGTGGCGTCAGACCCCGACGCCACAGTACTATGGGGTTTTGCGGAAGGAACTTGTACTTATGTACTTTATTTATAATGTAATTCTCGTTCTGCATGATTTTATGAACTGAATAATTATTATCCTTAAAAAACTCCATTTTACCTTAACCACATGGGGAAGGGAATTAATTCTAGATCATTGAAATTGCAGAAATATGAAATTAATAATTATATATTTCATAACCAAATTATATCCGAAGCTGAGTTGATTATTTAGATTAGATATGACCGATTAAAGTCACATCTAACCGAGTATTTCTGTTCCTAGGCATTCATATTATAAGGGAAAACGCAGGCCCAAACAAAAAACCCTTATATGCCGTATTACTTAATTCTAGCACAATTATTCATACAAGACTTAGATCTATTTATAACAAAGAGACATACACAGTAAATTACACGACTATTGTTTGTTTGATGAGATGTTATTTATTTGATGATTGTACTCTAATCTAATCCAGGATAATCTGTCTGAACTTATGTCTGGCTGTTGGCTCAGTACATACTGATATATATGTATATATTTACAGGGTGTCCCGAAACTCGACGTCAACCCGGGACCGGGTGAAAAGGCAAGTCATGCTGGTTGCCAGAAAAATATAAAAAAAATCTAAGTTGCATGATTTTAAAATTACAGGCATTTTAAGAAAAAGTGCAAAATTACACACCCTGTGGCAGTCTTTTTACTCCTGTTGCCACAAATCTTAACTTTTTCCAACAATTTTTTTTGCTTTGTAACCCTGAATAATGCGTCTCTAAACTGTAATACAAATTTGGAAATCAGCTGCTCTATCTTTCATAACAATAGGACTTATTTCTTAGAAAACAACTAAAATAACAACATTACCTAGTTTTTATTGAAAAAAAACTGCACCACGCGAGCTTGGCAAGTTATGTCAAAAGTTGGCGCATTTAGTAAGGATTCCAAAATGGTATAATACTTGGTAAGTTGTTGCTGCTATCGTGGGCAAAAAAAATTTTTTTGTAAATTTGAAGGGCCGATTCCAATACTGAATAAATTTAACTCACTGGCACCTGTGCTTGTCTATCATAAAAACTATGAATAAACAGCTTATTCACTAAATTTTAAGTACTCTTAGTGTGTGCATTGGAATAGGCACGATGTTTTTGTAAAATTTTAATTAAAACTAAAACTAAATTTTTAATACTAAGGTTTATTTATTAAATTTACAATTAAATATTTTTATTACAGCAAATGTTCGAAATGCCTTCCTTCGGCGGCAATACAAGCCCGATATCTCTTTAAAAGAGATCGAGCTATTTTTCGGGCGAATCGTCCATTATTTACGAAATCGGCTGCTTCGGCTATTCTTTGCCGTAGTTCAAATTCGTTTTCGATTGCCTTTGAATAGACTTTTTCTTTGACTGCTCCCCAGTAAAAAAAGTCCAATGGATTTAAATCCGGTGAACGGGCCGGCCACGAGATTGGACCAGAGCGTCCGATCCATTTTCCGGGAAACTCTTCATCGAGATATTCTCGAACTGAGCGAGCATAGTGCGCTGGGCACCCATCTTGCTGGAACAACATTTCTCTGTAAATGTTTAATGGCACGTCTTCTAGTAAATTTGGTAGATGGTTCTGTAGAAAGTCCAAATAGGCCTCGCCATTCAACGCACTAGGCAGCTCAAAAGGACCAATTATTTGACCATTCAAAATTCCGGTCCACATGTTGACTTTGAATCGGTACTGGGAACGGTCCTGCCTCAGTAAATGAGGGTTCTCTACATGCCATTCATGCAAATTATGCATGTTCATGTAGCCGTCCTTTTTAAAAGTTGATTCATCAGACCATAAAAATTTTATTAAGAAAAGGGGGTCATCCCTGTACCTCTCCAACATCGTACGGCAAAAAAATTATTCGAGGTTGTTAGTCCCTGGGTAGTAACGTCTGTACTCGCTGTACGTGGTATGGGTGTAATTCGTGCCTTTTTAAAATTCGATGGGCTATACTTTTTGGCACGCCGGTGGTTATCTCAATAGCCCTTACTGAAGTGCTTGGGTCTTCTTCGACAGCTGCAAGCACTTCGTCTTCCATCGGGTTAGTGGGTCTTCCTCCAACATGCTCATGATTTGGTAGGCGGCCCTCTGAGAAGAGTAAACGATGTACGTTCGTAAACACGCGATGATCGGGGTAACGAGCAGCGTTTGGGTACCTTTCACGGTAAAGTCTGGCAGCAGCACTAGCATTGCACCTGCATTCGCCATAAATGAGGTGCATATTAGTGTATTCACTAGTGGTATACACAGACATCTTGGAACTAGTCACGTGAAGTCCAGGAGAAAGCAAAAGTCGTCGTTTAGGGAAAACAAACAGTCCCAATCCAAATCACAAGCAATCACAAGTCCATAAACGAAGCCAAAAGTAGTCAGTACGAAATCAACACAAACGAATAAAAAATAAAAATAATTTTAATTTTTATTCGTTTGTGTTGATTACTTTTAATTGAATACGAAATCAACATAAACGAATACGGAAATAAGCGCAGTAAATGAAGGAGCGTAACGTACTGATTTGTGTTTGGCATGTGACTACAATAGCGGCTACCTGGCGTCACTCTCTGTCGCGCTTGCACTTGGTTAAATGACTCTCTCCGTTTCAGTCTCGTCTACAAAACCCGTCTTGCTCGCACTTGATATGGTGACTCTTTCCGTCTCAGTTACTTACGCGTTAAATTTACTCAGCAATGACATCGGCTCTTCAAAAAAAATGTGTCTATTCCAATGCACACACTAATAAACTATTTATTCATAGTTTTTATGATAGACAAGCACAGGTGCCAGTGAGTTAAATTTATTCAGTATTGAAATCGGCCCTTCAAATTTACAAAAAAATTTTTTTTGCACACGATAGCAGCAACAACTTACCAAGTATTATACCATTTTGGAATCCTTACTAAATGCGCCAACTTTTGACATAACTTGCCAAGCTCGCGTGGTGCAGTTTTTTTTCAATAAAAACTAGGTAATGTTGTTATTTTAGTTGTTTTCTAAGAAATAAGTCCTATTGTTATGAAAGATAGAGCAGCTGATTTCCAAATTTGTATTACAGTTTAGAGACGCATTATTCAGGGTTACAAAGCAAAAAAAATTGTTGGAAAAAGTTAAGATTTGTGGCAACAGGAGTAAAAAGACTGCCACAGGGTGTGTAATTTTGCACTTTTTCTTAAAATGCCTGTAATTTTAAAATCATGCAACTTTGATTTTTTTTTATATTTTTCTGGCAACCAGCATGACTTGCCTTTTCACCCGGTCCCGGGTTGACGTCGAGTTTCGGGACACCCTGTATATATGTGTTGGTTTTATTAATATCATTTTAATAGTGACTTTACATACATGAGAGTGGTTTTGTTTAGAACTAGAATAACATGAATAAGTACTCAATTAATCATCATTTGTTACCAAGCACTTTATTTCGAGAAGACTCGTTATTATCTTTGGATATTTATACACCTCATCTCACACAGACATGGTTTAAAACAGTTTATACACATTATGTACACATTTCCTCATAACTTTGTTCACTTGTCCATAGTTTCCTGTATCTTTCATGAACCGTAAGTGCTGATCAATTCAATATATTTAAATAGGTGATTGTATCGGTTCTAATGGTATTTCTACCATTCTCGTCTCTATCATTCGACGACATCTCTGCATTATCAGCACGAAAATAATTATGGTAATTATTATAACACAAATATAGGAAATTGCTATTTCCCAATACTCTCTGTTTTTAGTCAATAATACATATTCTCTATCTGACATTATATCCATTGTCAAATAGCTCGTTTGTTTATGTTTAGCTACAATTGACAGTTAGTTATATAACGCTGTGTACAAAGTTATGAGTCACTAAAATAATTACAATAGGTTGTACTTTACCAAGTAATTTTTCAGCTTCAACTTATTTTATCACAGCCGCCTAACTCATACAGATTAAATTGATTTAACACTAGTCAAACTTTTTATTTATACTTTACAATAAAGCACTAATATCTAGATCGGGCTAGCATTAGCTAGTCAAGACTTCTATCAGTTTCTTTCAGCGAGCCAAGACGCGCGAGCTCGTTCTCTCGTGATTGAGACCGTTGTGTCCTCTCTCCCCTTGACGTTCCTCGCAAGCGCAGCCAATTCTCCTGCCACGCCTCTGATGCTGCATTCTGCCAATAGGAAAATCAAAGCCAGTCAACTGTTCCTGATTGGCTTATATTTAGCGTCGCTGTTCCTGATTGGTTTATATTAAGCGCCGCTGTTGTGTGTCTTCCCGCCACGGAATTGGCGGCAAGATCTTCACGATAATAGTTTTTTGTGCGTGTTGACTTATGAGTTGTCACATGTGCACTTAAAGACTTTTACAAAATGTCTCGTTTTCACAAATTTATGACTTTGCTAAGTGTTAAACATACACGAATTCCATAGAATTTCGTGTCGCTAATGGCTCTCAATAGTGTAACACTCTGACATTTTAGGATATTAACTTCGAATACAAGTTAATTTATTGATCTTTGGTACCCATTCAAATTTTCGGTCAAGTTTTTTTTTTCCTTTATTTTATAGTTATTTATGAGGGTGACTGGCGTCTCTTTTGTTTCACGAGGCAGTGTGTTATCTAGACTCCTTAGCATTTATTTTATACAGATGTTTTCGGCGATGAAAGACAAAATAGGATTTGTTTTGGCAACAAACATAATTATTTTGAATTTTAAATAGATGGCTGAATCTCGAATAATTGCCCATCTCAATACCTACATATTTATTAAAGTCTTAGCAAAAAATAAAATATATTTTATTCGAAATGGCCTCCTCTGGCTTTTATACAGGCCTTTAATCTGTTTCGCCACGAATCTATGGATTTATGCACTGTTTCCAAGGGAAATTATGCCACTGCTTGCTCCAAAGATTTTTTAAGAGACTCAATGACGCCGTGTCGTTTAGAGCAGGCCATGTCCTCTAAAACTTACCATAATTTGTAGTCTAAAGGGTTGAGGTCTGGGCTAGATGAGGGCCAGTCTTCAGCTCTTATAAAGTCCGGAACGTTGGTTTCTAGCCAGGCTTAGATAGTTCGTGCCTTGTGACCAGGAGCAGAGTCCTGCTGGAAAGTCCACGGTATATTTTTGAAAAGTGTATTGCTAAGAGGTTTCACAACATGATCCAAGACAGTACAGTACAGTCTTGATACACTTTGGCTGAAGATTTCACTCCTTTTTCACAAAAATGTAGCTTTGTGACTCCCTGATAAGTCACGCCCCACCAAACCATCACTGACGCAGGATGATGACCACGTTGTACCTTTCCGACCACTTGAGCAGCTTCCTTAGAACTGTGAGCGTACACTTTATCATTTAGCTTATTGTAGTGTTATTCAATCGTGAAATTCTTTTCATTGGTAAAGAGGATATTTCTGTGCCTTTCACCTGCGTATCGCCACAGAAGGCGCTTTGATCGATCTACTCTTTTTAATCGTAAAGATTGATTTTTTGATTGATTTCCTATATATTGACGATAAGCGCCGAGCTTCAGGTCTTGTTTTATCCGTGACAGAGTCCTAGCGGGAATTTTCATTTCTCGTGATAAGATTTTTTGCTTCCTTATGGGGTTTCGACGAATTCTGGCTTTAACAGCATTAATAGCCTTTGCAGTTCTAACAGCACGCGGCCGCTCCGATCTTTTCTGGTTTTCGACAGACGAAGTGTTGTTGTATATATTGATAGTACGATATACGAACTTACGGCTGATACCAAGTTTTTGAAGTGTATGGAATATGACCGACGGCTTCAAACCCACTTTGTGCAAGGCGATCACTGCGATCCTATTTTCTTTAACACCCCATTCCATATTGTAATTCGATAATGAACACGAAAAAATATGTGAAATGGCGCAAAATTGAAAGAAGTTTTTAAAATAATATACGTGTTCCAAATTCAAAATAATTAAAAAGTTGAAAAAGAAAAAACAGTTTTATGTAACAGTATTTATGGCCAGACTAGTTATTTATAATTTTATGTATTTATTATTTTGACAAAGGCGCCCTGGGATTAGAGAGTATTTGCTTCCATATCGACTGGGTTAGTCGGTGAAGTAACCAAGTGAGGTTTCCCGGTTACAGTGTATACGCGAGTGATATTACTGTCTGCAAAATCGTGTTCGTAACGGGTAGAGCATCTCGCTACCCGATTAAAACCGGAGAAAGCAGTTGGCATTCATGCTTTGTGTGCTCTGGAAATTAGAGGAGTTTGCTCTTTGAAAGTAGTTTCAAGAAATTGTGTAAGCAGACTTTTCGTGTATTACTGGAAACTATGCACCATGCGAAAACTACCACTTTTGATAACGATCTGTATATATTCGATATTGTAAAAAAATATTATTGATCCGACTGCAACACAAAGTGGTAGTACATTGGTTTCCAAACTATTTTCAATAGTTTCTATACTAAAAATATTTAATGATTTTTGTAGTTAAACACAAATAAATATGCTTAATCATTGGTGTTAAATAAGACCAAGAACTTAGAGGCCTCAGTCACCGCACCTGCAAGTCGGTATACCTTCTAATTGACGAACGAGGCTTTGGCATAGTCAATCCTACCGACGACTAACGCTGTGATGATGCTAACTTATTTCAAGGTTATCATTCATTTGGTTATGATAAATATATAGAATGGAAGAATAAGGAAAATATCTTACATAGGGCTCGATAGTTAGTGTAAGTGTACAAAAAAGATAGAGATAGAAAGAAAAAAGTTCAGCGATTTTCCAAAATCATATCTGACATTAATTTGGCACGGACTGCTTATCAAAAAGAATTACGGAAGATTTGGCAAACAGGAAACGGTTTATCTAAAAAGACAGACGCGTGGCTGATGTAGCCTTAAGCAAAAATAAAAAATAAGGGGCGTCTTAAGCTTCGATTGTATTATTACGATAACGAAAAATATTTTCTGAATGATGAATTAGAAAAGCGTTTTCAGGTGACGTATTTTATATTATTTAGACCTGCATTATTTTTCCTTTTATTCGCATAAGGAAATCTTCTTATTATTTTGTTTTTATTTCAAAAATGACTAGTTACCACGGACTTCCCGTACGAATGAGAACCTCATCCTACGACGTGATGACGGCGACATATTTCTGTAGCGATCAACTCGCTTAATCAATCTTCCGATTTCTGTTATGAATTTGGGGAACACTGTTCTCCTTAATGCTACCAAGGGAGTACCTGAGTACCCCGCAAGGATATTTTATTAGTACAAAAATATATACAGCTTCGATTCGCAATATTTTGGTCAGTTTTACTCTGATAGAAGTAATTCTTCGTTGGCGCGGTGAAACTTAGATGGACAACCTTCTACGAAGTCACGTCATCTAATATCTGCGTCCTTTGATCTTGTTTTATTTATAATTGCTTCCCTTGAGTGGTATATTATTATAAAAAGATATCAAAGGGAAGGGTTTCTGAAACAATAATTTACTGTCTGTTCATCAAATTTCAGTTTTGTTGATTAAATAAATCACTCAGTCGTTGTTTGGTCCACTTTGTTTGTTAATTTATGTGATTGAATCAATTTATCTTTTGGATCAAGACTGTGTAAATGAAGCTCGGCACCTTGCTTATAAATGGCATGAAATGGTCAATTTGCAGTTCGGTATTCTTCGGTTTGATTCTAAATTCAATTTCTCGGATATCGTAGAATATACTCGAGTTTAATTTTCTACACGATACATTTTCATAAGATGTATTTTATCTTGTGTTTTTTTGCTAGAAAAGGTAGGGCTATTCCTGCAATACTACCCTGCGTGGGCGAGTCAACGCCGGAATCTCGTTGCGGTCCTGGGCGTGGACGTTCTCTCGCTGGAGACCATGGTTAGAACCGTGGTCTCCGACGGGAGCAAGTGGCACGCCGCCGCCTCTTTCTGTGAGCCCTGCCCCCAGCGTTCCGCAGTCTGCGGCGAGGACGCCGCAGGCTCGTCTACGCCCGGCCCTGAGGACGGCAGTCGACCGACTCGCTGTCCTTACAGAAGCAGGCCAAGACGGAGGCTTGTCGTGTGTGTCCTACACACGCCTGCCAACTCACCGACGCGCAATAAAACCCGACCCCACCAGGCGAGGTAGCGGCGGTTATCCTTTCGAGGGCATACCCGGGGTGCCCGGCAATGGACGTTTGGAGAGGACACCGTGTGGTTTTAGTCGGTACGATTCCGACACATAAAAAAAGAGACACGTTAAAAAACAAAATGCAATACTAAGACTATGGTGCCAATCTTACATAATACTGTATTGTTATACTCACGATTGTATATCCCTAAAGGGGCAGGCAGAAGTATTACCCAGTTATATCATTGACCCCATCAGAAAAACCCATATTTGTTGATTGTACCTAAAACCTAGCTATCAAACACAAACATAACTATAGGAGTCTGTAATAAAATATATAATTAGGTTGCCTATAAGGTGTAGCTGTAGAGCAGGAGATTAATAAAAAGATTATGATACACTGAATACAATCTGTATTTATTGTAAATAGAATTTCGTTACAAAAAAATATAAATAGGTTAAGTCTCCGGGAAGACGCCCGGGACTACCGACCTCCATTATCGGGGCCTGAGGACTACACACGCCTGCCTACCGGGAAGTGAGTCAATAATCACTCTACCGTGGCGTTGAGTTGGTCCGCGGCCAGTATGGCAGGGCACTTAGCTTATAGTACGACGGGTGGTGAGCTGGAGCGCTTACCCAGGGCACCCGCGATTGCACCTCGTGAACTATAATACTCGCAAAAAGCCCACGCAAACAACTCTGAAAACGAAAGAAGTGCGGGTCAGTTCGGTACAAGGATACATCTATCTAGCTCTATAAGCAGATGAACAGAGCCTTCCCAAACGTTGGGAAGCGTACCTGTAACCTAAATAATAAAATAAAAGAAAAGTGTCGCAAGAGTAACCCGACGTCATAACCTCTGACCTCAGAGGTATGAAGCACTGAAAAAATAAATAAAAATCAAACAAGTAAAACAGTAAGTTGGCCATACAGTAAGTTGTATCTTAAAAAAAAAGGCCATACAGTAACGCTGCAATAAGCTGCTCCGCTAGGAAGTTTGACGACCTCTCGGACCTCTCCAGTGCATGACAGGTGGTTTCATTGAACTTATCTCATTCAGTTAGAGACAATCTTTGATTGTGCAACATAGACAATAAAAATACTAAAGATTATAGCAAGACTTACTAAAATTTAAAAACGTGAAAATACAACGTTACAAAACTTATATCAAGCAACAGACAAGCCCGACGGCATTCCAGGCCGAGCATGGGTCCTGGCCCTGGAGGAACTAGGGCTTCGACTGGTGGCGCTCTTTAGCGCATGCCTCGAAAGGGGCCAGTTTCCAAAGGCTTGGAAGACGGGGAAACTGGTCCTTATCCGGAAGGCGGGGCGGCCGGCGGACCAGCCATCCGGTTACCGGCCGATCGTGTTGCTCGACGAGGTGTGCAAGCTCTTTGAGCGGATTATTGCAGAGCGCCTCGTCGAGCATCTCACGAACGTGGGGCCAGATCTGGCGGACAACCAGTTCGGTTTCCGCCGGGGGCGCTCCACCGTGGAAGCGATCATGCGCGTTAGGCGCCTGGCGGAGGAAGTAGTCTCGCGGGGTGGGGTGGTGGTGGCGGTGTCTCTCGACATCGCCAACGCCTTCAACACCCTACCCTGGAGCTGCGTTAGGGAGGCGCTCGCGTATCACGGAGTGCCTCCTTACCTCCGCCGCATTGTCGAGGCATACCTATCCGAGAGGGCCATAGTTTACCCGAGCTGGCTAGGGCCAGGGTGGCGAGAAGTGTCGTGCGGTGTTCCGCAGGGGTCGGTCCTAGGGCCACTCCTGTGGAACATCGGATACGACTGGGTGCTGCGCGGTACGTTGCTCGAGGGTGTCAGCATAGTGTGCTATGCTGACGACACCCTCGTTATGGCGCGGGGAGCAACGTACCGAAGCGCGGCACTGAAGGCCACGGCAGGGGTTGCTCAAGTCGTGGGTCGAATACGGCGGCTGGGACTTGAGGTGGCTCTCCATAAATCCGAGGCTATGTGTTTTCACGGGCCTCGGAGGGGGCCACCTGCGGGAACCAGCATAACCGTAGGGGGCGTAAGCATCGGCATCGAGCCCACGATGAAGTACCTTGGGCTCGTACTCGATAGCCGATGGGACTTCGGACCTCATCTCCGAAGTCTGGTCCCGAAACTGAGGGGGGCTGCGGCCGCGCTATCGCGGCTGATGCCCAACGTTAAGGGACCCAACGCCCCCACTAGGAGACTGTACCTGGGGATCGTGCGAAGCATGGCCCTATACGGGGCCCCCGTATGGGCGGAGACTCTGGCGGCCCGCAACGTGGCTGTTCTTAACAGCCCGTTAAAGGCGATGGCCGTCAGAGTCATCAGGGGGTATCGCACGATCTCCGTCGAGGCGGCATGTCTCCTAGCTGGGACCCCTCCATGGGACCTGGAAGCGAGAGCCCTTGCGCTGCTGTACCAGTGGCGCAAGGAGGCGCTGCAGCGGGGCCATAGGCCGGAGCCCCGTGAAATCAGGGCTCAGCGGTCCCTGCTCCGCCAGGAACTCATGGAGACATGGAGGGTGCGACTTGAGCACCCAAGGTGGGGGGAATCCACCATTGCGGCGGTGAGACCGATCATGAAGGAGTGGTTGGAGAGGGACCATGGGGACCTCTCCTACCGGATGTGCCAGATGGTTACCGGACACGGGTGTTTCGGTAAGTATCTGTGGCGCATCCACCGGGAGACAACGCCGCAGTGCCAGCACTGCGAGGATCCTGGCGAAGACACGGCGCTCCACACGTTGGTGGAGTGCCCTGCGTGGGCGAGTCAACGCCGGGATCTCGTTGCGGTCCTGGGCGTGGACGTTCTCTCGTTGGAGACCATGGTGAGGGCCGTGGTCTCCGACGGGAGCAAGTGGCACGCCGCCGCCTCTTTCTGCGAGCAGGTAATGCTCGCGAAAGAGACGGCGGAGAGGGAGCGGGAAAGAACCCTGCCCCCCGAGTTTCGCAGTCTGCGGCGAGGACGCCGCAGACTCATCTACGCCCGGGACTACCGACCTCCATGATCGGGGCCTGAGGACGGCAGTTGGCCGACTCGCCGTCCTTACAGAAGCAGGCCGTGGCGGAGGCGTGTCGTGTGTGCCCTACACACGCCTGCCAACTCACCGAAGCGGGATAAAACCCGACCCCACCAGGCGAGGCCGCGTTGGCGGCCAAAGTCCGCCGGCAACCCTGGGGTTATCCTTTCGAGGGCTTACCCGGGGTGCCCGGCAACGGACACTTGGGGAGGACACCGTGCGGTTTTAGTCGAGACACGACATAACCACCCCCGCTGGCCAGCGGGGGGGTATCCGAAGGGATTTCCGCACGTAAAAAAAAAAAAAAAAAAAAAGCAACAGACAAGGCAACTTTTCTTTTCAATGTCAAGGTGTTCCGCATAATATAATGAAAGAGTAAAAAAGCGGCCAAGTGCGAGTCCGACTCGCCCATTAAGGGTTCCGTAGCAGCAAGTAACATGATAATGTTTTTTTTAATTTTTTTATATTTGAGTTGATTGAATGAAAGGTAAATTGCGGTTTGTGATTTATGACGTATTAAAAAAAAACGACTTACTAGATCTCGCTCAAACCAATTTTCGTTGGCAGTTTACATGGTAGTGTACATCATATATTTTTTTAGCTTTATCATTCTCTTATTTTAGAAATTACAGGGGGGGGGACACATTTTACCACTTTGGAAGTGTCTCTCGCACAAACTGTTCAGTTTAGAAAAAAATGATATTAGAAACCTGAATATCATTTTTGAAGACCTATCCATACACGTATGGGTTAGATGAAAAAATTTTTTTTGAGTTTCAGTTCTAAGTATGGGGAGGACCCCCAAAATTTATTGTTTTTTTTTCTATTTTTGTATGAAAATCTTAATGCTGTTCACAGAATACATCTACTTACCAAGTTTCAACAGCATAGTTCTTATAGTTTCTGAAAAAAGTGGATGTGACATACGGACGGACAGACAGACAGACATGACGAATCTATAAGGGTTCCGTTTTTTGCCATTCGGCAACGGAACGCTAAAAAATACTAGAGTTAATAAAAAATGTACAAACGCCAAACAGTGAAAGAGGGTCAAAAGGAAACAGAACCCAATGTCTAAACGAGTTTCGTTGCTTTGTATGATTCAAGCAACTTCAATTTTAGGATAATACAGTAATTGTGTAGAAAGGTGATTATTAGATTATTGAAACTAATATTTTGCAGTCTGCCATTGAGTCATCAACACATTCAGTTGTAGTTTTATAGGGGTTATATATACACACTAGTACGGCGCGTGGGTGCGCGGCCCGCTAAAGCGGACCGCGTAGATGAGTGGACAACAGGAACAGGGGCCCGTTTGGATTTAAAGTTTTGGTGTGTAAGTAATTATGTAACAGTTTTTCTTCTTAGGGTTCTGTACCCGAAAGGTACCAACAACCGGGCCCCATTACTAAGCCTCCGCTATCTGTTCATCCTTCTGTCTGTCAGCGGGCTGTATCTCTTGAACCGCAATAGGTAGAGAGTTGAAATTTTCACAGAATGTGTATTTCTATTGCCGCTATAGCATGAAAATTTAAAAAATAAAGTGTTATTTCTTGTACGGTGGTACGGCACCCTTCTTTACGAGTCCAACTCGCACTTGACCGATTATTGAATATTGTATTAAGAATGTAGTTATATTCCTCAGGTCACGTGACCCCGGGGAGCTATAACACTAAAGAAAGTCATAAGTTACTGAACAGTGAACTCTTACAAAATGAATATCTGAAACAGTAAAATATTAGCTTTGGTGGCTTGAAAACTGGCCCACTACAATTCTTTATATTATGTATATAAACTTTTTCGTGTACTTAATACGTCTTTATTATAATATAAAAAAGAGTAGTGGGCCAGTTTCCAAGCCACCCAGGAGGTATAACCCCAGCTCGTTTTTTTACGTGGTTCTCCCATTGTCAGACATTCAAAACAAAATAAAAATTTAATTATAAAATAAAAATATTCTGCATACCTGAGTAATGAGACCTATTGCAAATTAGTAAAAATATTCTAAAAATTAAATATTTTTGCGTTGCTCCACGATAGATAAATAAATAGAATAAACATTAAAACAAATATGCTTATGAAGGACATCCAAACACCATAAAACTAAAAAGACTTTCTAGGTACATGTTAAAAAGAAAATTTTGATAAAGCAAGCAAAAGATTCCTGGAAGTACGTTTCAAATGTTAGAGTAACCTTCCATTACCTAAGTACTGTCTGTCTGAAGTAAGAAATACATAATATTACATGTATATACATTTACCTACTACATATTATTTACATATTACCGAGTAGTAAATAAATCACAGTAGCAAACTCTGAATTTTTTTTTAGATTTTACGATTTTATTTTGAACTTTAAGTCAATAATGACTTATAAACTATATTTTTTGTAAGAGCGTAATTTCTGCTAACTCTTTCTTTCGTCTGGTCCCCAAGACGTGTGTGAAAAAACATCGCTTTTTAGATCTACTCCCACACGATCAAGAGTTTGCCCTTGAGATTTATTAAAAGTCATAGCATAAGCCAAATTAACAGGGAATTGCTTGCGGGACATTTCTACACCATTTCGCCCTATTTTAAATTTAAAAGTTATGCGAGGTATGACGATAGACTCACTACTATTTGGGTGATGCGCGAACAGGGTGAATTTCGAAACATGATCTATAATTAGTTTAGTACCATTAACTTTACGGTGTGTGAAACTGATATTTCGAATAAGTATTGCGACCGCGCCTACTTTCAGTTTCAAGTTATGATCTGACACGCCGGGTGCTGTGATAGAATTTAGGAACGTTGCCTTCTAATCGTTCAGCTGAGTTATCATTCAGGTGGTCGGTGGTATCGGCACTGTAACAGATAACTATTGGTCCAGGTTTCAAGTTCAAGTATTTTTTGATTAATGTCTCTTATGTTTTCATTAGTCCCAGATAGAATAGCTATTTTACAAACATTTTCTGGATCACAGAGTTCGTTCGCTTTTAGACGTTCGCGTCATTATTTCAAATGTTAAAAAATAATATTGATTATAGTATGACTTTTCAACACTAAATCGCTTCTATAGAACTTGGGGCTTGAATTTAAATTATAAAGATATAAAACTTGAATAAATGATCGTTTCCATTTTAATTTAATTGTTACCATTATATAAAATAAACCATTGGTGGTAGAATGCAAAAATATCAATCTTTCTAAAATAAAATGGTTAAAAATAATACGTGATAATAATTCGCAATCTGATATTCAAATATATTGTAGTTATGTAATCTTAATATTTCGTGTATGTTTTCGTAGTTTATTAGTGATAATCAGTTAAAGTTGTAAAATTATGTATGCTTCAGTGGTAGTTTTCTCTTAATTTATACATGGGATCCCTGTCTTAAAACCTTCCAAAAGAAAACTCAAATGTCAGTTGAACAGTCAGTGTCACTATATTTTCTAGTTGTTGTTGTTTTTCTCGTTGTAATCATTTAATTTCTCAATAACCCCAAGTTCTGTTACAATATGCGTTTATATTTCAGATAATACTTAATTCAGGGATTTTTATGGAGTTTATACTTATGTGACAGCAAAAAAAAGTGTGCAACCGATTTCCATACTGACATGGGCATTGTCCTTTGTATGGGCGCCATCTTGAATCTGCCATTTTGGTTATATTTTTAAATCACTGGCAATTGGATGAGATTCCAAGTGGTTTTTATTTGAGCACCCCCTACCTCTCTTCAATACCTTGGCCGTGCTCTTCACCCGTCTCCAAAATCTTCAATCATCAGCTCCCTCCATATTTTTCCTCCGAATGAATTTTCGTCCTTTATACGAAATCTTCCCTCGTAACATACATACATATACATACATACATATAGTCACGCCTTTTTCCCGTAGGGGTAGGCAGAGACAACATCTTTCCACTTGCTACGATCTTGGCATACGCCTTTCGCTTCTTCCACTTTCATAATTGTTTTCATACATGCACGCCGGTTACGGGTACTTCTGACCTGGCCCTTCTTCAAAACGTCATCGATCTGATTGGAATACGTACGCCTAGGTCGACCTTTACCGGGTTGCCCAGTAGCCCTCGCCTCATAAATCTGTTTCGTTAATCTCCTTTCATCCATCCTCTCTACATGACCGAACCATCTAAGCATCCCTTTCTCTATCTTGGTCACTACATCTTCTGCCATACCACAACGTTCCCTTATCACACTGTTCCTCACTCGGTCCATCAGGGTCACTTCAGCTATACTTCTCAGACTTCTCATTTCAACAGCATTCAGCTTACTCTCATGTTCCTTCTGCCACACCCAACATTCACTACCATACATAAGTGTGGGGACGAGTACTCCTCTGTGAACAGCCAGTCGCGCCTCTTTAGACACTTTCTGGCTGCTCATAAAATTATGCAGGGCCCCATTCACTTGATTACCAGCCAAAACTCTTCGCTCAATATCACAGTCATACTTTCCATCCCTCGTAAACTTTGAACCCAAGTAAACAAACTCTTTCACTTGTTCTACTGTTTCTCCTTCAATCAGAATTCTACAATTTGTCATGTTTTCTTCTCTTTCAAAAATCATCACTTTCGTCTTACTTACATTTATTTTCATTCCTTTGTTTGTTAAGGCCCCATGCATAATATTAACCATCGCCTGCAACTCCTGTTCCGATGATGCCAATATTACTTGATCATCAGCGTACAGGAGGCATTTGACGGTCAAGTCATTCATTCTTAATCCGTACGCACTCTCTTTCAGTTCTTTCAAGCAATCGTCTATAAATAAGTTAAACAGTCCCGGCGATGCCACACATCCTTGTCTAACACCTTTTTCGATGTTAAACCAGTCTGTGCAAGCTCCGTTTATCCTGACACAAGCACTGGAACCCTCATATAGAGATCTCAGTGCTCGTATCAAGCTGCTGCTTACCCCATTCATAGACAATGTTGACCACAATTCATTCCTCACCACTCTATCATAGGCCTTTTCCAAATCTACGAAAGCGCAATAGACTTTTTGGTTGTGAGCCAAAAATTTCTCGGCTATACTTCGTAGGGAAAAGACCTGATCCATGCATCCCCTTCCTTTCCTAAATCCCGCTTGTACATCCCACAACTTTTCATCAGTTTCATTCATCACTCTTTTCATCAAGATTTTTGCATACAGTTTGCCAACGATGCTGAGTAAGCTAATGCCTCGGTAATTCTTACAGTCTTGCTGTGACCCTTTTCCTTTGTACAGCGGTACGATGACGGCTTTGCACCAGTCTCCTGGTACACAGCCGCTCCTCCAGCAAAGGTTACAACTGGTTAGGTAAATCTAGTTACCAACATGGACGAAGGGCTTAGGCTCCTCACCCATCTTCCAAACCCTCGATCATCATCTATCTCCATATTTCTGACTGAGAGTTCTTCCATAAAAACATTCTGAAAAGGAACCATATCAAAGTCTTGCATAGTTCCCAACTTGCAGTCTCTTCAATATTGTCCATATATTTTGTATGGAAAAATACATTCCGCCGTCTTGAATTTTGTTTCTGTTCATTGAGTAGACCTTCAGGTCCTGATCATCTTTTGCTAAGAAACCACTCTTCTATCTTTTATACTCTCCGAGATAGACACCGACCAAATTTGTATGGCGGCCATTTTTTTTCGCCATTATGATTTTTTTTTTCAGGTCACTGGCAATTGAATGACGTTTCAAGTGACATTTGCTCAAGCACCCCCAACCTATCTTCAATACCTTAAGCGTGCTCTTCACCCGTCTCCGAAATCCTCAATCATCAGCTCTCTCCATATTTTTCCTCCGAATGAATTTTTATCCTCTATACAAAACCATCAGTGCAAAAAAAATGTTCATACAAAATTGTTCAGGAGAGGTGATCAATGAGTGAGTGAGTGAGTGAGTCAGTCAGTGAATCAGCACGAGCAGCTATATATATATATTAATACTCACGCCTTTGTTTTTTTTTATACAACTTAGTTGGCAGACGGCCCACCTGATGGGAAGCGGTTCCCGCGACCTATGGACGTGTGCAACACGAGGGGCATCGCACTTGCGCTGCCGACCCTGTAAAAACCTTCTAATGCCCTTCTTGAAGAACCCCATATTGTAGTCGCTTGGGAAAACCAGAGCAGGGAGATCATTCCACAGCCCGTCTACCTTTTTTTTTTTTTTTTTTTTTTTTTTTTTTTTTTTTTTTTTTTTTACAGCCCGTCTACCTGCCTGAAGAAAGTGCCTTTCATACCTAACTGTACGCACTGTTTCCCGTCGCAACGTGTGAGGATGAATTCCCTGTCTGTGGCGAGCGGTGCGATGATAGAGTGTTGCCGTGGGTATCATATCATATAATTCTTCTGAACACACCCCATTATAAAGGCGATACAAAACGCACAGGCAGGCGAAATCTCTCTTAAGGTTAAGAGGTTCTACACTGCCTGTAAGTATGGGATTGTCGACGATCCTCAGCGCCCGTCTTTGCACCGAGTCGAACGGGTCAAGTTGGTATGTAGGTGCCCCGGCAAAAAGGTGACAGCAGTACTCCATCTGGGGCTGGACTTGCGACTTATAAAGAAGAAGTCTTTGCTCCGCAGTAAAGTACTGCTTCGCCCTGTTAAGCACTCCAAGTTTCTTAGATGCCAACTTGACCTTGTCTTCCAGGGGACTGCGGTACTGGACCTCGCTGGAGATGTCAACACCGAGGATCCCGATACTTTTGGAGATTTTAAGTGGTGTGTCCAGGAATTGTGGCGCTACAATAAATGGGGTTTTCTTAGCGATGAATGCACATACTTGTGTCTTAGTGGGTCAAATGCACCAGGTTTAGTCCACCTTAATCGGGCACTCTTGTGAGAGTAGTCTCAATTGCAGACACAACATGTTCGCGACTTTCTTCCACCGCGGACCGAGGGATGTTAGTCCGGCCCGTGTAATATGCGTTCCTGGTACTGTCGTCCGCATAGCAATGAATGGACATCAGACAGCATATCATTGATATGCAGGAGGAACAGGGTCCGAGCAGCTGCCGTCAACGACGGCTTGGATGCTTCTGTTGGACAAAAAGCTGGCGATCCATTCGCAAAGTAGCCCCTCGGGCAGTCCATAAGACGGCAACTTCGCAAGAAGACCTCTGTGCCAGACCCGATCGAAGGCCTTTGCTATATTGAGGCTGGCCGCTAGTGCCTCACCTTGACTCTCGATGGCTTGCGCTCAGCGGTGTGTGAGATAAACAAGAAAGTCCCCGGTAGAGCGACTGTGACGGAAGCCGTACTGTCGGTCGCTCAATAGATCGTTTCCTTCAAGGTATCTCAGGAGCTGTACGTTAATGACACGCTCCATTACCTTCGAGAGATGGGAGGTGATATCAATAGGTGGACGGGTCTGTTCTATCGCCTTTCTTTGGCACAGGATGCACGAATGCAATCTCCCACGAAGCTGGGACTTGTCTCGCGGAGTAAGAGAGCGCGAAAAGCTGTGTACTTACACACCTGCCACAACAGGGCACAACTCTGGAGTACACTGCTTAAGATAGATAGATAGATAGATAGATATAAATTTTATTGTACACCAATCAGAATATACATATATGGAAACTTAAACAATACATGTACAAATGGCGGCCTTATCGCTAAAAGCAATATCTTACAGGCAACCTTTGGATGGACATGAATTTTAAATGAGCTAAATCGTATATTGGGTAGTTATTGATGTAATAGGAAAAGATAGAGGAGTAACGTAGTCATATAATGTAACAGACTAGATTACAAACACATATGATTGCAATGTACTAGGTACATATACCTAAAAATAAGCATACAATGATACATAAACAGACATATATAATCGAACATAATTGTAGGTAATATAAATTATTCATATATACATACAAAATTTATATATATACTAAATATATATACTTAATTAATTAAATTA
The DNA here is from genome assembly GCA_946251805.1 of Cybosia mesomella. Lineage (NCBI taxonomy): Eukaryota > Metazoa > Arthropoda > Insecta > Lepidoptera > Erebidae > Cybosia > Cybosia mesomella. Next base: position 17,810,082 of record OX276396.1, on the reverse strand, counting down.
ATTAAAAATCTTTATTTCTTTAACTTGTACAATTTTAAACATATCCATGACGAGAGTATCCTTTTAAGTATACACTATACTTGTGTTAGGATACCCCCTCTTCCATAACGGTTGTTATTTAAACTTATACATAATACCTTACTGTACCAGGCTATATAGTAAGACTAACAAAACATGTATATGTAAGTATATATATAAAACTACATCACATGCTTGTGTAAATAGGATTATGAAATAGTGTTCATAAGGATCTCCGTTTCATCATAGCTTTTACTTTGTAACCATACCAGTAGCGTCTTTTTGCATTTGTGGTAATTCATATGATATATATCAAGATGTTTATTTATTGTGTTGTATAAGTGTGTCGATTGTCTAGCAAATTGTCTCCTAGCATAACTACTTTTTACCGCGACAACAGGAGCAGCAGAGTATTTGCGCCTTCTATTCACAATGTCACGATTATAACTTAATGAATTATGTAATTTTAGGACAGCGTGTAGGATATATAGTTTTCTAATAGAAAGGAGATTACTAATTGCATAAAGTTCACTTGTAGGGAATCTATATGGCTTACGGTACATAACTTTTAATAACAATCTTTGTGTTCGTTCCAGTTCTAAGGTTTTAATTTTGGTAGCCCCACCCCATATACAATAGGTTAATACAGATTGCGCTAGTGAGATGTAAATTTTATTTAAGAGGTTCTTTAAGGCGACATGTCTCAAGTTCTTAAAGGTCCATACTAGTTTTCTGGTTCTGGACATCATCATTTCCATGTGACTATGCCAGGTTAAACGCTGATCCACCATGACGCCTAAGTATTTGGTTTGAATAACTTTAGTAATTGCGTTGCATAGACAATTACCACTATCCTTACACGTGTGAATTTTTAATACCAGGTCGTTTTTAGGTTGAGTTGAGTTGTATTTAGTGAATGTTATGTAATTTGTTTTTGCGATATTTAAGGTGAGAAGATTAGCATTCAACCAGTCAGCAATTTGGGAAAGTCCTTTTTTGGTAGTTTGCTTCACAGCAGCCCAGGTGTCACCAGTGAAAACTATTGCTGTGTCGTCAGCGTAAGAAAAAATTTGTCCTCCAATGTCCTTTCTATCGCAGAGACTGTTGATATATATTAAGAACAGAGTAGGACCAAGAACACTGCCCTGCGGCACGCCACAGGTGACAGAGACCTCCTCACTTGTATATTTGCCAATTTTTACGCACTGCTTACGATCCTTAAGGTAGTCTGTGAGCAATTCTAGGGGTAAACCTCTCACACCGACGTCCGTAATTCGCTTCACAAGGATGGTGATAGAAACCGTATCGAAAGCCTTTTTTATGTCTAAAAACACTGCCAGACATTTTTTGTTGGCATCAACTTGTTTGATAATTTGAGAGGTGAGTGCTATTACCGCGTCTTCAGTTGAAATTTTGCGTCTAAAGCCGAACTGTGAATTTGAGAGTATACCAAAGTTATCAAGATATTTCAGTAGACGATTATTTATTAATTTTTCTAGTACCTTAGATATTGCTGGTAAAACAGATATAGGCCTATAATTACAGGTATTGTCTCTATCACCACCTGTTTACGGTGTGATACAGCTTGCTTAAGAGGTATAGGGAACTTACCCTTTTTAAAACACAAGTTAGCCAAGTGCGTTAGTACTGGCACAATTATTCCACTAGCGTGTTTTAGAAACTTTGTGGGGATATGATCCCAGCCAGGTACACTATCTGTTTTAAGCTGAGTTAATATGGAGAACACTTCATCATTATCTGCATCAAGAAGCGCAAAAGAAGACAATTGACTTTTTTCATTTCCAGTAGTTTTTGTTTGTTGTGTATTAGTATTTAAGATAATTTCTTCGGCTAGAGTTTTGCCAACGTTAGCAAAGTATTGATTAACGGAATTAATGGACTTTTCAGGAGAATTTTCTATGTTTAGTAGTTCCGTATTTTGGATTTTATTTGTGTTTTTATGTGTTAAGCTATTTATCGTGCGCCATAGTTTCTTAGGGTTTTTATATGTGTTGTTTAATTGTTCGCTGTCATATTTACGTTTTAGGTTTTTAATTAAGTTATTATAATGGTTTCGGTATCTTCTGTATGTGATTTTTAATATTTCATTTTGAGGATCAGTTCGCACCTTCATTTGCATATGGTTCCTGTTTCTGATACACCGTAGAATACCTGGAGTAATCCAGGGCTTTATTATGCATTGGTTACTCGAAACTAGTGATGTTACGGTATTTCGTAGTATACAGTCGGTTAAGTGTTTTAGTAAAATGTCAGATAGAACGCAAGGATCATTATACGATAGCAATTTTAATAGTAAATCTTTGTCAATGCATTCCAAGGCTCTATCAAGGTGAATAATGGTTTTCGTTTTGAAAGATTGCATATTATTTTTCACTTTCGATATCTTAAGGAAAGTCGTAAAGTGGTCTGTGATAGTGGTAGATATAACTGCTATAACCGCATCCGTTCTGTTACCATTTAATTTTAATATGAAATGGTCTAAGCAATTTAGTTCACGAGTAGGTAATGTATGACCGGGCAACAAGCCGTGCAATGCTAACATATTCAAATAGCTAAGTCTATTTATGCGTTCATAACTCTGTTCAGTTGAATTCTGTTTATACTAAACCTACACATAAATTATATTTATATCTCGTACGAAAGTTAGACAGCACATAACGAAAAAAAAAAAAGGAATCGGGGAGACTATAGGCCCAGGTAGTGCTCTTTCACCATCGTTTTGAAGATGGCCAGTGATTGTGCCCGTCTAATCGATAATGGCAGTGCATTCCATAACCGTACCGCCTGTACAGTGAACGATTTATCATGAAAAATCGTAGAATGCCTAGGTACTGCCAATACCAATAATTCTGACGACCTCAAGGATTTTATATGTGTGTCATTGAGGAACACGAAACGTTCTTTTAAATAACAGGGAGAATTGGGATTAAAGAGAATACTATAAAGCATGGCAAGAATATGAGCATTCCATCTATACACTGTAAAGGAGCCTGTGTATAGTCATTCCAGATCGTCTGCATAAAGGTGGTAGGAACAATGTAATGACTTAGAGATGGAATTTATAAAAATTGTGAAAAGCAAAGGAGATAGCACGCCACCCTGTGGCACACCGACCGCATTGGAGCTTACTGACATTATACACTCTTTAACACCACAACCAGTTAGTTGATTAAACAAGAACGGTGAGTAGTCAGGTATTGGAAGCGATGAAAGATATTGCAAAGTACACGTATTGTGTTTGTGAGTCCGATCACATTTAGACGACGATGAGAAATGTTGATTAAGTAAATCGATATCAATTTTTTTGAGAATAGAATCCTGACGTGACTTTCCAACACCCAGTGTTCTGAGTAATTTCCAAACTTTGCTGGGTCTGCATTCTCAACCGAGTTATGAATATATTGGCGTTGTGCTTTTCTACACACCTTAATGCAGAGATTTCGAATTGTAATATATTTTTCGCGGTTATTAGGAGTAGGCCGAGTCTTGAACCTACATTTGGCGGTTGCTTTTTTTGACAACATACCTTTTATCTCGGCTTTGAGCCAAGGTGAAGGTAAGTGCCTAACTCTTACTGCACGCACAGGCGCATGCCTGTCATATAGTTCAATAAGTTTCCCCTTGAGTATACTGTCTTTGTCATTAACAGACTCGGCTTGTAGTAGTGAACTCCAATCGATTTCATTGGCATCCTCACGAAGTTTATTAAGATCCATACCACTAAAATTGCGTTGCATAAGAATTTTACGTTTCGGTTTTGGAGGGCGAAGTTTATATGACAGAAAAAGTAAATCGTGGTAAGAAAATGCATCAGCTGAGCACTGGCCGTGCTTAGCGACTAGATTAGTCGAAGAAACAAGAATAAGATCTAGAAGAGAAGGGGCGCAATCCGGAAAGTGATGCGTAGTATTGAAAGATAGAACGGACAAATTACAAGATTGAACAGTACTGAGGAAAGATGAAGAGCGAGAGTCTTGTTTTATAAGGCACGTGTTAAAATCTCCCATAATGATAGTATGACTGTAACTGGGACAGTAGCGTTCCAATAGGTTTTCAAACGAGGAGAAAAAAATTATTCTAGATGAGGGACAATAATAGACACCCAGTAATAATTTGGTGTGAAAGAGTTCTACCTCTAGGAAGAGGTGCTCACTGGCGTTTGATGGTGGTGGCTGTGGAGATGAATCTATAATATGGAAAGAAATATTTTTACGTAGGTAAATAGCAACACCTCCACAAGCAGCACCAGTGCGATCGTATCTAATTAAATTGAAATCAGGCAGTGAGTAAGAAATTGTAGGTAGACAAGGCTTGAGGAAAGATTCAGAAATAAGAATAGCATGGATATTTTTACAGTCAAAACTAGTCAGCATATCCGGGAAATGGGCCGGAATACTCTGTGCATTTATATGGACTACATTAAAATTCTTGGGTACGTCAGTAAATTGGGCTTCAATAGTTGCAGCCAGTGAAGGCTTACTCGTAAAGCTATCATAACTACTGGCTGTTACAAAACTTTCATCGTCGCTGGTATCGTAGATGCTTGTCATTTAACAAAAGAAAGAAAAAATATATGTATAATATAGGTGTAATATATATATATATATGGGAAAATATATAAATAAATATAAAAATTATAAAATTTTATATAAGTGGACCAACCAACCTATAACTTACTATATGTTATTGTTTTATTATTACTTCTGTCCATCCACCAGCTGCGTGTTACCTCAAATACTAATTCACATTTATCAGGGTAAAAATATCTTAATACAGAAACCAAAAAGTCACACTAGAACTACATCACTTTCAAATTCGACAAACTTATTTATACTACATGGTACTTAATATACAAAATTAAAAAGGCAAACCGTACACAAATGAAAACTGACTTCGTAAACTACATGTTGAGAATAATAGTTAAAAAAAAAGGTATGGGAGTTGGAACGCAGCGCTTATGATTTGTTTACATTATTATGTCAGGTCAGATTGACATTTACAATTTCTAAGTAGGTAGCAGGTTAATCAGAGTGTCATCACTGCGATGCGAGCGAGGACTCAGGGCTGCACACGCTGGCAGACTGCCCGGCGTGGGAGGCGCCGAGGCGTGAGGCCATCGGGGTGGGAGTCCTCTCGCTCGATGATTGCAGCAATGGTGCGGAGCGCGAGCACGTGGGCCGCCGCCACCTCCTTCTGCGAGCATGTAATGCTCGCGAAGGAGATGGCGGAGCGCGCCCGGGAGAGATTTAGAACTCTCCCGGCCCGCCGAGCCCGCAACTTGCTCGCCGCGCGTCGCAGGCGACTCAGGCGCCGGAGGTCACTTAACGACCTCCGTCCTCCATGAGCGCAGGCCTGGGGGAGCAGAAGCAGGCCCGGACGGTGGGGCGACTAGCGCCTCTCCCCCAAACCGGGGCAAGACGGGGACACCGTGGTTCCCAAACCCGAGGGGGCTATCTCGAAACCGGAGATGGCCCAGGGTCAGTCGGGGTGCGAGGGATATGCTCTATGGGCAACCTTACACCCCGGCGTCTGTAGACCCGAGACGGCGTGCGGTTTTAGTCGGTTCAAGCCCGACATAACCACCCCCGCTGGCACTCGGGGGGGTATCCGAAGGGATTTCCGCACGATAAAAAAAAAAAAAAAAGTAGCAGGTTAATCAGAAAAGTTGAATTAAAATTATTGATAAAAAATTCTTATCATATGTGACGGTGGTAAATATGTAGTATAATAATTCGGGTAGAGTGATAGCTATGGAAAATAATAATATGATGCAAAAGATAAATATCAGACAGTACAAACGAAAATTTTACTTCTTCGCAGCTCGCCTGGGCTTGGAAAATATTGGAATTTTCTCAGCAGGAGGTTTTTGTGAGCTTAAATTTAGCTGGTTTAGCTCACCCAGGGTAGCCACTCGGTGCCGTGCGCCGTCAGTGCCAAGAACGTAGACGTGACCTTCCCGTGTCCAACACCTCGAGATGCCAAAACGCTCACGTGCCGCCATAAAGACTTCATGTCTGGTACGAGTTACGAACTCGGATAATGTAATGCCAGAGCCTTTGAGTTTGGCTTTAGTAAACCAAATCTTATCCCGCACAGCCATATGTTGGAATTTGACTAAAATGGGCCTAGACTTACTAGCACCCAACGGTCGGCCCATTCTGTGGCAACTTCTGATATCAACCACTGAAAGATCACCCAATTTAAGATGGTCTTTGATGGCACTCACCACAGTTTGTGCTGTGTCTTCAGCCTCCCGCTCTGGTACACCATGCAGCAGTAGCATTTCCCGTCGACTCCGTAATTTAAGTTATCCACCTGACGTGCAAGGAAGTCCACTTGCTGACGAAATGCAGATAATATGCCCACAACAAAAGCTTTGAAAGCCGCAGAGTCGGATGTAAGACTTGCTAGACTTGGAGCGCTGCTTGGATTCTTCCCACTTTTCTTCAACTCTTCTTCGAAGTTAGTCATCCGCTCTTCTAAACCAGCCATTATTGTGGTGAAGGACTCTTTCATGGTTTCCATATTACCAGTACTGTATTCTGTGTTCAATTGATGTGAATAACTTTTTATAATGGAGTACTTGAGTGGAGATAACACACAGGTGGTATGAACCTTAGGTTGACATTTAATTTCTATCAAATGTATTTATAAATACTTAAGTTTAATATTTTAAATTAATTTATAAAAATGAAAGTTACAAAACAGCTGTTATTCTTGTAGAACTACCCACAGGACGTTAAGCACCATCGCCGATATGCCGTCAGGCCCACTCGACTTGCGAACATCTAGGGACTTCAGTTCCCGCCGGACCACCCGTTGTGTGATTTTGATTTCTGGCATAGTAACACCACACCAGGGGATAGCGGCTGGCTCGGCATTCCCATCGTTCATGGTCGAGTTTGCCGGAGCCGGGGCAAGCAGAGACAAGTATCCACCATCTGCTTCTGTCCTAACCCACTGTACGAGCTGTATCGATCGATCCAAGATCTTCGGGGCCTTAGAAAATTTCGCTTGCAATCCGGTACTCCTCCTGATTGATGAACGGGACGCTGACGCAGGCTTTTCTCTCAGAGTTGGAAGTTCAGATGGCAGAAAGTTCCGAATGCTGCCACATATTGGTTTTTTTTTAACGTTAAATTAATAAATTAAGTTAAATAAATTAAAGTTCAATAAATTATTATATAAATTTAAAGCATAAATTTGTTTTTATGAACCACAATACGAAAATACAAATAACAGAACCCTTTTCATTACAGCGCTAAAGTAACCACTTTATGTTTCACAGTAATACAAAGATTAATTTTATGCCTTTAACCGTTCTTATAAGTGTTTAGGCACAACCCAAAAAGTTATCAAGTAAAGTAAATTGTGTGAAGTATATTGTGCTTATACTTGCCTGGTGTTTAAGAACTTACTTGTGTTTTGTGTTCTTATACTCGTAAGGCAGTTGAGAACATATGCTTAAAATACTTTTTTTAATTGTGAGTTATGTGTGTTAGTTATACCTATTACTATTTTACCATTGATAGCGTGATATCTATATAATAATATCGACTTTATCTGAATACATCGTTCTTACTTGAAATAATGATATAGATAAACACATACATTTTTTAAAAGATTTTTAGTAACCGAAATTAGTAGCATTCCTCTTAACCCCCCAGCCAAGCTAAATTTCTTCTGTTAGGAGGGGTTATTTTATAAATGATAACAGGTACAAATGAATAATCCCTGGTACTTGCACCAATCGAAATGAGTGATACATCGTTGGAAAGATATTTTTGTGTAGAATAAGTATATTGATGGCGCCAGCTTCTATTAACTGTTTGATCGGAGTAAAGTTACCTTTAAGATTCTGTATTTTTATGAGTTTTTCTTTTTATTAAATTCACTCTACTAAAATATTTCATCTGTGACCTTTTTATCCATTTTAGCATAGTGTTATTGTACAATAACACAAAATCGAAGTACGTTTTATCATTTATTGCAGATATACAATGTATAATTCTATTAATTATCTATAACGACGTTAAAAATATTGCAGGTTCAGTAAAGCCTTCATGTCTAGCACATCCTAAATACCACACAATAGACATTGTATACGCACAAGAACCTACCATGTACAGCGTCCCGTCAAACATGTACAATAGTGAAGCAATATGTTTCCATATCTATTTAGTCATCGTCATCTGAGCGTTGTGTCTCGATTGCATCCGAGGTCTACTCTTCGGTGCCCGGGGTCCGCTTTCCTGCTTTTCCTTATCCACTTCGCACGATCTCGGGCATCCATGGTAGTGAGACCATATCCCTTAGGACGTCAAACCACACACACACAGACGAGACTCCTTCATTTTATGTACGATGTCTCGGACATGGAGGCTGCCGTGGATGCGGTAGTTCCTCGCGATCTTCGTCGCGAAGATTATCGCGATCACGTGATGGCACGCGGCCATCACTCTAGCAATGACCACGCCTCACAGCCGTGTAGAAGGACAGGCCTAATGACGGTTTTATAGACCTGCCCCTTCTACCTAAACGGCATTTTGGGGTCACAGTCAGTCAGTCAGTGACTGATGTCATATCAGTCATCTCATGCCACTTGGCCCACGCAGCGGCAATACGTGCCTTGACGTCGTAATCGATGTCAAAGATCCTGAGTACTTAACTTGGTCCGTGCGCTCGACCAAGTCATCGATTATGCGAACGGGTTTGAATGGATCTGTTGAGTTCAATGCCAAGTACTCAGTCTTACCCACATCAAGCTTCAGACCGTCGTTCTCAAACGCCTTCTTCTACGACTTCACACGTCGCACCAATCTACCCCTGTCCGAGTCCACCAGGGTGATATGATCAGCATACATGAGCACCACGGAGGTTGCTCGTATGAATTTCTAATGCTGTCTAACAGAACGTCTAAACAGAAACGGAATAAACACTGATCCCTGGTGTACCCCGACTTTGATGGGGAAGGGTTTCGTGTTGTCAATAGCGGTCCAAACCACGGAATCGGAATCATGGTACATGTTTTAGATGATGTCAATATAGGATTCTGGAACCCGTTTGGACTGCAGAGACCTGCAGATCATCGCGCGAGAAACACAGTCGAAGGCCCTCTGCATGTGCAGAAGTAGGCAATGCAGAGGCGTATTCTTTGTCATCCACAATGATCCTTAGTGCAAAAACAGCATCCAGGGTCCCGTGGCTGGTGTGAGTCAACTAGTCTCTCGAAGAGCTTTATGATGTGGGACATTACCTTAATATCGTGGTAGGTGCCACACTCCTTCCTCCTTCATTCCACCGACCCTTTGCCTTTGAAGATTGGAGTATGATACTCAACCTCCATTGGCTTGGGATATTCCCGGTGAGGAATATGCGGTTAAAAAGGTTTGTGTGGCTGCCCACACCACGGGGACCCATCGCCTTCCAAGCTTTCATGGGGACTTCATATGTGACAGCCTTCTGATTCTTCATACGGTGAAGAGCAGTCTGAACTTTTCGAGGTGTTATCGGTGGCACTAGAACTTGATTTTGAAGGAAATCTTTTGGCTGCACCGCTTTATCCTACTTGTTCAGTAGTTCGTAGAAATAGGAGCGCTATCTCTCCTTCGCCGTAACTGCCTCGTACTACAGATTGCCTCCACGGTCTCTAACACAGTGGCACTTGAAAATATCCCGTGCCGCTTTGACCCTGGAACTTATAGATGAGCCTTTGCCCCTATGACGATTCCAACTTGCTATACAGCGGTTGCAAGTGGTCCTGTCTGACTCTGGCTACAGCTCTTTTAGTGTTGAGCTTAGCATCTCCGTATACACCGTCCATATCTACTTAGTAACACATAACAAAAAATTTTTTTTGCTCTCACATATCTGGACGGTATACGTGCACGCAAAATCACGCATCTTCGTGAATGCTGTATTCAGTAATGTCCTCCAAAGCAGCTTCTCTATATGTTTCGATGATATATAAGCCATTGTTCCAATGATTATAAGTACCTTTTTTTTTTTTTTTTTTTTTTATCGTGCGGAAATCCCTTCGGATACCCCCCCGCCGGCCAGCGGGGGCGGTTATGTCGGGCTTGCACCGACTAAAACCGCACGCCGTCTCGGGTCTTCAGACGCCGGGGTGTAAGGTTACTCATAGAGCATATCCCTCGCACCCCGGCTGACCCTGGGCCATCTCACCACTAACAGCATCGCTCATCCTGTCTCCTCTGAAAGCAGAGGAGTACGGAGAGCGATGTGTTCCCGCCACGTTGGGTATTGGCCGACGATCAATGCCAACCCTATGAAGGGGTGAAGGGGAAGCCATTGACCGCCGCCCAGGGTGTACCGGCCGCTCCGATTCCGTTCCCCCCGGACTGCAGCGGGATCGGAATCGGAGCGACACTCGAGGAGGTTACCCAACACACACCCCAATGATTATAAGTACCTACTGGTTCAATATCCAAGTAGTAGGTACTGTAGTGTTCGGACCTCGTTCAAACACTACGGTTCGTTTACCTGGCCATCATGTGTCAGAGTTTAAATAAAACTATTGCACCTTTTCAACAATTTGAATTAGGAAGGATATAAAACAATCGCGGCCTGGACATTCGGGATCTGAACGGGTCTAGTGGAGCCGTTCCGATTGAAGCTGAGAAAAGTATCCTGGGAAGAGCCCCGCTTTAAGCCCTATCCTTGGGCCGAGTCCGCGTTATACGTCCCAGTCCGCTATTTAAAGTTAAAACAACCGCGTAAATCCCTAATAATATATAAGTAGGAAGTGCGAGTGGTTAATAAATAAATAATATCTTTTCCCCTTAAAGTCGTATAATTTCGTCACCTCATACACGCGTGGTACCCAAACCCCCGGTACCACAGCTTTGGTGGAGGCGCTGGTTTCCATAGAATTCGGTGGAGGAACGCCGGTTTCCACAGGAGGTGGAAACGCCAACATTCTGCAGTTGGCAGTGGATTGATCGACCCCGTACCTTGAGAAGGAAGACGTCGTGCAATAGTGGATCGACGCCTTAAACAGATAACAAATTTGAATTTATTATATATATTGTATTACTACCATTAAGATGGCTGAATCAAAGAAATTTGGTGGCACTGACGGTGTCTCATTCCAAAGTTTTTTGAGAGACTTCAATGTCGTATTCGCCATAAATAAATTTATGTTGGCTGACAAAGCCACAATATTAGCTGCCTACCTCGAGGGCGCAGCATTACACTTTTACAAGTCGATTTTTAACGAAGAGTTAACTTTCGAACAAGTGTGCTCACTGTTAGAAGAAGAGTTTCCTTCCCATGGCGATGATTTAGAGTTGTTCTATTCAGCGTATCAAGCCAAAGAGGAGAACTTGGTCACCTATTGGTACAGATTGTGCAACTTGGCTAGTAAAGCTAAGGTTACCGATGATAAAAAGATAATAAGTAGATTTCTGAAGTCAATGTCGCCAACATTTCGAAATATTTTAGCGGCAAGGGTGTACAGCGATAAAAAAGAACTCCGCGACGCGCTGTTGCAATTATCGGAAGTACAACCCAACGTGCAGGGGGATAGAATACAGAATTTACCTACGAACCCTCCACAAGGATATAACCGTCAAGTCGGATTCCATAACCGCTACGGGAATAGAGGAGACACGATATCTTACGATGCACGTCAAGCTCCGTCATCGTCGAGTCCACGGGATGAAGGGGACAATTTCCGCACTCCGAGATACAACCTAAGACCTCGGAACATTGCTAACACTAATGTTTTCCCCAGTAACCCGAATTCTTCGGGATCTAACAGAAGAGATACTCCAACTTCGAGCCGACAGTTTTTCCGGACTCGAGAAAGGAATGTGATGAGCATGGAGCATACCGAGTCTGCGAGTGCAGATCAGCTTCACAACGAAAGCATTTTTTCTGGTCAGTTGTCGCCATTTATTAAAGTTACAATTAATAATTCTGACATCGAAGCATTACTGGATACTGGAGCTACAGTAAAGCTTTAGCTAGAAGCTTGAACCTACAAATAAAACCGTCAACGTCGTTGACGCACATCAAGAGCATAACTGGTTCTTCGGCAACTATCTGCGGTGAAGTCAACGTGAACGTGATTTTAGCGAACATTTTAGTTAGAGTGAATTTCATGGTATTAAATAACATTGAATTAGATTTAGTCTTAGGTCAATCGTTCATGTTTGCTAATGCTGTATCAATTGATTTCAGAAAGAACTGTTTATGGATTAAGGGCTTCAAAGTAAATTGGACACGCAGATATGACGATAAAACCGTGAGTAAGGCTTCAAAGTGCACATCGTTAAATATTATAAACACAAATAATATGTTATTTAATTATAAAGCAATAAATGAAACCATTGATTATTACCCTAATCGTAGTTTTAATAATGAAATATTTAAGTCTGAAGAATCCAAGAAATTAATCGATGGGGACATCCCAGCGAACAAACATCTATTCACAAAAGGAGTTGTTTGGTGCAAGCAGTACGACTGCGAGGATGGAGTCATGTTCGACAACGGAAGCACGGGCAGATGCGGATTGTCAGATGATATTCCTGTACATACAGCTCCGTACAGGTCAGCTACGGAACAATCAGACTTGGTGAAGGATCCAATACAAGATGTGGATTTCGACGTCGTACATCGTTCCGGCAAGAGCAATATTGTTGCTGATTACCCAAGTCGTTATCCTTTAAAGATAGAGGATGACGATATAAACACACCAGTATCGGATGATATAGAGATGTATAACATCAGCACCGATATAGTGGTAGTAAAACAGTGCGCAGATCTTTTCTGTAGATCACTAAGGAATGGCTTAACAAATAATGATGCAACAAACTACAAAGGATTTTTATTAAGGAAAAATTTTGTTGTGCTGCCGAGAGAACTACTGAAGACAACTCTCGAGGAACTGCATGATCATCCATGGTCGGGAGGTCACTTCGGAATCGCGAAGACGTTGTCGAAGTTACGCAATGGGTTTTTCTTGCCCAAAGCTGAAAAAGAGATTGAGAAGTATATTAGAAGTTGCCTAGTGTGTCAACAAAGAAATAAATTTAGACAGTGAACTCCTTTACATCCGATGACCACGGAATGTTTATTAGAAAGAGTGGGGATGGACATTCCTCGACCATTTACGAAGTCTAATAAAGGAAATAAATATATTTTAGTAGCTGTTGAATATATGTCCAAATATGTTATTTGTAAACCTTTACCCAGGGTTACAACCCAAGAGGTATGTGAATTCGTTACAGATGAGATTATATGCAGGTTAGGAGGTGTAAAGAATATTATTACCGACAGAGGGTCGGTATTTACATCAAACTTACTCAAAGAAACAGCGGACTTCTTCGGGTTCAAGTTACATCACACCACAGCATTCAAGGCGCCATCAAATGGCCTTTGTGAGAATTTCAATGCTACACTAACGCAGATGCTATCCATGTATGTGTCGGCGGACCAGAGAAACTGGTGCAGTTTTGTAAACATGGTGACATTTGCATATATAATGCCACGAAGCATACATCTACAGGTATGTCTCCACACATGTTGTTGTTCGCACGAGAGCCGATTCTGCAATCAAACTTTGAAGTAAATCAAGAGTCTACGAACGAGTCATATGCGTCCAGACATGCACGTGCAAATTATCTCGTGCAACGAGCAAAGGTGAATATAAGAAACGCACAAAGGAGGCAGAAAGCTTACTACGACAAGAAGGTGTAATTCGTAGTATACCAACCAGGTCAGCTGGTTCTGATATACAGTCCAAGACGTATTTCGGGAAGAAGTAAGAAACTTTGTAAGCCGTACAAAGGGCCGTTTATTATTGTCAGGAGAATTTCAAACACCAACTATGTCGTGGGAAAAATCAATAACTCATCATGGCAAGATATTATACATACCAATTTTCTAAAACCATTTGTCAACAGAAGATGCGTTATTTAAGTAAAATATGTGTAAATGTCATTATATTTATTTGACGTTGAGTGCCGTGTGAACAACATTAGTTTTTTTTGTATTTTATGTGTGATACTAATAAAGAGGCTAGATAAATAAAGGTTGAATATTTTATTAATTGTTATGTGCATTGATAGTTCAAAGGTAATTATCGATGGTTTCATATAACTTTATTGACGTTTTAAAGTTCAATTTCAAACAGATCTATGTGCAAGTTGGATCCTATGATTGTTTTCTTTTACAGATGCCTATCTGCGTGACCATAACTCTAATTTAAGATATGTTGTTGTAACGATTTATGTTTTATGGAGGGTTAATGAAGTTACATAAATATGAAGGTGACTTATGCACTGTGAAAATTAATTAAATAATGAATGTAATTGGTACAACTACCGGCTAGGGCGAGCAGAGATAAATAAAAGGATTGATTACAATATAATAAGAGATTATAATCGGTAACGTTACATAAATTTATATAAGGTATTTTAGTAAATGAACCTCAGGGAATGGATTCTTAATAAATATTCTGCCGTGGCGTTGTTCGGTCCGTTGTGCAAAGATGGTAGTATGCACTTAGCTAGTGGACACATGGCTGGTGGTGATGCCGGCGTGCCAGGGTCTCCGCTGGTGTGCCTCGCTACCTCCATTATGGTGCGAAGCCCGGTGCGAAGACCCTGGAATTAGAAAAAGTGCGGGTCAGTTTGTCACTAGGTAATTACGTCCAAGTGACCCGCTAAAATAGCAGGTGAAGAGAATCTCCCAGCGGCAATGCAGCGTAGCTAGAAGCTATAATAAAAAGAATATAAATAGGCAGCACAAGCTGGTGCCGCGACCTCTGACCGTAGGGGTCATCGGCCTCGTGGCACTATTTAGGTAGGCTGAAATAGCACACATAATAAAACAAAATATAGTAAGCCATGCATTTTAGCAGGCAATAAGCTGCACCGCTGGAAAGTCTTCACCTGTAGAAGAAGTAGGAAATGTTGATCTCAAAACTTACCCGGAGCCGACAGCAGTTGGCCACGGGGTCAAAGTGACCTTCCTCGGCGAAGGTTGCCAAGGAAAGGAACGATATAAGAGCCGTCAGTTGATGACTGGGCTAGTGCTGTCCAATCTCGCTCGCACAACCATAGATAAACAGTAATAAGTTAAAGAAACATACTAAAATATCGATTCATTTACGGATATAGTTTTAATTTCATTTATAAAGAATCCACAACGTTACAATACCCCCTCAATTAGTTCAGGGTTTTTGTTACCCAAAAACCCGATACTGGACTGCTCAATACAATGCTTGACTTACGCTTACACATACATACTTTCTTACATACCTCCTCTATCATTTTCATCCATACTTTGCGGTTACCACTTAAATAACGTAGCACACGCTTCCTTCCGAAGAGAGTTTCCAGGATAATAGGCGCTGGAGACTCAGACGTAAATCTAACAAGATGGTAAATTTTGAAATGTCACAGACAACAATTTCAATGGGAAGAAAAAGAGCAATAAATACCACTATATATTTTCGACTCTAAAAGAGAAAGTGTTATGTTTTTAGTATAGGGCTTATTTTAGATGTATACAATACCGCATCTGCAATGAGGCTTATTTAATGAGTTTGCAAACCGCTCGGAAGAAGACATAACAAGATATGCAATAAGGCTTGTTTTTGGAACTGAGTTTGCACGACCGCTCAGCATAATAATGGTATAAAACCATAAGAAACAATACCCAGATACTGGTTATCCCAGCTCCAAGAAAAGGTATCCGTTGGTTTAAAACGCCAACGGACCCACAAATGGTACAAAACCATAAAAATAAGGTATCCGTTGGTTTAAAACGCCAACGGACCCAAAAACAACATCAGTTGGTTTAAAACGCCAACCGACCCACAACAACCTTTACTAGGCAAAGCCTAATAATAAAAGAAAACGAACATGAAGTTCAAAGTTCCAACTCAAAGAGAGGAGAAAAGAAGAAGAAAATATATAGTAGTGGTAGGGTAATATGATTTCAAACAATAAAGACAATTAATTTGTCAAAAAAATATAATTAACAACTTTTAAAGTTATGACCAAGTCAATTTATTATTAAAGTGTTATTATTTAAAGTAAAATAGTTTATTATTTGACCCACATCGGTGAGTATATATGCAAACATCAGTTGCAATTGGAACAACTAGTGTTCAAAAAAATTTCAAAATTTAAAAAAAAATTAGGAACCCACGGTTCAACAAGGTAAGTAGTTTCTCTAATGTTTTGTAGTCGTTTATGTTTGTATAAATTTATGTTTTGTGGCAAAAGGTAAAAAAAACTTTTTTTTTCATGTTCAAAATGACCATGAAGGCATTTTAGGGTTGATCCAACGGATCATACAAAAAATTGCAACCGGCAAAATAATTACGAAGTTGAAAACTAATAAGTTGAAATATATATATAATAAATTATTTTGGGGCAAGTCCAAAATAAATATTATTCTTTATTCACCAGGGAATAAATTTTAATGTTTTGTTCAAAAAAAACAGAAACATAAAAGGGAACTGTCATCCTAAGAAAAGTATTACAACATGATAGAACATTAACCAATAGGTTAAGATTTTAATATTTAATATTCAGTAAAAAAGTCCAAAAGTTGGTATTCATCAAAGAATAATTTTATTTTGTTTTTAAAAAAACAAGACAAATTTTTAAACAATAATTAGTAGTAATCTTATATGATACTATACTGGCAAACTTTTTGATTGTCAAAACCATATGAAGTTTGACAACTAAGTTTCAAACAATTTCAAAACAAACTTTTGATAGAAATAAAATGTTCAAATATACGAACCAAAGATGTAGTAACAATTGAAAAGTATTACATTATTTAGTAAGAATACATAATTGACCTGTAGACCGAGTCTACTAACAGGATACATGAGTTATTTAAGTTATAAAAGTTTTCGTAATATGTGACAAATTGGGTAGGTACATGAAATTAAAAATTTTACTGGTGACCCTTTTATAGGTACAAATATCATTACGACCATTGTAGTGATGAGATATAGGTAGTGTATTACCAACAGTGGAATAACAATAAGGAATGTTATTATAAAATACAAGTTTTAGTTACAAGTATGTGTAGGTATATGTTTGTTTGCCACAATAGTGTATAAGAGTGTTTAAGTGCAAAGGAAAGTTTATTGAATATTTACATATATTTACAACAATAGTGATTATTAGAACAAAAAAAGTGTTGTTCATAGTTAAGAAGTTAGGTTGCTATTTAATTAATAAATTTATTAGGTTAGGTTAGATCCTTGTATTGTTTTATGTTTGATTAAAAATGTTTTATATGAATTATATTGATAATTTTACCTATATTTAGTTATGAAAAGCTTCATTATTACACAAGTCATTTTAAAAGGACTCGGGGGAAATGGCTAATGCATTTTTGACTTTGAACGGTCAATTTATATAAGCGGTAATGATTTTAATGACTTTAAACTATACCAGACAAAACAATCCCATATGCAGAACAAGACGAGGTCTACAATTTAAGTATTTATTATCTTTGTTGTTCTTTTCAAAGATTTTATTAGTTGTATGCAGATCTTTTATTCTTTGTATTTCTTTTCAAAGAATTAAGTTTTAATTTATTTTTTTCAAATATATAAGCTAATTTGGATACAGAAATCCGACAGCAAGCAACACTGACTACAAAACAGTTGAGTAAGTATTAAATTTAAAAGGTAAATTAAGCCAAAGTTAAGTAAAAATAAAAACTATGGTGCGATGAGCGAGATTGACAAATAAATTAAGTAAGTAATTTACTTCAATATAAGGAACTAGTAAAATCAAGTAGTATATATGTAACCTGCCAGTGAGTAATAAACTATGTGTGTATAATACATCGAAATAGTATTAATTTATCAACATAAAGATAAATTTCAACCAGCAATAGGTTGATATAATAACTTAATATATGTTATTATAATACATATAAAAGGTAAGCAAGTATAAAAAGTATAATAAATTCACTGACTGTGTACTAGGTGTGCGACAGACACCTATACAAACATGGAATTAAAAAGTAAGTAGATAACGGTTGAGATCAACAAGTCCAAGAAAACAAAAGTAAATAGATCCTTACTTTACCAGTGGATATAATAGTATAACTATACAGTTAAAATGACCATAAGAGGTATTAAACCAGTCTAGTGATGTTACTGCAAAATATTTGTAAAAAGTAATGTTAATTAGCCTTGTTGTTATATTTAACACAAGTAATTAGTTAAATAAATGAGTAATTTCACTAATATAATGGAAATGAGTATGCATTATTTAGTTGAATATAAAAAAATTGAAATTAATAATTATTTTCGACTACCGTCATTTAGGTACAAATGAAAAATAACAATAAAAATTGGTGAAAAAAATCACCACTGGTAAAGTAAAGAGGAAAATAAGAAGAAATAAAGTACTTACGGACCAAACACACAATACCTACGGCAGAATAATACCTTTGAAGGCGCCAATGTACCGATTTATGTTTTATGGAGGGTTAATGAAGTTACATAAATATGAAGGTGACTTATGCACTGTGAAAATTAATTAAATAATGAATGTAATTGGTACAACTACCGGCTAGGGCGAGCAGAGATAAATAAAAGGATTGATTACAATATAATAAGAGATTATAATCGGTAACGTTACATAAATTTATATAAGGTATTTTAGTAAATGAACCTCAGGGAATGGATTCTTAATAAATATTCTGCCGTGGCGTTGTTCGGTCCGTTGTGCAAAGATGGTAGTATACACTTAGCTAGTGGACACGTGGCTGGTGGTGATGCCGGCGTGCCAGGGTCTCCGCTGGTGTGCCTCGCTACCTCCATTATGGTGCGAAGCCCGGTGCGAAGACCCTGGAATTAGAAAAAGTGCGGGTCAGTTTGTCACTAGGTAATTACGTCCAAGTGACCCGCTAAAATAGCAGGTGAAGAGAATCTCCCAGCGGCAATGCAGCGTAGCTAGAAGCTATAATAAAAAGAATATAAATAGGCAGCACAAGCTGGTGCCGCGACCTCTGACCGTAGGGGTCATCGGCCTCGTGGCACTATTTAGGTAGGCTGAAATAGCACACATAATAAAACAAAATATAGTAAGCCATGCATTTTAGCAGGCAATAAGCTGCACCGCTGGAAAGTCTTCACCTGTAGAAGAAGTAGGAAATGTTGATCTCAAAACTTACCCGGAGCCGACAGCAGTTGGCCACGGGGTCAAAGTGACCTTCCTCGGCGAAGGTTGCCAAGGAAAGGAACGATATAAGAGCCGTCAGTTGATGACTGGGCTAGTGCTGTCCAATCTCGCTCGCACAACCATAGATAAACAGTAATAAGTTAAAGAAACATACTAAAATATCGATTCATTTACGGATATAGTTTTAATTTCATTTATAAAGAATCCACAACGTTACATTGTATAATAGAAGATAATGTATTGTGTGTAATATTTTATTAATAATATGTATTGTGTTCTCTGTTTATTCCATATTGCGGCGCTGCAGAAGCTAAATAGATTTGTTTTGTTATGTTCGTGATGTTCTAGCGTAGGAGTTAGGCAATTATTTTTTCGTCTAATGTTGAGAGTTGTTATCTAAACTTTGTAAGAGAGTTGTGACGGTCCAACCATCGAGATTGCATTGGCGGTCTGAGGATGGGGGCTTGCTGTTCAGAACGGCTTCAGACGTTGCAGATTAACATTAAAATACCCTTCTCACTGCTCATACATTGTTGGCCTAAAAGTTAAATAAAAATTATAAGGACAATTCAAGACTTAATGATTCCTTTTATTAACTTTTAACATAATTTTGGTATAATCTCATGTTAATTTGGTTACAAGACAATTTAAAGAGTAGGAATAGTTGAAGTGAACTTATTTGTTTAGGCTGATAGCTTCCGTTATTAATTTCAAATAGTCGATAGTTAGTAGTGGCTTTGAAACATATTGTTTTATGGCAACTCAGAAGAGATGACGTGTAGTGGCGTGATTATAGGAACGGGGGATAGTAAGAGGTAATAAAAGGAGCGTACCGGGGAATATTGGGAGGAGTCTTCAAGAATTCGTCGCGAACTATGGGCGGGCGGAGGCTCTGCCCGAGCAGCTTTCGATTAGTCGCTGCTCAGTTTAGGATATAGGATGAGTCTTCAAGAATTCGTCGAGAACCTAAGTTACTGAAAAGTTCATCCGAATTTTAGAAAGCATTGTAGCCTGCGTGGTGAGTTATCTTAGTTTCTGTTCTTCTAATTCTTAAAATGTTGACTGTATTTAGGTTTCATTAATTGTATTCATGATAATTTACTTTTGTGGGTTGGAGGTAGAAAAATAAAATAGAATATAAATTTTCCTTTAAAAACCTAAGATTTATATATCTGGTGTGGTCATGGTATGTGAACTGGGTTGACTTTGGCCAAGTCAAGTCAGGGATCAGACTGTGGCTATGCTATGATAGCGTTCTCTGTCGATTCATGCTGGGTTTAGAGTACTCGAGGCTCTCTATCTGGGATGAGGTGACTGGGTTCATGCAGTATGTACTAAGCTATAAATCTAGTTTAGAATCCTAAATTTTAGGGCAAACCTTGTAGAGATTATTCCATTTGCTTGCCACTGGGTTGAATGTAGGTGGGTTAAGGGTAATTTGGTAGCTAGATTAGGGCGTGTCTCCCGATATAGGTGGGGTGTGGTTTGGTGTGAAGGTGGTAGCAGAAATTGTGAGTATAAGAGACGCTCCAGCAGCGGGTTGGTGAGAAGTGAACAACTTATTAACTTGAACTGTATCTATGTTGTGGCTTTCTTCTTTTGCGTCTGATCACATGTCCCTATGGAATGTTGACAGACATTATTTGTACTATGATTTACAAATTTATTGTATGTCCTGTGCGTTCTTTCCATAATCATTAAAATCTAGGTCACCTGAATAGATTACAAAACTTTTATTGCCGTTAACCTATAGGTATGTAGGCAATTTGCTACTAACATTTTCTTTTAATGCTACCTTATCTAAATCTAGATGGCTAGTTCCTATAAGCCTGGGATGTCTATTGGTGATTCTTAGCCTGTAGCTGTAATGGCATTTAATATTCAAAGTGTGATTAATGGGTCATATGACTTGTTAAACTAACTTATAAAATATTACTTTATACACTCATCATTACACTTATCCCGCACACTACACAATACCCTTGTGTACACGACATATGTAGTTCTAGGCACGCTTAAGAGCCTCCCAAGTTCTTGAGTTTGCTTGGAATGAGGTAAAGGTTTGAGAAATTGAGCTATCTTATTTTTTACGATGGTTCTACTGAAATTCAACAGTCTGTCTGGGATGAGTCCAGAGGATGGCTGTATTCGACCGTTGTTTTATTATAGGGAACCCCAATAGGGCAGAGCCCGTTCAGCGTTGGATATCGCATTCTATGTGCTAGACAAACTAAATGTTTATTCTAGTGGATGGAATGTAGCGTCCCCTTACTTGCCTAGTCTGCCGAGACAACAGTACTGTACGCAACAATAACTAGTAATGGATTGTCGATGTGTGTTGTGAAACCTTGCTTAATCAAGTAAGGTAACATAATCATACCCTGACTCAGTTCATTGCTGATATTGGTTCGGTCTGAGGGGAGGTTTAGTGACGAACTGATGCCCCTTAGCTAGCTCAACCCTACTGAGCTCATCTTGTAGTATCATACGGTTTCTCAACTGGTGATAGGACAAGATCAGACAGTCCACTTTGTGTCGTATTGTATATACATACAGCCATCTGCTACGGTGGTACGGTAATTACTTGAGTAAATGATTGTTATGTCTTTTAAAGCAGTTTCATTTAACTCTTGACAATTCCTTTGTCTTCATCCAGTCCTTGTGAGTGCCTGATTTAATTCAGACATTTAAGACAAATTATTTGCAGGATCGATGTTCAATTTGATCTACGTATCCTGTTTGACGGATGTGAGCTCGTTTCATTGTGATATGTCATGCTAGGCTAAGCCCTCGCAATGCATGCTATCATACTTACCTACCTACTTATTATTATGTCTTTATCGGTGTGGGGAAAATACTTGTATCTTGAAAGCGTTTGGTCGCTGTATCGCTTGACCCTGAAACGTGGACAGTTGCCACAAGCTCGCGTTGTGTCTTGAAAGCGTTTGGTCGCAGTATCGCTTGACCCTGAAACGTGGACAGTTGCCACAAGCTCGCATTGTGTCTTGAAAGCGTTTGGTCGCGGTATCGCTTGACCCTGAAACGTGGACAGTTGCCACAAGCTCGCATTGTGTCTTGAAAGCGTTTGGTCGCAGTATCGCTTGACCCTGAAACGTGGACAGTTGCCACAAGCTCGCATTGTGTCTTGAAAGCGTTTGGTCGCGGTATCGCTTGACCCTGAAACGTGGACAGTTGCCACAAGCTCGCATTGTGTCTTGAAAGCGTTTGGTCGCAGTATCGCTTGACCCTGAAACGTGGACAGTTGCCACAAGCTCGCATTGTGTCTTGAAAGCGTTTGGTCGCGGTATCGCTTGACCCTGAAACGTGGACAGTTGCCACAAGCTCGCATTGTGTCTTGAAAGCGTTTGGTCGCAGTATCGCTTGACCCTGAAACGTGGACAGTTGCCACAAGCTCGCATTGTGTCTTGAAAGCGTTTGGTCGCGGTATCGCTTGACCCTGAAACGTGGACAGTTGCCACAAGCTCGCATTGTGTCTTGAAAGCGTTTGGTCGCGGTATCACTTGACCCTGAAACGTGGACAGTTGCCACAAGCTCGCGAAACCTTACCATATATATTACCATGTCTGTTTACAGCTGGTACCCATATCAGCGCTAGTAACTCATTGGCCATGTTCTAGATGAACTGCCCAAGGGGTTACCCAATTACTGCCTGTGTATGAATACACTACAGCAATGATTCGAGCTATACATTCGTTAGACTGGATATATTTTCATCTAACCTATGGGCACTCATTCCCAATTCGTTACTATTTTTATTTTGTAAAGCACCAAGGTTGTGCATAACTTAAAAGTAGTATGCCTTCAGCCTGGAGAGGATTGGTTGCTCGTTGGGGGCCTGGGGTTTTGGAGGATGCGGCCTCCCCGGTTCCAGCAATGGAACCGGTCATAGGATTCCTTATTACCTATAAAATTACCCCATCCTAGCAGTCTACACATATCAACAGATGCTTCATTTCATTTTTCCGGCTACTCTGAGATAATTTACTATGTAGGTTATCTCAAGGTAACTAATTATTAACCACATATGTATTTAATCACACATTTTATTTACTTGACCACCAATATTTACTATATCTTTGGCTAAATAACTCAAATTGTATATAAGAAAACTATATACATTTCCTTTGCAGGGTCCAGTTATGGTAAGACAACTCCATATTGTGTGTGTTATATCTTTACTTCTACCTAAACTAATACTAATAATACTAAACTAAAACTAATACTAATACTAATAATATATATCATACTGTGAAATTGAACTAGCTTGCATTTAAAGGTACACAAAACTTAAAATGTCTATATCTAGGATCACTTAGGAATGAACTTAGTATTCAGAATTTTATAAATATCACTAATTATCACTATAGAGACTAGGTAGCTTCTAAAATCAAAATCTTAAATCATATTAGGTTCAGGGATTCAATGTAGTTGTATAGGAACATTATTTTACTTTATTACTAGATAGAATAATAGTTATAGGAATTAGATTGAAATCAGTGTTCTCAATACCATGTACTCTTGTCTTGTCTCAATGTACCAAATAAAGGACTATGAGTTGCTACAATGCTTAAACACAACGTACAAATATCTAGACGATCACAATAAAGCCAAACTTTTAATAGTATCTTCCTAAACTTTGAGGATACAATAGTAACGGATACTCTCAGTGCCTTCAGCACTGTAATCAGTTGCTGCATTCAGGTCCATTCGTCTCATCACTGGGCGGTTCATATAATTTCGGACAACTGTAAAGGGGGGAGCGTTACAGAGTCAAATCGTTCTGGTCATGAGCGCCGACGATGGTTGAAAGTTAGTTTTCGATCAGACTCTTCTTTATGGAGTGATGTTCTTTCTCTTTAATGTTGATTTAAAAATAATTTAGTAATGTGTAGGCGACATAGATTGTCTATTATATATGCATAATGTGTAACGATAGATCACTTTATGTCAGCTTTAAGTTTAAGGTCTTAAAAGTACTCTGTTACTAAGTCCCTTCAGGGCAAACCTTAAAATGTGTCGTCAAATGACATCAAACTAGTCTATTTAGAGAGGCCGATTGTGGCCAGGCTTCTTTTATTCTGGTTTTTTACCTGGCCAAGAATGAAGCAATTTTTCTTTGTTCGTGTTTTTCAGTATTTATTACAGTTTAATTGCTATAATTTTAAGATTGCTTCGTTATTCCCATTGTAAGGGACAATTCGCTTAAATTTTTTTTTGTGTCCCAGATTTAGTTTACCTAGGGCTTCGCTGTAACTGTCACATGAGGCCTTGGGCGTAGTTGGATGTAGTGGTCGGACCTCGTTCAAACACTACGGTTCGTTTACCTGGCCATCATGTGTCTGAGTTTAAATAAAAATATTGTACCTTTTCAACAATTTGAATTAGGAAGGATATAAAACAATCGCGGCCTGGACATTCGGGATCTGAACGGGTCTAGTGGAGCCGTTCCGATTGAAGCTGAGAAAAGTATAATAATAATAATAATATATCTCTTTATTGTATGTACACAAGAACAAGATTACAGAAACATAAAGTTGGTATACATAGTTATGCGGCATATACAATTGGCGGCCTTATCGCACAGGGCAATCTCTTACAGGCAACCATTGGATGGAGAGAATCAGTGAATAGAACTAGGGCAGTTTGCGGTGTACATATCAAATTAATTTACATTTTCCATTTATACTCTGATACATTATCTACATAAAATAAATACATATTATGCTTACTACACATATAATTTAATACATATTATACTTACTACACATATAATTTACAATGATACAATACCTACTATTAGGTACATAATATATACATAACATAATAGAAACACAGCACAGACATGAATAAAGGAGACAGGAAGACTAAGAGACATAAATAATGACTATTCCCGTAAATAGTAGGCGGTCACTAATTTTTTGAAGACGGGCAGAGATTGCGCGCTTCTTATCGTTACGGGTAAGGCATTCCACAACCGGACAGCTTGGACAGTAAAAGACTTATCCATGAATCTCGTGGAATGCCCAGGCATTTTCAGTCTCAGATTCTCTGACGATCTCAGGACCCTAGAATGAGAGTCATGAAGGTATTGAAAGCGTTCTTTTAAGTATACTGGAGTTAGAGGATTAAATAAAATATTATATAATAGATAAAGAATGTGAGCATTCCGGCGAAGGCGTATAGGTAACAACTTGAGTTTTGCGCGAAATTCGGATATGTGATCATATTTGCTTTTTTTATTTTTAAATCGTATGCAAAGATTTTGGAGTCTCTCAAGTTTATTAAGTTGGTCTTCAGTGAGATCTGGATAACTGGCATCGGCATAATCAAGGATGGGAAAGAAAAGAGATTGTGCAAGCGCAGTTTTCGTGGCAATGGGTAGAAAATTTTGAAGCCTACGCAAGGACCCCACTGTGGCAAACATTCTGCGGCTAATCTCTTGGAGCTGAGGGCCCCAAGTCAAACTTCTGTCAATATGTATCCCCAGATTTTTTACTTTTTCACTGTATGGTATGTTTGTCCCATCACAGGAGACTTGAGGAAGTAGTGACCAGTAAATTCTAGAAATAGCATATGCGCTACCAATAATAATGACCTGGGTCTTACATGGGTTGACTTTCAGACCATACGATTTACTCCAGTTGCATATTTGGACCATGTCCCTATGAATGATGCTGATGGCATCCGTCAGTTTATCTGGAGTAGCTCTCGAGTATATCTGAAGATCATCTGCGTATAGGTGGTAGGAAGAAGTGAGATGATCAGAGATGGAGTTTATGAAAATAGCGAAGAGTAGAGGAGATAAAACGCCACCTTGAGGTACGCCAGCAGACGTTAGGCACCAAGAAAAAACGGTGTCTTCTATACGGATACGATGCCGGCGACCATACAGGTAAGTCTGAAACCAGTCAATCACTGCTGGAGATATGTTAAGAGAGCATAATATCTTGAGTAATACGTCGAAGTCAACGTTATTGAAGGCGTTGGTAAAGTCTAACAACGCTAGCACTGTTAGCTCGCGGTTCTCCAAACCAGATCTAATATCCTCCGCAATATGAACAAGAGTAGTCGTGGTACTATGTCCTTGACGAAATCCAGATTGAAGAGGGTTTAAAAGAGAATTTTTAGAGAGAAAACTAATTAACTGAGAATGGATCAAGCGCTCAAGGACTTTGGAAAGGAAGGAAAGTATAGGAATAGGCCGATATTCGGAGAAGGATGAAGGATTACTCTTCTTAGGCACAGGAATTATTTGAGCATCTTTCCATGCTGCTGGAAACGTGCTAGTAGCTGCCGAGTAGTTGAAGATATGGCAGATAATAGGGAGGATTTCGTCAATGATAGGAACGATCATATTGCGACTGATACAGTCGATTCCCACCGCATTCGAAGTGATCGACATTATGCTCTTCTTAACATCACAGCCAGTGAATTGAGTGAAAACAAACGGAGAACAGTCGGGAGTGGCAATTGATGAAAGATGGTTAAGAGTACTAAGTTTAGTTGCCGCGTCAAAAGTTGACGGAGCAGAGAAGTGTAGGTTAAGGGAATTTAAATCAATAGTATTAGAAATCGCACTTTGCCGAGATTTACCGACTCCCAGTGACCTTAGAAACTTCCAGACGTGAGCTGGATCACCGTTTTCAACTGAATTATGGATATGTTGGCGTTGAGCATTCCTACACACCTTACTACAGTGATTTCGAATTACTACGTATTTCTCTCGATTCAATTCCGTGGGACGACTTTGGTACTTTGACTTGGCTGCGGCTTTTTTTGATATGAGCACTTTTATTTCATCAGTTAGCCAAGGTGATGGTGGATGTTTCACTTTGATGTTACGTATAGGTGCATGCAGATCGTACAATTTAGTCAAATTAGTTGTAAACAGTTCAACTTTTTCGTTTATACAACTTGAATTAATAAGTGAACCCCAATCAATGGCACTGGCGTCCCTGCGTAGGGAGCCGAGATCCATATCACGAAAATTGCGTTGCGAAAGTATTTTAGGTTTAGATTTAGGTGGGCGAAGTCGGTAAGATAGATACAACAAGTGGTGGTAGGAAAACTGAGTAGCAGAGCGTTGACCATGCTTCACAACACGATTTGGAGAAGAGACAATCATGAGGTCAAGCAAAGAAGGCACACGATTTGGAAGGTGATGAGTAGCATTAGTAGGAATAATAGACAAATTATTAGATCCAATAATAGAGTGTAAGGTAGAAGAACGTGAGTCGTTTTTTTAGCAGACAGGTGTTAAAGTCACCCATGATTATGCTTTGACTGTACGAAGGTACCAAGTTTTCTAAGATGAGTTCGAAGGAGGAGAAGTAGTTTATAGTAGATGAAGGACAGTAAAAGACGCCTAGCAGAGTTTTAGAGTGAAGCAGCTCAATTTCAAGGAAGAGATGTTCCCCACAGACAGGCGGCTGTGGAGACATACTAATAACAGTAAATGGTATTTGCGTCCGTAAATATATGGCAACACCTCCGCCTTGACCAACCGCTCGATCGTTTCTGATAAGATTAAAGCCAGGTATAGAATATGGAGCAGTGGGTAGGCATGGGTGCAGCCATGACTCCGAGATAAGAATAGCGTGTATATGTGTACAGTCAAAAGTTGCCAGTATATCTGGGAAGTGAGCCGGAATGCTTTGTGCATTTATGTGGACTGAAAAGATTCACGAGAAAGGGAAAATTATGCAATTAGTCCAGGTACATTTTTTATCAATCATTAATTGTAATAACAATTAATAAATCATTAATAATATTTATAATGCGTAACAACAGATTGACTAGCTGCAGATATGTCACATGTTGACACATGCAAATAGAACGCAACCATAGATATCTATATCTATGAACGCAACTCATTCGACGCTGCCATTCTTCCGTCACTGTCATGTCAACGTCATGTCATATTATTTGTTATTTACTGCTAAAACAAGTTACAACTTAAAAAAAAAAAAAAAAAAAGTTTAAGTTAAATACCTTCGGGTGTACAAAGACAAGTTATTTATGATCCTTACATAATTGGAGGTATAAAATGTAAACAGTGAGTTGTACCTTTTTTTTTTTTTTTTTTTATCGTGCGGAAATCGCTTCGGATACCCCCCCGCCGGCCAGCGGGGGCGGTTATGTCGGGCTTGCACCGACTAAAACCGCACGCCGTCTCGGGTCTTCAGACGCCGGGGTGTAAGGTTACCCATAGAGCATATCCCTCGCACCCCGGCTGACCCTGGGCCATCTCACCACTAACAGCATCGCTCATCCTGTCTCCTCTGAAAGCAGAGGAGTACGGAGAGCGATGTGTTCCCGCCACGTTGGGTATTGGCCGACGATCAATGCCAACCCTATGAAGGGGAGAAGAGGAAGCCATTGACCGCCGCCCAGGGTGTACCGGCCGCTCCGATTCCGTTCCCCCCGGACTGCAGCGGGATCGGAATCGGAGCGACACTCGAGGAGGTTACCCAACACACACCCCAGTGAGTTGTACCTTTTTTTTTTTTTTTTTTTTTTTTCGTGCGGAAATCCCTTCGGATACCCCCCCGCGTGCCAGCGGGGGCGGTTATGTTGGACTGCATACTTGTATGAAAATATTGTAACTTCACTTTTTCACAGTCGCTGCTCGTTTGGATTTTGTTGCCTTCGGAGCGACAGTGTTAGACTTCGACTTGATTTCAGCAAGACTATTTAATTCAGCCAAGGACGCCACTCGATGCCTCACTTCGTCAGGACCGATAATATAAACGTTGCCGTCCTTGGTCCAGCTCTTAGTGATGCCGAAACGTTCTCGAGCGGCCATGAATACGTCGTGTCTGGATTTCGTCAAGAACTCCGACATAGTGATTCCCGAACCCTTGAGCTTGGTCTTATTCAGCCACAGTTTGTCCCGACTGCCCAAATCCTGCAGTTTAAATAATAGGGGTCTGGGTTTTTTGGAAGAAGTCGCGCGTCCCATCCTTTGGCAACGCCTTATACTGCAAGCTGAAAAATCTGCTAGGCCGAGCTGTTGGTTGATGATGTTTAACACTGTGTGCGTGGGATTTTCCTCGTTCACTTCGTCTACACCATGAAGCAAAAGGATTTTGCGGCGTCTCTGCATCTCCATCCCATCCACGGTAACTGCTAAGGCCTCAACTTGCCGCTGCAAGTTTTTTAGAACTTGAGTGACGAACACTCTAAAATCATTGAATTCAGCTGCTAAACTGGGAAGACTAGTAGATGCATTTGGAGTCTTTGCAGTTTTGCCTCAAATTCCTCCATCCTCTTATTGATTGCACTGCTCATGACATCAATAGTGGCTTGCATAGTGTCCATGTTGTGGTTGAAAATAATTTTGTGAAGTTGAGTGAAAAGAGAGAAGATATTAAGAAAGGATATTATTGCTCCCGGCAGGTAGACACCTTAACTATTATTAGATAGCATAAAATTTACTTAAAATATATTATTATTTATTTTAATTAATGATATTTGTGGAGTATAAAATTTTCTGACTTCACTTTACAACTACCCACAATGAACCACTTTACAACTACCCACAATGAACGTATTCTGTATAATGACAATGACAGTATCCTGGGAAGAGCCCCGCTTTAAGCCCTATCCTTGGGCCGAGTCCGCGTTATACGTCCCAGTCCGCTATTTAAAGTTAAAACAACCGCGTAAGTCCCTAATAATATAAGTAGGAAGTGCGAGTGGTTAATAAATAAATAATATCTTTTCCCCTTAAAGTCGTATAATTTCGTCACCTCATACACGCGTGGTACCCAAACCCCCGGTACCACAGTACCTATGTATCGTAATGTTGGCTGTAAGCCTGATGTACTGGTAGGATACCACAGCTGTATTATTTTGTATTGTCTGGCTACGGGCCTGGTGTTGTTCATGACGATAAAGTGTTAAATATTTTTGTTGTGGTTTGGAGTCGGACTGGTTTGGGTCAGCTTATTGACGAAGTTTACTTTCCTCAGCCATTCTTACAAGTCGTATCAATAACGCACAATTCATAGCTCGAATATAACTAAATAAATAATAGCCATGGTAATGTTTTATTGCAATAATATTTCTCTAGCCACAATCATGACGGGTTCATCAGACTAGTAGGTTATGCTAACCTTCAGGACTTATTACAAGATCATCATGTATCACTAAGTGCAAGGCGCTTTAGAGTTGTTACTGAGAATTAACGATTACTTCACAATTGTGGTGCTACCAATACATATACATTTATATCTATCACCGGCATTACTGCAGTACGTACACAGGTTACTTGCACTCAGGGTTATTAGTAATAATAATTAAAATCTTACATGACTATAACGATATATCAAATTTAACGGTTAAAGTACTTACTGTAGTGGTGTGGTTGTGATTTCACTATTAGTTAACTATTATTTCGACTTAAAATCTGCGTAAAAATCATTCAAATTGATCAAGCTGCACCGAAGGTAAATTCTATTTCGGGCCATTTGATTGGATGTTGGTTTTTATTAAATAGCCTAGGTGTCCAATTAGTGACTACTTTAACTTTAAACAAATAGCCGCCATTTGGTTAAACCATTATACAGTAGACAATATTGTACATTGATGGACCAACGCCTTTTCGAGACTCTTATAGAGACGTTCGCTTCAGGGTAGCACTGGATACTATATTCTAAACTACAATTTATCTAATAGTGTGCTAATTATTGTACTCCTGCAACCTACATTATTGATGAACTCAAATTTTAGATAGAACAATACTTTTGGTTGTAGAGACATACTTTCCACGCAAATGTGCTGGCTAGACCAGAATAGTACCTACTATCCTACATAACATAAACTCACGCCTATATCCCCGAAGGGGTAGACAGAGGTGCTAGCACCCACATTTCGCCAGTTTATGTTTAGGTCCCAATGTAATAGGTGGCGAGTCTATTGCCATTAACCGGGCACTTAGAAACCTGCGATAAATACACACATAACTTCGAAAATCATCGAAAAGTCATTGGTGTGTGCCATGGTAAAACCTGGGATCGAACCTGAGACATCGTCTCAGCAGTCCGTTACCCATATCACTAGGCTACCGCGGTTCTTACCTACCTACCTACTATCCTATTATTTAATAACCACTTTTAAGAGAAAGAAATAAGTAAGACTATAGTAATGTGCCCAGTAGATGGTAATAGGCTCGCCCCATGATACATTGGGAGCTAAACATAACTGCCGAACCGTGGGTGTGTAATACCCCTCTGCATACCCCTTCGGGGATACAGGCGTGAAGTTATGTTATGTTATATCGTACAGTTTGAGAGAATGCAGGAGGCCTTTAGATTTCTAAATATTCGGGTTGTTCTTCATGTTCTTGTTTTATTTGCTATCTTAGAAGAATGAAAAGGAGAAAAACTATCACGACAAAGAGAACTTAAAAGTCATCTAGTTTTAAAGAAGCTATTTTCTCTAGCATATTTATGAATGCGATACTATAACTTCAAGTTGACAAGTTCTTCAGTCTCGAGCTAAATACTCCAGAGACATTTAAATCTAACTGAAGTTTTTTCTTCTACTACGAACAGTTCAACTCCGACTGTCCCGGAACGAAAAAGTTTGTGTAATTGATGTTATTAATGTTATTTATTTTGTTCGTGATGCTTATTTTAGTTGAAGTTTCGTAGAGATAAGAATTTACTGCATTGTATCCAGTAGACAAATAACTATTTCAAACAGACTACAGAAGATTTACAGTTAAATTGGTACGTAATAGAACCACGTCCTCCCAGCACAACACTGTAAACAACATAACATTTTGTTTTAACAGAAAACACTTAAATAGGCTTCATCATCATCATCAACCTATTCTAGTCCACTGCTGGAATATTCCACCTAATAGGCTTGGCTATTCAAAAAAATTTTGCGCTTGAAACGGAAAGTCCCTTGTAATGCGAATCATGCGTTACGGTAACAAGGTGATAGTCGCCCCTTACCTCTTCGTAGAATGTAGAATCTACAGATGTTAGTACATATGAAGACTACGAACAACTAAAAGTAAAAACCAAAAATGTACATTTTAAACCTCGTCCATTATCCACCTTTCAGAATGTCTTATTAATATGTATTGGAAGTATAACAGGGTGCGCTGAAAATGCTGATCACGTGCGATGTAAGCCTATGTAGTCGTATATGTATCTATACATTACTATTTAACCCAAATGGATATATATGAAATACGAATATCAAGGTAAACATGTATATACGAGCATTGGAATCATTATTTAAGGAAAAAGGCTTAGTTATATTTCAGTAAGTCAAGCAGATATATTTATTTCGCTTATGTAGTATTCATTTGTAAGTATGTACTCACGTCGGCATATCTGATGCCAGATCCTAACGGTTATCCTGGTTGTATTTGAAACTTGCACTCTGGAACCTGGGGTGCGCTGTTCTACCCTTTCTTCTTCTGATGTGGCTTATCTTGGCTTTTCGGGAGTGACTGCTGTCTGACGTGAGAAAACTGACAAAAGTTGTACGTCCAACTAACTGGGGAAGAAAATGCGTAGCTCAACGATACAGTAAAAAACAAACTCCATCAGTACTTTCCAACTACAACATGAACTACGAAATCCAATACAAAACAACAAGACCAAGTTACGTGGCGTAAAGTACGTCCCCCAGGACGTATCCGCGAACAAAAGTCTAAAATCGCGTCGATATTTTTGAGTAAAAACAAACCCGCCAAGCAGAGGCGGGAGTTGTCATAGAGCCGCGTAGTCAGCTAGAAATGGAGTAACCCATTTTAAACTAGAATGAATTGCACGTCGTGGACTGCAGGTTCGCTGGAATGCTGCCCACTGACAACGCTTTACATATTGCCATTGAAGTTGGACAACTTGCTGGCGTTTGCCTGAACTGTTGAACCAAACTACATTATTCATGAGAATTGAATAAGTTATCTTATCCGAACTTTAAAACTTTTGCGTTCAATAATATAGAATTATCTTTATGGGAAATAACGTGATTCTAGTATAGGTTTATGATGTTATATTCAAAACTCTTAGTTGTTCAATATTTTTACCTATAAAATAGTTAAAAGTTGACCGCAAGCTCTTGTCAATAATACTTTGGACGGAAAATTACAGTTTAAAGTAATTTTGATCAATTTAGCTGGTTAAAAATAGTATTGACTAAATGATACAAGTTTAATTCGAATAGATTAGGTTATTAGGTAAGGGCGTAAATCGTAGCAGTGCGTAGCGGATCGTAGTGTAATGCAGCAGATCGTAGTGGCCAGTAGCGGTGCGGAGCTAAACCTTCACCACTAAACCCGATCTTAGTCCTGCCAGATCGGTCTTAGCGATGAAGGTTAGCTGGTTATATTAATATAAAATAATTCATCAAGACAACTTACAATTGTATTAAACTTTAGATTTAATATTTCTTAAAACAGAATTCTTGTCAACCGAATTTTAAAATGCAGACAAAAAAAACAAACCATTTCCGCCAACTTTATACCTAGATAGAAACATAATCCAAGACATAATATTTACTTCTGCGTGAGAAACTTTCTCTCTTGTAATATCATTTGGAAGTGGGCTGAATTTCTCTTTTCTAAAGTCATTATTTATATAAGTTCGAGATATATTCCACCAGTATGTGTGATATAAAATGCGAGCAGATACGCCCCTGTGACTGGGCACAAACTACCGCACCAACATTGACTTTTGCTTCTTGAAACTTCCTCATTGTGTCCCTAATTAATATTTTTATTCAACTTTTTCATTGCCGAACATTGTTCTGTTAAACTTTAACAGATATTAAAAGTGTGCGACCTTATTTCTAGTGTTCAAGTAATAACTTGATTACTAAAAGGGTTTTGTTTGTTATTGCATGCTAAATGTATAACAACACTTGCTCTACCTCCGAGTAAGACGCGCTTCCAAAACAATAAGAATATTACGACAAAAGCTAGAGACTTGACTTGAGTACTTTTTTTTTTTTTGTGCGGAAATCCCTTCGGATACCCTCCCCGCCGGCCAGCGGGGGCGGTTATGTCGGGCTTGAACCGACTAAAACCACACGCCGTCTGAGGTCTACAGACGCCGGGGTGTAAGGTTACCCATAGAGCATATCCCTCGCACTCCGACTGACCCTGGGCCATTCGCAGTGTCCCCTCTGATAAGAGCAGAGGGGTACCTGGAGTGAACCCCCCCCCCCCCCGCGGGCCTTGCAGGCCCCCTCGTGCAATGGGGTCAGCTCGCCCTGAAAAGGGCCGGTTGGTCAGAGCTACTCCAGAGGAGCAATCAATGATGCGTCATCGCCCACGTTGCCCAGGGTGCACCAAACTTGGAGGTGATCCAACCAGTCGCACCCCTGACTTGAGTACCTACTATAATTATTAATTGTAGACTATATTCAATTTGCCTAACTATATAATTGTTTTCAATTAATTTTTTTAATGTTCTTGATATCACATAGTAAGATTATGATTTACATAAACAGAAAGTAACTCAATTTATATCTGATTATAATTTAATTTACTATTTTCATTTATTCAAGTGTCACTCAAAACTATATGGCCCATTTGTTCAAATTATACTCAAAAATTACATTTCATTTTATTTACATACTATGATGAAATTTCACGGTGAAAAGTACGTAAAATGGATCATGTGTAAAATGAATCTCAAACAAGCAAACACATACATTATACAAGCTAAGGTAGATTTTTCACATACTTCATGACAAGAGTTTTTTTAGAGGTTGGCATCGTGAAATCATGTAGTAGATCATTGAAGTAAGGACAAAAAGTTATGAGGTGAAAACTGTTCTCCTAAAATCTCATATGTCACTCTTTTCAAAATTCACCTAAAAGTAACCCTTATTTTATATATATTTAGGAATTATCCTTTCATATTTACAACCACCATCGTGCAAGATTGTGAAACTAACAGAGGTCAACTGAGCCCGCGGGCTGAGTTAACTGTGGGCTCAGTTGCCAACGACGCCGATAGTGATATTTCTAAATAAATATAAAAAAAACTATATACACTTAATTATAACAGATTATTTCAAACTTTTGTACTGGAGTTAGTTTGGTTTTTAAGCGTCATAGAAAGAAGCAGGTTCGAAAGAATTTTTAAAATCTTACCATTACCACAATTGCGATGTGTTATGAAATCAACCTAAGAATACATACCCTTGCCCACACATATCATATTTATTTTTTAACTGCGATTAGGTAAATCGCACTATAAGACAAATCTAACATTGCCGTACAATTTTTATATTTGTTCCGTCAATTGACTGCACCCCGCTGGATGGTGAGAAGCTAGGGTGAGGTGCAGAAGATATGGGCCACCATCCCAGATGCTGACGATCCTAAAATGGTAGCCCCTACCTTGACGGCCTCAAAAGATGCTTTTTCACGCCCCGCTTGAAGAACCCAGGATTGTAGGAAGAAGGAAACACGTGCGCGGACAGAGCATTCCAGCTCTTTATCGTGCGACAAAGAAAGGAAGCACCGAACCGCTGAGTTTGGGACTGTATGATTTCCACCGTGTGCGGATGGCATCGCAGTCCAGCACGTGTTCTTCTGGATCGAAATGGAGAAGGTGGGATTAATTGAAAGAGCTCCTCAGAATACTCGCCGTGGTAGAGGCGGTAAAATACAGCCAGAGAGGCAATGTCTCTACGCCGCTGCAGAGGTTCTAAACTATTAGTAATCTCAGGACTCCCAATGATACGGATGGCACGCCCCTGCAATATGTCGAGAGCGTCTAATAAGTACTTTGCGGAGCCATTCCAGAGATGAAAGCAGTATTCCACGCAGGGGCGAATTTGTTTCTTGTACAAAAGACACCGCAGTTCCGACGTGAAAAACCGTCTCACCCTGTTCAGAACTCCGAGTTTTCGTGAAGCTGTTTTATTGTTCAGTTTGCAGTGAACGTCCATTCCGAGCATGTTAATGTGGTCTTGCAGTGGTAGCGGTGTGTTCTGAAGAGTTGGGAGACAGGACATTCGGCCCCATTCAGCTTTCCATTGCACTTTTGTCACTGAATTATCTGACCAATTTCTGAAAGTTTATTTCTTTGTCAGTGTGAAAGCTTATAATAAAATCTAGTGGGGCGGAAATCACACAGTGATTGTCAAACTTCGGGCCAAACTTAGATATTTTTGTTGCAGTATTTTTATTCAAAATTACAGACCTTAGGCTTTATGCATATTATTCGACGCGTCTTTATATATTGAGCAATAAATATGAAGAAAATGAAATCAAATCAAACGTCTTCGACGTCAAAAACACAAAAAAATGATTTTATATTTCAGTTTCTTTCAGAGTCTGGTTGTTTTATGTAAATATACAATATACGTATTGTCATTGTCACTCAAATGTCAAAGTCAAATACGCGTTACTCTGATAACTCGAAAGAAACTCACTTGTAAAAGTTTTTTAGGGACAATTTGTATGGTAGGTACCCGGAAACTTGAACGTACAAACCCCAAAATCTATTCAGTTCTTCCCATTAACCAAAGAAGATTATTGGCGAAAGAATTTTTTAAATCGGATAACTGGTTCTTGAGTTATTGCGTAAATAGACATTCAGACATCCAGACATCCAGACCAACAGACAGACTGACACAATTTTTTTTTTGCTTAATTAGACTTAGAATCATGTGAAACTTCGAGAAAAGTGAGAAAAAGTGGGTGTAAGATTTGGATTTTTTGCGTGATTTTAAGACTTCGGTGTCCACCCTGGTTGGTGGCCCGAAGTAAAAGATATATTCCATTTTGTTTTCAAGATCGTGAAATCAGATCAAATCATGAAAGAAAAATATTAAGAATATACTTCAAAGTACCTTTTTTTTTTTTTCGGCCAGTGGGGGCGGTTATGTCGGGATTGCACCGACTAAAACCGCACGCCGTCTCGGGTCTTCAGACGCCGGGGTGTAAGGTTACCCTTAGAGCATATCCCTCGCACCCCGGCTGACCCTGGGCCATCTCACCACTAACAGCATCGCTCATCCTGTCTCCTCTGAAAGCAGAGGAGTACGGAGAGCGATGTGTTCCCGCCACGTTGGGTATTGGCCGACGATCAATGCCAACCCTATGAAGGGGTGAAGGGGAAGCCATTGACCGCCGCCCAGGGTGTACCGGCCGCTCCGATTCCGTTCCCCCCGGACTGCAGCGGGATCGGAATCGGAGCGACACTCGAGGAGGTTACCCAACACACACCCCTACTTCAAAGTACCTACTACAAATATGCAATCTATTAAAAATTTCTTTGAGCATTATATTTTTAGTTTCCCTCTGCTATTATTGGTTTATTCAAGAAGTCACGGAACGTGTGGTACAGTTTGGGTACTAACAAATTAGCATGTCTGAAACAAAAGATTTTGTATTTTATGGAAGTTGTTGCCAATAAATTCAAGTAACTAGATGCCAAGCAACCGTTGTTTAGTTAAGGACATCTTTTCATTTGTATGTTATTCAGAAATGGACTTGAGTAAGTTTAAATTAATTTATAATTTAACTGACTAGTTTTCCAATTCCATTTCTCTTTTGAATTATCATTAGTGCACCTTTGTTTTTAGTACCAGCTAGAGAACTACAAACACGACATAATAAAATTTGTACCTCTAGAACTTTAATTATGTGAGTAGCAACTTAGACCTATAATTTTAAAGATAATAAGCTACAGAACGAAATACTCTGCAAATCTCTAAACTCCTTCTTTGGAGTCAGTAAAAAAACCAGTTGACGTAATGTAGGTATATCTGTAATTATTATTATTTTCAAGCCAGGCACTCTAACCACAAACTAAACAGAATAATAGGAGAAAATCAGGCAATGCTGCCTAAAGTAACAAAATCAAATCATGTGATAGCGTCTATCTCTTGTAGTGAGTAACAATCACTCCAGAAGTCCATTTGATTGATTCCCACTGAATGGGTATCCGGCTTGAGCCAATAAAGATCTTTTTGCCAATTGGATAGGATAAAGGATACGACCGGGACTTCGGTGGTGACTGACAACACCGAATGCTGCCATTGGATTTTGATTATTATAGTTCTTTCAAATTGAGAATGCACTCTGGATCTTTATCTATGATGTTCCTATCGTGTTCATCTGGTTAGGTGGGATCAAATATCGAAAGAAATCTTTGTTATATAGTATGGTACTCCATGTTTTAAAGATATAAATCTGTACTTATATTATAATATATTATATTTATATATTAATCTATACTAATATTATAAAGCTGAAGAGTTTATATGTTTGATTGATTAAACGCGCATATCTCTAGAACTACTGGTATGAATTGAATTCTTTTTGTGTTTGATAATGCGTGGCTTGACGTCGCAATCACTGTCACCAGTCGCGTGAAGTACAGATCCCAAGTACTTAAGGCGAGGGTCCCTGAGGAAGGGTGTTAATAGATTAAGGTTTTTCGAAAACGAGAAGTCCCTGTATTATGAAAATCATATATGTTATACTAGGCTATTCAAATTAGTATTTTTTTCATTTAAACTGACACGAACCTTCAACACTCCCAAATACTACTACTACCTGACTTCAAATATCTATACAATATTTTCATTGCTGATGAAGCTTTTGCTTTGGGGCCTAACCTCATGAATCCGAGCTCCAGTCCCGGTTGCATCCAAAGCTTACAGTTTGGAGCCCAGGGTACGCTCTTCTACTTCTCCTTGCCATAACCCGGTTCATTGGGACTTTTACGGGAGCGGCTGCCGTTTCACATCTTGCTCGGGCCCAGATACTCTACAGATCTTAATGGTGCCCACGGGTATATGGTGCCCACGGGTATATGGAATGCATAGGTGTATAGGACCCCATAGGTGTATGGGACCCATGGGTATATGGGTCTATGGGTTACGTATATGTGCCATATGGGTGGGGTGTGGGCCATATGGGTTATGTATAGTTTTATGGGGTGCCATGTCACCCCAAGGGTGTACGGGCCCCTTGTGTTATGTACGTATGTGTATGGGGCCTCATAGGTGAATGGCACCCCACGGGTTACATATATGTATGGGGCCCCATGGGTTACATATATGCCTGGGGCCGCATAGGTGTACATGTGTGGGGGCCCATTAGTTTATGCTTTTGTATGGGTTAAGGGGGCCCTATGGGTACATGGGGCTCCATCAAGATCCCTCAGCATGGCGCCAGGGGTCCACTCTTCTATTGCTCTTTTTCATAGTTTCGCTCATATAAGCTTTTATGGGAGCGGTTGCCTGATAGCAATATTATAATTATTATAAGCTTTATTCCATTTATGTAAGGTGCATCTAGAAGATCTGTGTAAATAACAATTGCGTCATTATTTGTGTTGATACTACAATACCACCTTAAGTTAACCTTCGTTGTTTTTCTGTATATTGACGAGAAACACTGGACGCGGACGGCCAGCGCCTCGCTGTGGCGTAAAGTGGCAACTTTACTAGCCAAAAATACCTAAAGTCGTTGAATACCCTCGTCTTAATATGGTATGTGCGCTTGACCAAGTCGAAGTATGTCACGGGCGTAGCCATCGGCAAAGCTGGTTTAAAATATACGTGAACGTCTGTGAATTCTAATAACCTTGCTTCATTCTACTATGCTTTCTTCCTAACAAAGGTCTTCCAAAGGGCAGCTCGAACCGTTGATACAGCAGTTCTGAATAGAGAACGGGTGTTTTTTTTGTACCGGATACGGGCTGGCGGAATCCAGAGGACGACGTTCTTCTCCTACAAACGCTGGTTAGTTTGTATCTTGGTTTGAACTGTACTGTAACAACTCATATTCCAAATTCCTAAGTTTATACTTTTAATAGTTATAAATGATTGATGATACTATTATATATTACATAATTTTCAAAGTTTCACTTAACTATAGTGTATAGTATATATTCGATAAAACACGAACACATTGAACACTTCTAAATGGAAATTCCAGAGTAGGTTCGTTAACAACCCAACTTTATTCATTAGCGTGTATTGTCTACTGAATTTATTCGTCAGGTCGAACAAGGCCAACTCTGACAACATTTTCTACTTCTTGAGACTTCACTAAATATTTTCACCGTATTTTGTTTATCTTGCAAACACAGAATGGAAACTTTCCTCGTAATTTAACAAGAGTTTAATAACTTGTTCGTATACGATCAACTCACGATCTGTTGAACTAACTTTTATTTATTGCTGTTGCAATTGAATTAACTTGTACATATTATTGTTGTTATGAAATACTAATTTAGTTCACCATCCATACCTAATCGTTATATTTTTAGGTAGATTTCGATGAAATCGATCTACCTATTGGTTTCTTGACTACTGTCGAATTTAAAAAAAAATTCTTCATAGGAGGTCTAGTTATGACCCCCTGAGTCCGAAATGACCAGTGGTACCATATATACTATATATATATATATATATATATATATATATATATAAGACAATAGTTTGTATTTCAATTGCAAGAGGATAAATAAAACTTCTATTTGTTTCTCTGTAAGTAAAGAATGCAATTTTATTTATCGAGTAGGTTACACACTGATACAATCCTTACAAGACTAACACAATCTCACCTGTAAGTAAAGAAACGACAATAAAAGTTTATTGTTATCACCTCTCGATGCATATAGCTTAACTAAGTATGAAATTAATTAACAAATAAGATTAAAATACAATTCAACGATGTCAGCATATTTGTCCTTTACATCTTTGACAGTGACAGCTCGCTTGACGTGACACGACGCGGCTCACTCACGAACTAGCAGTGCGCGCGAATATTCAAATTAAAGAGATCATTCTCTTTACATCTCCCTCCTCCGGGATGAGAATTGCTCCAGTAATTCTCATGGTAGCCGTACATATTATTCAGCGTTATCCATCATTTATTCCAAAGTCCATTCGAATAAGTTTTGTTATATGGTATAAGCTTGTATTCGTTTTTGTTCTGCCTGTGTTTATTTTGTATATTGTATTCGATATTTTGTCTGTTATTTCAAATGGGCCGATTCTTAAATTGTCCATTTTTTTCCTATTTAATTTGTTTCCGTTTTCAACATATACCAGTTCTCCTATGTTGAATTCACATTGTCTTCTGCCTTTATCAAATAATTTCTTATTATATGCATGTGATCTAATTGATCTTTCAAGTGCTTGTTGTCTATTTTGAACCCATGTTTCTGTATCTAATGGTTGTCGTAGTTCTTGTGGCAAAATGCTGGTGACTTTTCCTTCTAATAGATATACTGGTGCAAAGCCTGTCACTGTGTGCTCGGTTTCGTTATACTTATCTATACATTCTCTTGCAATTGACGTCCAGGATTTCTTTTCATTCTTCTGATTTATTTTGCACCTCATTTTGTTAACCAGTGTTTGGTTCAATCTTTCGTTGAGTCCGTTTGAAAATGGTGTATCTACCGCAGTAAATATTAGTTTTACATCATTAACTGTCAAAAATTCCTTGAATTCTTTTGAATTTAATCCTGGATACTGATCTGCTAGTAATATCTCAATGTTTTCCGTCTCCAGAACTTTTTTTACCAACTTGATGAAATCTGCAGCATTTTGCGTTTTTGATGTCAGAATGAACCCAAATCTTGTAAAATGATCAACTAACAAGTGTAGGTATTTCTTTGTTGATCTTTGTCCTCCAAAGCCACCAATGGTATCTATCGACATTATCTGAAATGGTTTTTCGGCTGGTCCCAGATGTGACATTAATCCGTATTTATCCTGGCCTCTCGATTTATTTTTTATACAGGTTTCACAATTGTTGCATATTCTTTTAATGTTTCTCGTTAAATTCTTTGCTGTATAATAAGGACTGATTTTATTTATCATTTGGTTGATCCCTAAATGACACCATTCGGTGTGTGTTTCCTTTATTAATTTCACACTCGCTTCTTCAGATAATATAACTTTTTCTCTGTTTCGATCTTTTTTGTATAGTATCCCATTTCTTTCGAGTATTTTGGTTTTCTTTTCCTTTATTTTCTCGTTTTTCTGCTGATCTGCCTTAATATCATCTATTGTTATCAGATTCACCGTTTTTAAAATTTCTTCATCATCATCATTATCTTCCAATACTGGGTTTCTACTGAGACTGTCTGCTTCCGTATTATTCTTCCCCGGAATATATTTGATGTTGAAGTCATATTGTGACAAATAAAAAGTTAATTCACCAAGTTCATCATCTGTTCTAGCCTTTATGTTGAGGTTTTCTAGTGGTTTATGATCCGAAAAAACGGTGAACTTTCTTACAATCAACCAATATTGCCAGTATTTGATAGCTTCTTTTATTGCTAAGCATTCAAGGTATATTGTCTTCTTTCTTTTTTGTGAATTATTGAGTTTTTTTGAAAAATAGCCAACTGGTTTTTCTTTACCATTTTTTTGAATCTGTTTTAATATTGCACCTATACCATTCAACGAGGCATCCGTGTAAATTGTAATAGGCAGGTCTTTATCAAATATTTCGAGTACCGGTTGTGAGCATAATATATTTTTTATATTAGAAAAAGTTTCTTCACATTCTTCTGACCATATAAACTGGGCATCTTTCCTCAATAATTTATGTAGTGGATCCAATAATATCGAACTATTTGGTATGTATTCGTGGTAAAAGTTAATCTTTCCCAGAAACTGTCTAATATTCTTTCGGGTTTTGGGTGTTGGAAAATTCCTTATTGAAATAATGTTATCTTTGAGCGGTTGTACCGTATTATTTCCTATTATATGTCCTAGGTATTTCACTGATGTTGCTGCAAATGTGCATTTTTTAAATTTTAATCTGAATCCTTCTTTTATTATTGCTTTGAGTACTTTTTCTATGTGATCTATATGTTTTTCAAACGATTGTGAAAATATTAAGATATCATCAATGTAATTTTCTGTGAAGTCTTTCAAGTTATTATTTCTTAATATATTTGATAAAATTCTCTGGAAAATGGCAGGTGATGTTTTCAATCCAAATGGTAGGCAAGTCCATTGATAATGTCCATCCTGTGTGACAAATCCTGTCTTTTGCCTGTCCTCAATACGTAGTGGTATGGACCAAAACGCGGAATTTATGTCCAGTGTGGTAAAATATTTACAATTTCTTGCTTTAACAATCAAGTCGCTTATCAATGGAAATGGTTGTGCTTGTGGTATGACTATCTTGTTTAGTTCACGAAAATCAATACAGAGTCTCGATTTTGTATTTTCGTTTCTTTTAAACGCCAAGGTAACTGGTGCTGCGAATGGGCTGTATGATTCCTCAATTAAGTTATTTTTTAGTAAATTACCCACCTGTTTTTCTATTTCTATTTTGTCTTCTAATGTGCAACGATATGGTCTTTTGGTACAGTACTTGTCCACCATTAAGTCTATCCGGGCTTCATAATCTGTTACTGTACCTACATCATATTTGTCTTTGGCAAATATAGTATTATAATTCTCTATTAAATTGTGTATTCGGGACTTTTTGATATTGTCCAAGTGATGTAGATTT
The DNA here is from genome assembly GCA_946251805.1 of Cybosia mesomella. NCBI lineage: Eukaryota > Metazoa > Arthropoda > Insecta > Lepidoptera > Erebidae > Cybosia > Cybosia mesomella. The sequence continues at coordinate 17,766,348 of OX276396.1, read as the reverse complement.
GTTATGAAGTCATTTTTATTCACATGCTCATTAAAATTGACTTTAATTTCCTCTATCTCTTCAAATGCACTCATAGTATTTATCTCCCCCTTTGTCTTTTGTAAAAATTTTAAATCTTCATTTTGAGCTAATTTAAATTTTTTTATCATATCCAGTCCTATAATGAAATCTTCAAAATCCAGTTTGTCTACAATAAAAACATCAACATATTCTTCTATATCAAAAATCTTTACTTTTATTCTTATTAAACCTTTTGTGTATGTCACACCATTGACAGTTCTTAATAATATTCTATTTGTATCCGCAGAATCATTCTGTGTTCTAACTAACTTTTTGTTTATCAGAGACACTTATGAGCCTGAATCATATGTTCCATTTATTTGTATTTTGTCTTCTAATAACATATTTATTTTTATCAATGGTGTGATGACTCGTTTTTTGTCTCTTCGCTTAGATTTACTTCTATAACCGAATTACTTCCAATCCTTTTGTTATCTGACCCTTCTTTTTTAAACCAACAAGACTGTTCTGGGTGGTATCGATTACCCTTATTTAAATTCTGACAGGTTTTGCATGGTTTTTTCCCTAAACTGTATTTCTTATTGTCATCTTTTTCTTCCTTTTTTATTTTGAAGTTTTTATTATTTACCAAACTTTCACATTTACTTATTTCATGAAGCAATCTTGTTGAGGTTTCACACTTTTCAGGATCAATTCTGTTTCTAATAAATTCAGGTAAGCCGGCTGCTATAAGTGTGACCAGACTTTTCCCGCCAATATTTTCATCCATATATAATAATAACTTTTCTTTTCTAATGGTGTATTCCATCAGTGATCCTTCTTTATATTTGTAAAATATGGCATACATTCCCGAACTCCATCCTTTATCGGCAAATGTGTCCAAAAATTTATTTTTCCACTCGGACCATCCAGCCTCGATTTTCAAAGTCTTCAATGTTGCCGAGTGCCAATCTGCACATGTTTTGTCCAAAAATAATCTTAATATTTCTATCTTTGTTGTATCTTCCTCAATCTCAAATCGTTTACATTCATTCTCGAATATTTCTATCCATTGTTTCGCATTTGAGAATTTACATACAAATTTCTCAATCATGAATTTTTCTGATATATTTTTCAAATTTAGTAGACCCTTTTTCTTCTGTGTGGATTCTACAATATCTGTTTGTTTTTTTTCTTCTTTTAAATATAGGTCGTTAAACATTAAATTATTATCTTCATCAAAATAGGCTTGAATCATTTCTTCTGTACATGTCATCCATATTGTTCTTTCTTGACCTCTTTGATTTAAACTTTTTCTCACTCTTTTGTAGGTTTCTGTTTTTGTTAGTGCTATGTGACGACTCGCGTATTTATCAGTCTCAGACAGTGTATACTTTTTGTCATCTTCTGTTGTAATTGAGGTTATGGCAATCACACTCGTCTTATTGTCAGTTTGTGATGCTTCCAGCTTAAATGCAAACTGCAATTTTTGTGCCATAATAAACAAGTATTGTCGTTTTATAAGACAATAGTTTGTATTTCAATTGCAAGAGGCTAAATAAAACTTCTATTTGTTTCTCTGTAAGTAAAGAATGCAATTTTATTTATCGAGTAGGTTACACACTGATACAATCCTTACAAGACTAACACAATCTCACCTGTAAGTAAAGAAACGACAATAAAAGTTTATTGTTATCACCTCTCGATGCATATAGCTTAACTAAGTATGAAATTAATTAACAAATAAGATTAAAATACAATTCAACGATGTCAGCATATTTGTCCTTTACATCTTTGGCAGTGACAGCTCGCTTGACGTGACACGACGCGGCTCACTCACGAACTAGCAGTGCGCGCGAATATTCAAATTAAAGAGATCATTCTCTTTACATATATATATAACTTCGGGAGAAAAGCCTGCGCCAGAACCTTGTTTGCGTTTGATATTGGATAATAACTGTTGCCCACCTTCGTGAAATACTGATCCCGTTCCCGCAACTCATAGGAACCTTCTACTACTTTTTTAATTAATCTGCATCAGAATCCCCGTAATTTCACCAATGATAAGTAAAATATAAGTGTTTATAAAATTATTATTGTTGGCGAGACGCCAATTTGCAGTCTTAATCGACGAGTACCCTTTTTTTTTCGTGCGGAAATCCCTTCAGATACCCCCCCGCCGGCCAGCGGGGGCGGTTATGTCAGGCTTGAACCGACTAAAACTGCACGCCGTCTCGGGTCTTCAGACGCCGGGGTGTACGGTTGCTCATAGAGCATATCACTCGCACCCCGACTGACCCTGGGCCATCTCATCATTAAGCGACCTCCGGCGCCTGAGTCGCCTGCGACGCGCGGCGATCATGTTGCAGGCTCGGCGGGCCGGGAGAGTTCTGAACCTCTCCCGGGCGCGCTCCGCCATCTCCTTCGCGAGCATTACATGCTCGCAGAAGGAGGTGGCGGCGGCCCACGCGCTCGCGCTCCGCTTCATTGCCGCAATCATGCTACCGAGCGAGAGGACTCCCACCCCGATGGCTGCCACGAGGTCACGCCTCGGCGCCTTCCACGCCGGGCAGTCCACCAGCTAGTGCAGCCCTGAGTCCTCGCTAGCGTCGCAGTGATGACACTCAGGCGTTGGCTCCTTCCTGATGCGATGCAGGTGGTCTCCGAAGTACCCCTTCCCGGAGACCACCTGCGTCAGTCGGTACGAGATGCTTCCGTGTCGCCTCTCTAGCCAATCCTCCATGATGGGCCTTACCGCCGCTATTGCGGCGTGCCCTGCGCTTGGTCGCCAAAGTGGTTCCTTCCACTCCACCACGATGGCCTGGCGGAGCTGGGACTGCACGGCCTCGATTTCTCGAGGCTTGGGGTTCCGTCCCTGCTCCCGCGCCTCCTTTCGCCACTGGTACAGTTGCGAAAGGGCTCTCGCCTCCATTTCCCATGGCGGAGTTCCGGCAAGGAGACTCGCCGCCTCGAAGGAGATCGGGCGGTACCCGCGGATGACCCTGATGGCCATCACCCGCTGCGGAGCGCGCAGCATCCGTAAACTTCCGGCCTTCAGGGCCTCCGTCCATATTGGGCACCCATACAGGGCCATGGAGCGCACGATCCCCACGTAAATCGACGACTACCTTTCCACGAATACATAGTAGATTCTGTGTTTTAAACTAATAAACGTCGGTAGTTTAGTGGTTAAGAAGTAGGCCTTACTTACTGTTAGGTATTGGCATATTCGCTTAACTACCTCCGTCCTCCATGAGCGCAGGCCTGGGGGTGGCAGGTGAGGCCGCCTGTCACCCCAGCAGAAGCAGGCCGGGACGGTGGGGCGACTAGCGCCCCTCCCCCAAACCGGGGCAAGACGGGGACACCGTGGTTCCCAAACCCGAGGGGGCCATCTCGAAACCGGAGATGGCCCAGGGTCAGTCGGGGTGCGAGGGATATGCTCTATGGGCAACCTTACACCCCGGCGTCTGTAGACCCGAGACGGCGTGCGGTTTTAGTCGGTTCAAGCCCGACATAACCGCCCCCGCTGGCCGGCGGGGGGGGGTATCGGGGGTATCCGAAGGGATTTCCGCACGAAAAAAAAAAGAAAAAAAAGGTATTGGCATATTTGTCACTATTTATCTTTATTGGGTACTTGGGTATGTGGGCGTCGCAGTTTTGAGAATATACGTTGTATCGACTACACGGTGTATTATTTGACAGTGGCGAGAAAGATTTAAAGAGACTTTTGACCATGTCTATCGGGATAAACCGCGAATTCGACGTGCAAAATGGAAATTGGCGTTTGTATTGTGATCGGTTGGACGTCTTTTTTGACATAACATAACATAACATAACATAAACTCACGCCTTTATCCCCGAAGGGGTAGGCAGAGGTGCTAGCACCCACATTTTGCCAGTTTATATTTAGGTCCCAATAGGTGGCGAGCCTATTGCCATTAACCGGGCACTTATAAACCTGCGATAAATACACACATAACTTCGAAAAGCATCGAAAAGTCATTGGTGTGTGCCATGGTAAAACCTGGGATCGAACCCGAGACCTCGTCTCAGGAGTCCATTACCCATACCACTAGGCTACCGCGGCCGTATATTTAGGCGAAGGAGAAGGCGGAGCGCGTCTGGGAGAGGTTCAGAACTCTCCCGGCCCGCCGAGCCCGCAACATGCTCGCCGCGCGTCGCAGGCGACTCAGGCGCCGGAGGTCGCTTAACGACCATGAGCGCAGGCCTGGGGGTGGCAGGTGAGGCCGCCTGTCACCCCAGCAGAAGCAGGCCGGGACGGTGGGGCGACTTTAATGACATTAAAGTGGAAAAAAGTGCCAACGTTGATTGCTATGGGGGGTGAAGCGGAATATGCACTTCTGGTTAATTTAGCGAGCCTAGAAAAACCAGTGTGAACCTCTGCCTACCCCAGGTGTGAAGTTATGTATTTATGTAGAAAAACCATCTGCGTTGCCTTATAACAAACTTGTGGAGTTGGTGGAGAAATTTGTACAACCGAAACCATCATTACTAGCCGAGGGATATAAATTCCGACAGTGTCGACAAACAACTGAACGAACGATAGCGCAGTTTGTAGAACCATTAAAAAAAGCTGTCTCGTAACTGTGTATTTGTTGCGAATCTAGATGAGAACTTAAGGGATCAGTTTGTGTGCGGCATAGCATGGCATCCGACAAAGGTTGTTTGCGGAGAACGAGATTAGTTATGCACAGTCATTGATATTGGCGCTGTCACTCGAAGCAGCGGAGCGGGACGCATTCGCTGTAGAAGGCAATAGCGACGGTTTGTCGGCGGCTAAAGTGTCGGGGGTGGATGCATCGTTCGTTAATCAGCTGCATTCTATATTATGCTCAGGTTGCGGTGATCGGCGCCATCAATACAAAGATTGTAAATTTCGGGACTATGTGTGTATTAGGTGCAACAGAAGATCGGTACGGGTGAACCTCTGAGGCGGATGTGCCTAATGGAAGCAGATAAATGTCGACAATTACAGCGGCAAGTACATTTCGCGTGGATCGGCTGGGTACAGAGGAGGACGCGGCAGCGTTGTAGGGAGCCGTGGGGGCTGCGGGGCGAGCCATGCGGGCCGTGCGGCCGCACGCTCACACAGCGGGTCGGCTGGGCGACTGGGCAAGGGGAACATGACGAGTGGGAGCATGGGAAGACGAACGAGACGGTCTTACAAATAGACGAGGCCGTAAAGGCGACCTGCGCGGCTTGCGGGGTAAGCGCAGCGTTGGCGGATGTGCCGCCCGCACACGCACTGCTTTCTTGGTCCTGGCCGAGTAGGCCCTGAACCAGATTACATTTTTATTTTTAGGCCCGATAGCAGGTGAAAAATATTTGGTTGTTATTGACGCGTGCTCCAAATGGACTGAAGTTCTTAGAATGAAAACAACATCTGCAAAGGCAGTAATAACGAAGGTTAGAGAGGTTTGAGCAAGGTTTGGCATACCAAAGCAGTTGGTTAGTGACAACGGACCACCTTTTTCTAGCGATGAACTAAACACATTTTGCAAAAATAATAACATTGAAAATATTTTATCAGCACCTTACCACCCAGCGTCCAATCGGGCGGCGGAGAACGCTGTAAAGATTCGTAAAAAAACTCCTGAAATCCTGGCCATTACAGTACCGACGTGAACCCACTCCTAACACAAGCAATTTGGCTTCACTGGTGGGTTTAGGGGGAGTACTAGTAATTCAGGTTATTACTATTCTTTCAAAAATCTACTTCTGTGCTAAATTTCATCCGGATCCATTCATAGTTTTTACGTGAACAGACACACATCTTCACACATACACATACATACACACTCACACACACTAAGAAATCCATTCGGTATATATTATTGTCTTTAGAGATGTGCTAGCCCTCTCGTACTCTAAAAATTTAAAGAAAAAATATATTTTATTATTTTCTCGTAAACTTTTTGATTAATCTGAGCGAATATAAAATATGCCAAACCGAATATACCAATCACATTCCAGTTCTTTGGTTCTTGTTTTATTCGCATGTTTGTCTTTAGGGTATCACTCTTACGAATATCCGAATAGTGCCAGAAACGAATAAATTTTTATACAGTACTCCAGTCAGAAGCGCTTGCTTCAGAAGTCTGCTCTAAACCGATTTTTTTTTAATTTGGTGGATTTCAACTTGAGATGACATGTGGGATAAATAATTTATGGTGATGTGTGTCTAAAATCGTAAAATAAGAACTGATTAGTAGAAAAAGTGACTGAAAAATAAACAAATAGGTCTTCTATGAAATTACAATAGCAATTTTCCTTTTGTTATCTTCTTCGCCTTTCGTACAGTCATGCTTTTGATAATAGTAAATCCGAATTCGATTAAATAAAATAACAAAAGTTATTTTAACAACTAAACCCACATAGTGCCTCTCACTCACCCATATAATCGAATAAACCAGGTATGCCCTAGAAAAAAAATCCCTGAGACCCCGACCCGAACGTTGGTGGCTACGTTGGTGACCCTGCCGTCCCCGAGCGAGCTCAGGAAGACAATGATGGCTAATCCGATTCATCACACCCAGGTCCGTGCTCATGAAGGACAGATAGCATTCTGCGATCACCGCCACCCGGTGCACCATCTGAAGCACGGAAGAGTGCTAGACCTCTCTTATTCCTTTTACGCCGCAGAAGCCTCGCAAGCAAAGGGGGTGGTATTCCACGCACTCTCGCTCAGCACCAAGGCCTTCGGCGAGAGGCGAAATACAAGGCGCCGTTCCATCTACGCTGAACACTACCAGTGTGTGAAGTGCGTTGACTATTGACTTTTTATACCGCATGTCTTGATTATAAAGCCAAAACTAAACATGGGCAATGTCGAGCAAACTCAAATAAGTGTGAATGACTACAGATTAGAACAAATCTCAAACATCAGAGTACAAATAAGGTGTGCGATTTAACACGTCATGTCGTATCCGATGAAATATCGAAAAAGTTCAGGATGTCGAGGCTTGTTCACTTTACCTCTGTGTAATGTAAAAGGGCTTCTCTTCAATGCGTCTCGAAACTTAACAAATGACACCACGTAAAAGTTTTAAGCCTGAATTATTCATTCGTCAGCAGTATCCCTGAATATGTAATATTAATGTTTTTCTTTTTTTCCATTTGCGTATAGACTGCTGGACTAACTCCTACAATAGAATGACTTTTAAGAGCTTTTGTTTATAATTATTTTGAATATTATAATTGTTTGAATAATTTTAAAACTTGTTTTGATTTTAAAGAGTTTTGATAATTTGAATACACTTAAACAGTAACTTGTTTTAATGAAAATTTTGTAGGCATTTTTCCATTATTACTGATCTAAAAGAATAATCACCGAAAGCCTATATCACTTTTAGTTTTAAGGCGAATGAAAAGACGTTCGAAATTAAAGAGAGTTCCTTTGACGAGCGCCTGATCTGTCGCAGCTCATTGCACAATATTCTAACAACTGAAGCGTGAAAAGCAGCTACCATTTAAAATGTTCAGATGCGCTTTGCTTATAACGTTATTATTAAATATGATTTTTAACCTGTTTGATTGAAAGAAGATAACAGAATTATGATTTAAGATGTAGGTAGGTACTTTATAAAAGCCTTAGAAATAGTAATATGGGACCCATTTATTATTCTGGTTCAAAGAAAAAATATAGAAAAACTAAATCCCACGCTAGTAGAACGATTTCTAAATAAAATAACAATTTTACCAGCAGTAAAAAGTACGTACCGATCATAATTTAGCTCGCTGAATGTAAACTGTGTAAAGCATGTACTTTACTGGCATAAACACACATTTCTTGTGTATTCGCCCACAAGAAAGACCATATCATTAATATCAAGACGTAAACCTGTCAAGTGCAGAATATGACAAACAAACAAAAATAAATAAAATTCGGGATCAGATTTTTGGCAGCATTATAAATGCAATTTCTAGAGATGGCTAAATCCATTTTCGAGTCATTCTCAAATGTAACAGATTAGCTTATAGTTCAACAATATTTGTTTTGCCTTCAACGTTCCTCAACAGAGAAACTATTTTACATGCAGTCGTTAGCATTCGTGTGGCTAACTATCGACAGTTGCACTTAGTTTTGAAATTCAGTTACATTATCGACAAGTTACATTATCAATAAAGCGAGTACAATTCACAGTTATGATTAAATACTGTACGGGTATCTATCGGTACTTAATCTCTTGACTTAACAACTTTGAAAATGACTTACGGTTTATTTCATATTTAACCGACTTCCAAAAACGAGGAAGGTTCTCAGTTCGTCGGAATATTTTAATATTATTATTATTATTATTTCCAACGGGGACGCCGATGACCTGGCGGGTGATCAACCCTTCTTCAGTGGGTCATTTCACCCATTTCCCCTGATCCTTCCTTCTGGGAAGGATGTGGTTACCCGGCAATCACGGCGTTCCGTCGAACCTACCTGTGTCCTTGCAAAATCTTACGATCTGGTCCACCTTCAGATCCTCCAAGTCTTCTGTGTCCAATGTATCCAACCCCATTGTCTCCCATCTTATGAGTGAGTACATGGGGCATTCGCCGAGCAGGTGGAAGCTGGTCTCGTCACCGTCCATGCACTCTGGGCATCTGGGGTCGGTTTTCACGCCTATCAGTGTCAGGTGCCTGTTCAGTCGGCTGTGTCCTGTTAACACTTCTATGACGAGCCTCATGCTTACTCTTGGGAGTTTTATTAGTTGGCTCGTCCTTTTTTTGTCTAGGCCTTTTATGAATATCTTCGACTGTCTCATGCCTGTCGATGATTTCCATCTCCGGTTGGTCTCTACTTCAATGCTTCGGCTGATGACTCCCTTGGTTATTTTGTGGGCGATTGGCAACCGGGGCTCCGGGCCAACCTGGTTTTCATCAGCTCCTTTCCTGGCCAGTTCATCTGCTATTTCGTTGCCCGTGTTGCCCTCGTGTCCGGGTACCCAGGCAATCGTAACGTCAGCTGTTCTGGACAACTTTTCCAATGACTTTTTGCACTCTTTGACAACAGCTGATGTTGTCTCTACTTTACCAAGTGCCTTCAGCGCTGCCTGGCTATCGCTGTAGATGGTGACCTTTCCCATGTTGTTTAGGTGGCCTGCCATTTCTGCGCATTCCATGATAGCGAAGATTTCTGCTTGGAAGACACTTGCAAACTTTCCTAGGGGTATTGACCTTTTTTCCTCTGTACCGTCTGAGGACTTGATGTGTACTCCGGAGCCAGAGAGCTTGGTTATTTCCTTTCTGGAGCCGTCTGTGTAGCAGATGGTGCCATTGGTATTCATCTGCCAGTCGTCTCTCGGTCCTATGTGTATTCTGTACTTCTTATCAAAGGTCTTTTCTTTCTTTATCAGATCATTGTTTGAAAGGATCATTGATAGTTTTTCTTCGTAGTCTTGACTGATCATGGCATGGCCCTCATCAAATGTGTTGCCAGTCCATAGGCCAGTACTTTTCAGTTTGAACCATTGTTCAATCGCTCTCTTTTTCGTTTCCAAATCTAGGGGGTTCAGGCCCAGTATGATCTCAAGCGCGGCCGTGGGTGTAGTCCTCATCGCGCCGGTGGTCATCAGGGCCGCCAGTCTTTGGACTTTGTCTAATTCTTGTTTGTTCCTTCCTATGCTGGCTTTATGCCACCATACTAGGGCACCGTGTAGGATTCTCGGCATGATGATTGCCTTATAGATCCAGAGTACTGTGGCTGGCTTTATTCCCCAGCTTCTTCCTATTGCACTTTTGCATTGCATCATGGCCATTTTCGCCTTTGAGCATGCGTTGCTTATATGAGTCTTGAAGGTCAGCTTGCTGTCCAGTGTGACACCCAGATACTTGACTTCTTTCACTACTTCCAAGTCATGATTATCTAGTCGTACTGGTTCAGCACTTCCAATTTTCCTTTTGTTGGTGAAAAGAACTAGTTTGGTTTTGTCAGGGTTGAGGTTGAGGCCTTTGCTCCTGCACCATCCTAGTGCTTCTTTCAGACCTCTGTTCATGATATTGCACATGACACTGAGGACTTTGCCTGTGATTAGGAGCACACCGTCGTCAGAATATACCTGTGTATATATGTGCATCCTGTTTATCTTGTTGACTAGCTCGTCTATTAGCAGGCACCACAGTAGTGGCGATAGACATCCACCTTGAGGGAAGCCTCTCCTAGCTATCACCGTGCGCCTTGTTCCTGCTATCTCTGCTTGTATCAATCGGTGTTTTAGCATGTTTTTCACCCATTCTGATATGTCTTTATCTATGCCTTCGCGGTTTAGGGTATCCTCTATTGAGGCCGGAGTTGCCTTGTCAAAGGCACCCTCGACATCGAAGAAGCAACCCAGTGCGTATTCTTTGTTGCTTATGGATCTTTGCACTTTGTTTACCAAGTTGTGGAGTGCTGTCTCAGTTGACTTGCCTTCCATATACGCATGTTGGTTATGGTGAAGTGGAGATCCGCTTTTGACTATTTGTTCTCTTATTATTCTGTCTAATATTTTCTCTAATGTCTTGAGTAAGAATGAGGAAAGACTAATACATCTGAAGGCTTTTGCCTCTTGGTACGTAGCCTTCCCAGGTTTAGGTATAAAGACCGCTCTTACTTCTCTCCATTTCTTTGGGATGTATTTCATTCTGATGCTGCTATTGTATAGAGCCAGAAGATCATCACTTATGTACTTGATGGCTGTTTGCAGCATTTTTGGGAAGATCTCGTCCGGTCCAGCGGCTTTATAGGGCTGGAATGACCGGACACTCCACATTATGTGCTCTTTTGTGATTAGTGCCTTTCCCATCGTCTCCACTGTGGGATTCGTATCAGCTGGCGTTTCATCACCTGTGTGTTCTTCACATTCTGGAAAGTGTGTTTCCAGCATCACTTCTAAGATCTTTTCCGGGTCGGTTATTAGTTCGTCTCCGTTCTTGATACTTCCTAGTTTGCAGGTGTTGGTTTTTGAGAACATTTTTACTAGACGCGCTGCGTCGGGGTATTTCTCTACTCCTTCGCAGAAAGCTTTCCAGCTGTTTCTGTTCTCCCTTCTGCATTCTTTCTTAAATATGTTTCTTTCTCTCTTGTATATGAACCAGCTTTCCTCATCGCCCTTTTTTTGAGCCTTTCTGAGAGCTCGTCTGGTCATTTTCCTTTTCTTCTCTAGTGCCCTTGTCCACCAGGGCTGTCCTTTACCTGGTTTGATCTCTTTGAGTGGGCATGCCTTATGGTATGCTTCTCTTAGGGCTTCATCCAGTCTGTTGGCCTCTTTTTCTATCTCTCTGCTGTCTTTTAACGAGGTCTGGTTACCTGGGCTCCACTTTTTTATGTGAAGTTCATATGTAGTCCAGTCAGTTTTCCTCGCATTCCTAACTAAGGTTTTCTCAATTTTGGTTCCCAGACTAAAAGTTATTCGTCTGTGGTCCGATTTCGAGTCGCTTTCGTCTACTTTCCAGTCTGTTATGTACCGGCTTATCCTGTCTGTGGCGATAGTGATATCCAGTACTTCTCTTCTAGTTTTGGTAACGAATGTTGGCGTATTGCCTTCGTTTATTATGTCAAAACCTGTTGTGCTTATAAAGTCTAATAGTAAGTCACCTTTAGTATTGCAGTCCGTGCTGCCCCATACCACATGATGGGCATTGGCATCACAACCTAGAATAATCGGAATGTTCTTACCTTGGTATTTTCTTATTATTTCTTCCATTTCTTGTGATGGTGGTTTGAAGTCTGTCTCACTGGGCAGATATGCGGAGACTAAAAGCACCCTCTCTTTGTTGCCTGTGTTCGTCTGTATTATCACTGTGGCACTAGCAAGGTCACTGTAACAATCTGTCTTTATTATTCCTAACGATCTTACCCTACTGCTGGCATATATGCATGCCCTAGGAGTTGACTCACCCATTTCGTGGTAGATGATTTCTCCTCCCAGGGAGCTGAGCCCTGACACACGTCCTTTAACGACGTATGGTTCTTGCAGTAGAGCAATGTCTATTTTCTCATCCACCACGTGTCTGCAAAGCTCGATCATGGCGTCGCGGCAGTGGTGTAGATTTACTTGAACTATTCTTATTTTTTGTGTGTGTGTTTGTGGTGTGTTATTGTTTTTGTGCATGTTTAGTGTTATTGTGCCTGTGTGTCTGTGAGTGTTAATGCTCCCTCCCTATTTTCGTCACATCGGTGGACTCTTGCCCAGCCAAGACGGTTGCAGTAATGCAACGCTTGGTGGGGGAGTCCGGTCACTCCGTGTCGTAGGGAGGGGGTGTTCTGTGTGTTGTTCTGGGGGTATCTGTTGGTGGGGCGTTTGGTTTGCGGTCGTCACCCCCTTTGAGGCTCCCGTCCGCGCTCCGTCTTCCCCTCCTTCAGGCCCAGAGCGGTGTGTTTCTGGCGCCTGTTGTGTGCTGTTTGGGATCGAGCACAGTCGGTGCGGTCTGCCTTCGTCAGTGGCTCCCCTCTGCGGGGCTGCAGACTGATCGTTACTGCCGCTTTCGACAGGTTCTTCTCCCGGTGTCTTGGTGTGGAGGTTGGTGGGATGTACTGGACATGTGCACTTTTCGGGGACTTGAGTTGGTCCTTTTCCCAGGACCCGGGCATACACTTGTGTGGCTTGATAGTTGAGCCACACGTGGGCTTTCGCTACGTCTTCCGGGACTCCCACCACAAGTCGTACTCCCAGAGGCAGAATTTCCTTGCGGTTGCAATATTTTAATATAATTAGTTTCTAGTGTAAATAATAATGAATCTAAGCACATGATATGACTGAGAATTATTTTGTGTGCAGTCATTTTTCTATTCACCGTTACAAGAAATTGCTCAGATTAGTAGTTACTATTGGATTTCAGAGTTTAGAACAGGATCGTGCTAATTCTAAATGCCAGGTAGTTTTGGATGATGATAGAGAATCAAAGATTAGCCAACAATTCCTTGCTTGAAGCCTACACTATATTATCTATATATAAATACGTAAAGGGTAAACTTTAGAACCCCTTTTTGCGAAAATGTTGCGGAACGAGGAGTATGAGATTTAGCATAGTTATAGTTTATATGGAGGTGCAGAATGCTATTTTTTTTTAAGTTATGCATAAAAATATATTAAATCACTAAATAAAACATTACATTCACTACCATGTATTTGAAACACACACTAACCCATGTTACTTACATAAGTTTATACCGCCAATTTCAAACGTATTATGACGTATTATTGTTCACAGTTGACGCATATAAAATTTTAAAAAATGCAGTCAACTTTAACTTTCTGATAACCTCAAAAAAGGTTGATTTTTGACGATCCCTAGTATTTATTATTGGGGGGGCAAGGGGAGAACGGAACCAACAGCTTATCCGACCCAACTGTCAACCTCACCTGCACGCGTCAGTGGTTCTGCTTAGAATAGCTGGCGGCGGTGACCTTTGGGGGCATCGCGGTGCTCCCTGCTAGATAACGGACGAGGCACTGGCGACCGAGCATAGGCGGTATAACCTAACCCCCAGATGGGCAACCTTCTGGCAGAGGCTACAGCGGCCTGGGAAACTAAATCTTCCCTAAAATGTCTGGTGCAGAAGGCAACGGGAAACCACTGCACTATACTCCCAAGAAATCCAGTATGAGTTTGAGAACACAAAGAGATAGAATGGCATGCAATCCGGCCGCAACCCGGCGCCATGTTGATTCCAGGTCACATGGTGTGAAATATGCTACTGGCCATACTGACGTGACTCGCCAGGCACAGTGTGGGAAGAATGCTACTGGTGAAAGAACAAATTCATCTACCAACCAAAGATCACTCAGAAAGGCTATTGCACTAGCAACATGGAATGTCCGTGGCATGATCCAACTACTAAAGAAGGAAATTATTGATAAAGAACAACAGGCCTATAAGCTGGATATATTAGGGATCAGCGAGACACATATGAGAGGCACAGGGTTCTACAAAACGAGCAGAGGGCACACAATATACTTCTCTGGCCCTGAAAACGAGAGCCGCAATGGTGTGGCTATATCTGTATCCTCAGAAGTCGAGAAATGTGTTCTTGGATACAACCCGGTAAGCGATCGCATAATCACGGTGAAGATAAACACAAAACCCTGTCTTCTCAATATAATTCAAGTGTATGCACCTACGGCAAGCGCCAGTGAAGCCGACATTGACGCATTCTATGCAAAACTTGAAGACACCTTTAACTCATTACCCAAAAGGGATTGAATGTCTTAATAGGAGACATGAATGCTAAAATAGGATGCACGAAGAATGATTCACACCTAAGGGATGTTGTGGGACGATATGGACTTGGCGTACGAAATGACAGAGGCGAACGATGGCTGCAGTTCTGTGCGGCAAACTCTCTCTCCATAATGAATACCCGATTCAAACAACATCCTCGACGACTTTACACGTGGATATCGCCTGGGGATAGAACCAGAAATCAAATCGACTATATTACCGTGCCTCAGAGATGGAAATCGTGTATTTTAAATACCAAAACCTACCCAGGTGCCGATTGCGACAGTAATCATGCCCTTCTAGTGGCGAAAATGATAATTAAACTGAAAAAATGTCAACGCGTTATCGACAAACAGAAACGACGGCTTACACCCGGAGAACAGATACATTTTAAGACACGATTTCAGGAAATGATGGAAGCGGGCACATTGATGGACAGTAACTCAAATGTGAATGATAATTGGAGGAATTTTAAAGAGCTATTGTTATCTGCTCACAATGAAAGTCTCAGGAACATGCGTGACATACCCCGAAGTTCTTGGTTATCTGAGGAGACATGCAAAGACGCAGCAGGGAAGATAAAACCAGTACTTTAACAACATGTGTACTGAGATCGAAAATCATGCTGAGAAAGTTCACACCCGAGATCTTTTTATGAAAATCAAACTCATAACGCGGGACTTCAAAGTGAAAACTTGGGCGGTGGAGGATGCCAGTGGGATTTTACTAACAGAAATTGATAAGGTAGTAGAAAGGTGGCGAGGCTATTGTGAAGATTTGTGCGCTGATGCTTTGACAAATTCACTGAACCCCGCCATAGCCTAGTGGACACTCCTATGGAACCAGACATACTAAAATCCGAAATTGAGTATGCTCTGAAGAAGTTAAAACCAAACAAATCAGCCGGTAGCGACTGTATTTTCGCTGAAGACTTAAAACTCATAGGAGATACCGGAGTGCACTTCCTACAAAACCTGTGTAATCAGATCTGGAGTACAGGTGAATGGATTAGTGACTGGCAGGAATCTGTTTTAGTACCACTGCACAAGAAAGGGTCAACTAAGTCCTGTGGCAACTATCGGACTGTAGCGCTTATATCCCATGCAAGTAAAGTTCTGCTTTATGTGATCAACGAACGCCTCAAAGCTTACCTTCAGTGGCAGATACCAGCAGAACAAGCGGGATTTGTGAAAGGCCGAGGCACACGGGAACAGATTGTGAATGTCAGACAGATCATCGAAAAGTGTCGCGAGTTCAACATTCCAATGCTGATGTGCTTCGTCGACTACTCGAAAGCGTTCGACTGTGTCAGATGGGAATATTTATGAAAAATATTAATAGAAATGGGAGTACCCAGACACATCACCAGTCTCATTGCAAACCTCTACCAAGATAGCAACATGGTTGTAAAGGTAAACAGTACCTTGTCACAGCCCTTCAAGCCTAGAAAAGGTTTTAGGCAAGGATGTATTCTCTCGCCGATCCTCTTTAACATATACGGAGAGTACATTATGAGACGAGCCTTAGACGGTTGGGAAGGTGGAATCTCAGTTGGCGGCAAAAAGGTCAGCAACTTGAGATATGCGGACGACACTACTCTCTTTGCATCATCAGAGCAAGAACTGGCTGAACTGTTATCTAGAGTGGAAAAAGAGAGTGAATCAGTCGGCCTCAGTATAAACAAGGCAAAGACCAAAGTGTTGGTAGTAGACAGACCTGGTACACTGATTCGCTCCCATGAGCTCAATGATCTTGAATTTGTAAATCAGTTTATATATCTTGGCTCTCTTCTGAGCAGTGACGGTGACAGCGGGAAAGAGATCGCTCGGAGAATTCAAATGTCGAAATCAGCAATGTCTAAACTCAATAAGGTATGGAAAGATCGTAACATATCTCGCAGAACTAAAGTGAGGCTGGTACGCACATTGGTGTTCTCAATCTTCTTTTATGGCGCTGAATCCTGGACCATGAGGAAAACGGAGAGAGCACGGATTGATGCTTTTGAGATGTGGTGTTGGAGACGGATGCTACGCATTCCTTGGACCGCATACCGAACCAATGTGTTTATACTCAAGGAACTCAGCATAACAACAAGGCTGTCCACTATCTGTTTCCAACGGATACTACGAGATTTCGGCCACATGGCTCGTGCAAACCCTGATAGCTTGGAAAAGCTGATGGTAGTTGGACAGGTTGACGGGAAAAGACCACGCGGTCGCTCACCTACTCGTTGGTCGGACGCAGTCAAGAAACTTACTGGCCTGCCAATACCAGAAGCTATCAAGACCGCCGCGGATAGAACCAGATGGAGAAATTTAGTGCATCGGGTTGTCGAAGAGACTGCTACTACTGGACACGACCTTCAGCAATGAAGATAGCGACTAAGAAGAAGTATTTATTAATCTATCAAGCTCTTCATTTATGTAATCAACCTATGAGCAAACTGAATGAATACTCATTGAAAAATAAATTTTGAAAACTTTGTTTATTTTGTAAAACAAAGATTTCAAAATGATTCCGTTATTAACCAGAATAATGAATAATTACTTCGGGCCACCAACCAGGTGGACACCGAAGTTTTAAAATCACGCAAAAAAAATCATAATCTTACACCCACTTTTTATGACTTTTCTCGACGTTTCACATGATTATAAGTCTAATTAAGCAAAAAAAAATATTGTGTTGGTCTGTCTGTTGGTCTGGATGTCTGGATGTCTGTTTACGCAATAACACAAGAACCACTTATCCGATTTAAAAAATTCTTTCGCCAATCATCTTGTTTGGTTAATGGGAAGAACTGATTAGATTTTGGGGTTTGTACGTTCAAGGTTTCGGGTACCTACCATACAAATTGTCCCTAAAAAATCATTTTTTTGTGTTTTTGACGTCGAAGACATTTGATTTGATTTCATTTTCTTCGTATTTATTGCTCAATATATAAAGACGCGTCGAATAATATGCATAAATCCTAAGATCTGTAATTTTGAATAAAAATACTGCAACAAAAATATCTAAGTTTGGCCCGAAGTTTGACAATCACTGTGTGATTTCCGCCCCACTAGATTTTAATGAATTATATACCTACATAAATGCTGCATTAAAACTAGAATAGAATAATGATGATAGGGCACCTAGATCTACTGGAGCCAGGTCAACCTCAATTGCTAGTCAGTACACCTGCTGATTAACAACGGCAAGGCTCTGATGTAGACTTTCATATCGGGGTTGGGATATCAGATGGCAGTTGCTCCCATAGATGCCAAATCGAAAAGAAGAGAAAGAGTAAGCGGACCCTGAAATCTTTACGAAATTTATTAGTTCAGCAGATCACAGACATTGTCAAAAACCGGACTATACCTCATCACATACACCTGTAAGTTGATGAAGTAGTAAAATGTGAAGTCTCGAAACTCCACAGAGTTACCCACGTATAAAAGGTTTTTGAATGTTAAACGCTAAACATTTCATAACAAATATATTAAGGAATCGGGTAGAATTGATTTCGATACTACATATAAACCTCTATTTCGAACGAATTGTTAATGTAAAACGAGTGCACACACTTCTTCCGGCATGTTAACAAAGTGATAGAAGGAATCTGTCCTAATTTCGCCCTTCTAGCTGCGATAGTTTAGCTCTACGTTGATGAGTCAGTCAACCGAAAAGGCTTTATACTTCATAATAAATAACTGCAAATATCACAATAAAATAACTTAATACGTGTTGGGATCGTACGATTCGCCAGTTATGTTTACGTCCCAATGTAATAGGGGACGAGCCTATTGCCATCTATTGGGCACATTACTAAGCGAGCGATAATAAACATTTTTAATACACACATAACTACGAAAAGTCAGAGATGATGTGTGCCCGGGGCGACTGGGGATCGAACTCAAGACCTCGTCTAGGCAGTCCGTTACGTACACCACTAGGCTATCGCTATAATAGAAACACATAAATGAATTATACATACATACAGTCAATCAGACTCAATACAGCCATAATATTGCTCAAAACACACATAGACAAATTATAATCCAACCCTGATATAGTTAAGCAATTTCGGAATGGATTTTAGGCCGCGCTATTTCTCGATGAGTTTAAACCAGCATTGTATGAATAAATTACCAAGAAGCCTACCATGAAACGTATATCGGAAGTTATGGATCGAAGTTTCGGGCAACTGGCACCGTGAAACGTATTCAGGCCCGTAGCCAGCTGTTACACCCTACCGAAAGACATCCGAAGTAACTTAATGGCACCTTTTTTTTTTCGTTCGCAAATCCCTTCAGATACACTCCCCCCCCCCCCCGCCGGCCAGCGGGGGCGTTTATGTCGGGCTTGAACCGACTAAAACCGCACGCCGTTTCGGGTCTACAGACGTCGGGGTGTAAGGTTACCCATATCCCTCGCACCCCGACTGACCCTGAGCCATCTCCGATTTCGAGATGCTACTTCATTCATACAAGTATACAGTATAAAAGTACCAGGATAAAATGTATGATTTACGTTCCATTATTTTCAACAGATAACGTGTGATTAAGCAGCAGACGAACAAACATCAAAATGTCTTCACTAACTTTTACATTTATATTATTAGTATGATTGTGATATTAACTCGGAATATTAATCTTACTTAAAAATTGAACACACTCAAGTAGCCATATAGTAGATCAATAAATTCATTTATAGTAAACGTCCTCAGTAAACCGAACGCGTAAGAACAAAAAGTATATGGGGCCGTACTAAATTTTCAGAGCCGAATTAAAACTCACCTGTTAGTTGGCACACCTGCCAATCAACGGACGGGGCTCAGGTGCATGCTTTTCTTACGAAGTTAGGAATTCAGGCGACGGTCGTTCGCGTAATATCCATAATTAGCCAAAATATAAACAAATGGATCACTGGGCTCTAGGCTCCGAGGGCAATAGCCTTAGAAGCAACTGGGATCATCGTCGAAAATAATGATGACATAACAAAATTAATATTATAATAATAATAAGAATAAGGGTACGGACAATGCTGACCACATTCCGAATGCACCATCCACGTTCATCGGTAATGAGGTTGTATATCCCGCGGAAATTGGACGGTCGTGGTTATATAAATGCCAAGACCCTTCATAACCGCGAGATATACAACCTTAGAGAATATTTCCTACGTGTAGATTCCGATATGCATCGCGATGTGGTCGCAGTGGACAATGGCCTAACCCCTCTCGCGTTGGCTAAAGAGAACTAGCGCAAACCTGTAGTACTTGGTACTGCTGATCGCAGGGATGTATGGAAGGGCAAAGAGCTAAAGGGACGCTTTTATCGGGCCTTAAATGGGACCGATATAGATTTAAAAGCGTCTGTATCTTGGCTACGGTTCGGTGATCTTTTTGGAGAAACCAAAGGTTTTATCTTTGCAATTACGGACGAAGTTGTAATGACGAACAACTACCGGAAGTATATTCTGAAGGACGGTACGGTTGACATCTGTCGGGCATGTCATCGCCCCGGAGAATCACTCAGACACATTATTTCCGGTTGTTCTCGTCTTGCCAACGGCGAGTACTTGCACAGACATAACCAAGTGGCCAGGATTGTACATCAGCAACTTGCCCTTAAATACAATCTTGTGACTTCGGAGGTGCCATATTACAAGTATGTGCCCGACCCAGTTCTCGAAAACAGTCGTGTCACATTGTACTGGGATCGATCTATTATCACTGACAGGACTATTGTTGCCAATAAGCCTGATATGGTGATAATGGATTGATTAGAGCGCCTTGCAATGATAGTTGATATCACTGTCCCCCATGACGAGAATCTCATGAAGGCAGAAAAAGAAAAACAAATAAAATATTTGGACCTGGCCAATGAGACTCAGCTATTATTGTACCGATAGTCGTGTCAGCACATGGACTCATCGCCAAGAGCCTCGATCAACACCTTATGAGGCTCTCGTTAGGCAGCTGGCTCAAAGGCCTGATGCAGAAAGCCGTTCTGCTAGGCACGGCACGCATAGTGAGGAAGTTCCTCTCCCTGGAGCCGTAACCACCTTGGCAGCTTGGTCCCTGTACCCGATGCTGGTGGAGCACTGTTTTATATTTTTAAAAATATTTGTATTTTTTTATATATATATTTAAAAATGTAATTATATGTATTTAAAACTTAATAAAGAGGAATAATAATAATAATAATATTTCTATATTTGCTTAAAATGTAGTAACAATATAGGTGAAATAACAATGATGAACCAATACATTTTGGTGCTAGGCAACATGCAAATATAATATACTACAAATAATTTCTAAATATAATCAATTACTTATGTCAAATTCTTATAATCATTATTTTTATCATACAATTCTTTTGCGGCGTCCCTGTTTTTTTGTTTTTTTTTTCGTGCGGAAATCCCTTCGGATACCCCCCCGCCGGCCAGCGGGGGCGGTTATGTCGGGCTTCAACCGACTAAATCCGCACGCCGTCTCGGGTCTACAGACGCCGGGGTGTAAGGTTGCCCATAGAGCATATCCCTCGCACCCCGACTGACCCTGGGCCATCTCCGGTTTCGAGATGGCCCCCTCGGGTTTGGGAACCACGGTGTCCCCGTCTTGCACCGGTTTGGGGGAGGGGCGCTAGTCGCCCCACCGTCCCGGCCTGCTTCTGCTGGGGTGACAGGCGGCCTTACCTGCCACCCCCAGGCCTGCGCTCATAGAGGACGGAGGTCGTTAAGCGACCTCCGGCGCCTGAGTCGCCTGCGACGCGCGGCGATCAAGTTGCGGGCTCGGCGGCCCGGGAGAGGCACCCCACGCGCTCGCGCTCCGCACCATTGCCGCAATCATGCTGCCGAGCGAGAGGACTCCCACCCCGATGGCTGCCACGAGGTCACGCCTCGGCGCCTCCCACGCCGGGCAGTCCGCCAGCGTGTGCAGCCCTGAGTCCTCGCTCGTGTCGCAGTGATGACACTCAGGCGTTGGCTCCTTCCTGATCCGATGCAGGTGGTCCCCGAAGCACCCCTTCCCGGAGATCACCTGCGTCAGTCGGTACGAGAGGCTTCCGTGTCGCCTCTGTAGCCAATCCTCCATGATGGGCCATACCGCCGCTTTTGCGGCTTTTGCGACTTGGGCGACCAAGCGCAGGGCTTGGTCGCCCAAGTCGTTCCTTCCACTCCACCACGATGGCCGTGAATACAGTTGCGAAAGGGCTCTCGCCTCCAGGTCCCACGGCGGAGTTCCGGCAAGGACACTCGCCGCCTCGAAGGAGGTCGGGCGATACCCGCGGATGACCCTGATGGCCATCACTCGCTGCGGAGCGCGCAGCATCCGCACAGTTCTGGTCCTCAGGGCCTCCGCCCATATTGGGCACCCATACAGGGCCATAGACCGCACGATCCCCGCGTAGAGTCTCCTACAGGAGTCATCGGGCCCCCTCATGTTGGGCAACAGCCGAGCCAGAGCGAGAGCTGTGCCCTTCAATTTGGGGGCCAGACTTCGGATGTGCTCTCCGAAGTCCCATCGGCCGTCGAGCACGAGCCCCAAATATTTCATTTGGGGCTTGATGCCGATGCGATTTCCTCCCACGATGAGACTAGATCCCTCGGCTGGCTTGCTCCGAGGCCCATGAAAGAACAGGGCCTCGGTTTTATGCAGAGCCACCTCGAGACCCAGCCGCCGGATCCGCTCAACGACTTGAGCAACCGCGGTCGTGGCCTTTAGGGTCACTTCGCGGTACGTCGCCCCGCACACCGTCACGAGCTTGTCGTCCGCGTAGCACGTGACGGCGGCACCGTCTACGAGCTCACCGCGAAGCACCCAGTCGTATCCGATGTTCCACAGGAGCGGCCCCAGGACCGATCCCTGTGGTACACCGCACGACATTTCACGCCAACCGAGACCGGTCACGGTTGGGTAGATGACGGCTCTCTCCGTCAAATACGCCCCGACTATGCGGCGGAGGTAGAGAGGCACTTCGTGATACACGAGCGCCTCCCTAATGCAACTCCAGGGCAAGGTGTTGAACGCGTTGGCGATGTCCAGGGACACCGCCAACATCACCTCACCCCGGGCTACTGCATCCTCCGCCAGAGCCCTCACGCGCATGATGGTTTTGCGGCGTCCCTGTCATGAAAACAACGTGGCTAGCAGATTTAGAAAATGATACCTTTCTATTCAGAATTATAGAGTATCACTGTCTAAGGTACTGGAAAAAATTATGCGTAACTATTTTAAAAAAATCCTTGAAGCTCACAAAATTCTCACGAGCAATCAATACGGTTTCAGAAAGGATATATCCACAAATGATTCAGTTTATGATCTCACTGATTATCTTGTTAGGGCCTTGGACAAAGGTAATAAATGCTTAGCTATATTCCTTGATCTAAATGAGGCTTTTGATGTAGTCTCCATCCCCAGGGTTAATCCAAAAGTTAGATAAAATTGATAGGATACTTATTAGAGAGAAACAGTATGAACTTTTTGAAAGTTATTAGTGGTGTTTGTGGCGTTCCTCAGGGGAGCATACTTGGACCTACCCTCTTATTAGTAAACGTCAATGAAATATGTAAATTGAACTTGAAGCATGGCAAATTATTGACTTTCGCGGATCACACGGAACTTGTGTTTACCAGGCGCTCTTGGGAGCATGTTTTTATGCTGCATAAACTGGCTTTGACACAATAGTCCAAAATGTCTCTGCCAATTCACTCTCACTTAAACAAAATACTTCACAGTGATAGCTAAAACAAAATACCCAGTGTTAGGTATTAGAAACCCCCTTTTGGACATGAATAAGTATTACATAACTGCTCATAATCACGCACCACATAGGCAGTTTATGTGTAACTGTTCTATGCTACTAAACTCTGAAACTGTTATATGTCCTAGCAAAGCTGCTTCCTTGCTGCAGCATTCTGAAAGTCATTACCCATAGGTTTGACTACCCTATCCGAAAATATTGGGTAATGGGAGTCAATTGTAGCATTTGATTAATATAATTGATATACTGACAATACTAACATAATTGTTAGCAAATTTTTACTAACGTTGTTGCTACTTTAAGACCCATGTGTCACTTTTAGTAAAATCGACTTTGTAATATCAATTAATTTAAAATTTAAAGGCACCGTTTGTCAATACTTTGATACGTTTATGACGTTTTAATCGTGTTTTGGTAACGATATTCAAAATCTCATATGGGACAACTCATTTATTGAGCTGACAACTCAATAAATGAGATTTTGGACTTGGTTTATAAAATATACTATGTGTTAATAGTTTATTGGTTGAGCCTGGTGTAGGCGGTATGGCCAAAAAATGTTTGACCATGCCACTACCCACGTAGCAAGGCGGTCATCGCAGAATGTGGCCACATCACGAGTTCACCACTGGGAAGGCGAATCTCCTACATTTTATCCGGGATGGATGCGATAGTTCCTCTCGCGATCCTCATGCGTGACTTCACATATCTACTGCAGCATATTCATCTCCGTGATGAATGCGTGTATCGCTCTAGTAATGACTATGCTTCGCAGCCGTGCAAAGAGATGCTTATTGATGGTTTTATAGACCACATGGCCCACGCAGCAGCAATGCCTGCCTTGACGTCGCAATCGATGTCACCAGTCGCGTGAAGTACAGAGTCTAAGGTACTTACTCTAGTCCATGCGCTCGACCATGCCATCGGCTGATCTGAAGCTGTCCGACAAAACATCTAATACTATACTACTCTAACTAGGTCTGCAAGGCGAATCGCTGCTTGCAATGTTAAGCCGAGTGAGACATCGTGAATCAAATTTAGAAAATTTTGAACAGTGATCATTCCTCCGTGGCAAGTCCGATTTTGAAAATTATTTTTGAAAGTCACAACTCTGGACATGCTTTCTGAGCGTGTAAAGTTTGGTCACAGTGTCTCGAGCGGTTATTATGTAATTCCATCTGGAATTTTTTTAACGGTGATCATTCCTCTGTGGTAGCATTAATTTTTTCAAAATATATCCATAAACCTTCCTCTGATTGACCTCTTTAATCACGCCAAATTTGGTTCTGATTGGATTAGTAGTTTAGGAGGAGACCTGTGACAAAGAAAATCCTGAAGTGTGGTATGAGGAGCTTTCGCTTGACTTCGTTTCACTCAGCTCAAAAAACATTGCAATTAGATTAAGTAAACATGTATGTAAACAGACCAAAAGAAAACAGCCGGATGAGTTTCTTGCCAGTCTTCGCAGGACAAGGTCGCGTTTCGAATCGGTGGTCCAGTCGATAAAAAAAAATTGAAATCAAATGGTGGATGACGGAACGGTTCGATTACCACGCAAATCAAAATATAGACTGCCAGTGTCCCCCCTCCCCCAACGAATTCCGAAGGAAAATTGCTACTTCTATTTTTTTCCGGGTCTGCCCCTTTTCCAAGCTAATTCGACTGGGCTATTAATTATGTAATTTTTGATTGCTTGAAAATATCTTTCTTAGGTACCAGTTTCTAAGCTTATAGTAAAAAAACAACTTACAAACTATGCGAACATAATCATGCTCGTAGCTAAGAATCGAGTAAGATAACACATTGCATAGCAAGCAACACTAGCCAAGGCAGTCTTATGATGAGTAATCATTCTCCTGATACGTTGACGCCCCTTAGCATATACGAAATAAACAGATATATGGAAAATACAATACAAGAAAACGCTATTTACAAGTAGAAAATATTAATCAGATCGACCTACGCTCTAAGGGCTCCTTAGTTTTATAAACGCAAACCGGTATAAACTAGAGAAGAACAAAGAAACTACAAAATCGTAACCTCCTAAAATATATATCAATAGAATGACGAGGATGATCGTAAAAATATAACCTTAATAATAACCCCCCAGCCGCAACCCGCCATATAATTTTATTAGCACATTATTTATATAGGTACAATTTATTGTGAGAAAACACCATTGTACTGCAAATTTAAACTATTGTGTTTGGTCGGGTACTCTTTTGTTGTTTGAATTGTAAGCCAAGACAGGAGATATTTACAATAGTACCGTAATAACTGCATAACTACTTGTATTGCTAAAAGGTAAATTTAGTTATCTCACGGAATCTAGATAGTTCTTATACATGTATAATAGAGGTCTCAGATATATTATCAGATGTCTTATATATATTAGGTCGTAGACGAGTCTACGGGAAAATGATTTCTTATCTTATGCTTAAAGAATTTTCTAATCCATTATTTTACTTGCGAATATACACTTCTCATCAGAAAAATCGAAACACCTTGCAAGTTTATGTTTTCTAAGGATTATCAGAAAAATATGTATATTTAGGAATATGTGTCAAATTTCGTTTAATAGTGAAAAATATGAGTTTTTCAAATTCTAATTTATTGTTCTAAATTTAGATTAAATTTTCATAGGTTTCGTATTTTGTTTAATGAGCCATTTTTACCCTGTATTTCATAGGTTTCGTATTTTGTTTAACAAGCCATTTTTACCCTGTATGGCGTGTGAAGTGGATAAAACAACACGTAAATTAAAAAAAAATCCGTTCCCGCAGGGGGAACGCACAGGTAGATTTCGTGAAGCAATTAATATTATAATAACCTATCGGTTAGAAATATTTTTTTGCCCCTCTATGACCTATGCTTCTTCTATGACCCACGCCGAGCGCATTTTTAACACGTTCGTGCGCGGTAATTTTACTCAACACTATATCGAAAATCACTAAAAATTTCCATACATTTTAGAAGCACTGTTATAACCGTACTGTCGAAACACAATATACAAAAATGTCATCCTGAGATCAGTACGGGTATAACCGTTATCCGGCTATGCCCGTACTGCCGTGTAACATGTTATAATATGCATTGTAGTACACCAGTACGGTAATAACAGTATCAAAAATAAAAGTGTATTCGTAGAAAATATTTAGTGAATCAATATTATGAATTTAAAAATCTTATTATAAATCACAGTCTAGTCATTATTAGGAACTTACTTCAGTTCTTATTTTATAAACTAAAATAAAAAGCAAAACTAATTTAAAAAAAAAACCATTCGTATACAAATCAACGTAAAAAAAGAGATAAAAAATAAGTAATACCTACAATTTTCTAGGTATTTTTCCTATCTTAGCATAATTTGCGTGCCATCCTCAAATATGACGTGGGGCGTACTCTATACGTTTCTTCTTTTTAGTGCACAGACTACAATTCAAATATACTTCTGCAGGTTTCTGTGATGCCAAATCGGTTCGGGACACTTACGAGCTTAGGATGATTTCTGGTTGTAATCATGTAAACTGGACATTTATCATTCCACGCTGATACATAAACTTGCTTTTTACGACTCCAAACATTATCCACCCTTTTTTTTTAAAAAAAAGCACTGACTCGCAGTCGAAGTAATACACGTACAAACGCAACGGTGACAGCCGTAGTGCATCTGTGTGCACAATCACACATATCATATACCGGTCACGGTTCAATCCCGCCTAGCGCATTGCATTTTGACAGTACGCTTGTCCATCCCTTACACAGAATGCCAGTGGAAATGTGTTGTATATATATCTCATAGAAATTTAACTGCTTAACCCGTAGTGACCATACGAGGAATTTGAAAACTTACGGCAATAACCGTGCTGTCAATATTTGAATTAAAAAAAAACGGTCATAACCGTTACCGCGCGCGAACGTGTTAACATGTTTAATTTTTTTTTCTCGAAAACGGTAACTTTTAGCGAAAAACTTTTCAGACATTTATTTTAGACTTAAAATGGCCTCTCGATTAAAAATGTTTCCGAATGCAAAATGTTCACAGGTTAGAAGTTATGATTTTTTTCCCGAAAAAATTTGGTTTTCCCCCCCTCAACTTTTAGTTAAAGTTTTAATCTTATAGGTTTATAATTAAAAGTTGTTGGTATTCATGTATACTATGGGATAAAATTAGAACGGTTCGAATATCTTTCATGGAACGTGAAATTTTCAGGAAAAACTGATTTCACAAAAAGTGAGGCCCTACCGTCCCCTTAGGCCGGATTCCACCCGTTCAGGAACTTAAACTAAGTTTACACCCAAGCAATTTTTGACCGCAGTTTGAAAGCGATCGGGGCAAAAATGCGACCGTGAGAGTGCCGCAAATTTTGGGAAGTGGAACCATACATACATATATATATATATATGAACTTTTTGACCAGTGGTCATTTCGGACTCAGGGGGTCAACCTCCTATGAAGATTTTTTTTTTAAATTCGACAGTAGTCAAGAAACCAATAGGTAGATCGATTTCATCGAAATCTATTTAAAAGCGTTTATTTAATAATTTGTCTTCCCTCCCCGAGCTCTTATTACTGGAAGCCATACGGGTTTTCATCGATCGGATGAGTCACGATCACATCTTGTGGCATTCCATTCCTCTTGGATTGCATTTTGTAGCTGGCTAAGTGTTCCTGGGGCAGCATCTCTTGCACGAATTCGTCTTTTTAACGAATCCCATAGATGTTCAATGAGATTCATATCTGGGCTTCTTGCTGGCCATTCCATAATGGAGATACCGACTTCGGTAAGATAGTCTCGTACGACGCCCGCGGTGTGAGCCCTAGCATTGTCGTGCATGAATATGAAGCCGTTGCCAATAAAACGTGCATAGGGCTCCACGTGAGGCTCAAGACACTGCTTGATTTAGTGCAGGTAGAAGTGGCGCTGATTCCTCCCCAAACCGTCCACGAACCGCCACCATGGCCGACCTTTTCTTCAATGCAGCATTATGCAAAGCGTTCTACATCTCTTCTGTATACCTTGTTCCTTCCGTCTTTACCATACAGCATAATTTTACACTCATCAGAAAAGAGAACTTTGCTCCACTGGAGGTGGAGGACCAATTTAGGTGCTCACGTGCAAAGTCAAGGCGCGCTCTTCGATGGTCTGCACTTAACTTCAGCCCATTTGCTGGCTTGTGCGGTACCAGTCCACGTTCCTTTAACCTTCTTCCAATGGTTGAGTCACTTACAACCACTCTACGTACAACATGAAGCTGCTGCTGCAGTTGAAAAGCGTTAAGGCGTCGATTTCATACGGAAGTTGTTACAATAAATCTATCATCTCGCTCAGAAGTGACCCGATTTCAGCCAGATAATGAACGGCGGGTGAACAAACCTGTCTCCTGACAGCGTCTGTAGACTCTATGAACAGGGGACAGACTTAGATGCAAACTTTTAGCCACAACACCCTGACTAAGTCCAGTATCCAGCAATGCCACCACTTGGGCGGCTTCTGCGGGCGAAGTATCCATATGTATTAGAAATAAAACTTTTTTTTAGAGGTCCCAAAGTCATAACATAAACATAACATAACTTCACGCCTGTATCCCCGTAGGGGTAGGCAGAGGTGTATTGATTGATTGATTTTTCAAGTTCTTTATTATGTCATAAAATGTATACAATGGTTTAAGCAAATGATCTTATTCTATTTGTAAACACAACTTATTCACTATTGTAATGCAGGCTAAAATCACCTTTAAAAAACATTTAGAAATCTTTATAAAATAATGTTAAAGACATAAGATTATAAAAAGGACATAAAATAGTAGTAATGTATGTCTTAGTGATGACTTACATTTATTACACTGGTTAGATTCTATAAGGTAAACAAAACTGTTATATTACAAAAAAAGAAACACACTTATTACAAGTTACTAGGAAATAATAATTGTTATGCGGGTATTTACACATAGTATGGCACACAACCAGCCTAGCGGTGTCGGCTAGTAAGCGAGCTATCGCTATGATTCACGTAGGAAATAGTGATGCGGGAGTCGATATCGATTATAAGTCCTCGCGTAAGAAAGTGAGCGTAGACGCGTTTTGCCTATATTTGCAATTAAAGGGTTTTGATGGTTAGGATTTTTAATTTTATAGAATTTTCGTGAGATTTTTAATATGAATTCTTTTATAGTGGCATAATTAATATATTTATGAAGATTTTTGAGATTAGTACGGAACGGGGTATTATATGATGTTTTTATGGCTTTGTTTTGGATGGTTTGAAGTTTTCTGTAATTGGTATCGGTCAGGTTGCACCAAATTGGGGCCGCATAAGTTAAACAGGGACGGACAAGTGTAGTGTAGATACGTAGTTTAGTCGAAGGACTAAGAACCGATTTTCGGTTCAGTACAGGCGTTAGTGAATTGAGCGCCTTGATACCTTTCTGTATAGTCAGCTTAGTGTTATTACTCCAATTTAATTTATTGTCCAAAGTGACACCCAAGTATTTAACTGATTTAGACCACACAATTTCGTGATTGTCAATTTTTACGTTTCTTGTGGGCAATGAGCGTTTTGTAGTGAACATAATTGCTTCTGTTTTGGTAGCATTAACCTTAAGTTTCCAAGTAGCAAAAAAGTGACTTAATAATTCGACAGAAAGTTGTAAACGCGAGATTATAATGTCAAAGTCTTTGTCCGTTGTATAAGTTGCTGTATCATCAGCATAAACAGCGAGATGAGTATGTGGTTGTTTGGGTATGTCGTTTAGATACAGGATAAACAAGAACGGACCCAAAATTGACCCTTGAGGTACACCTGCATGAATGGTTTTAGGGTTTGAGTGAACATTGCCTATGTAAACTGAAAAAGAACGTGCATTGAGGTAGTTTTGGATTAGTTTGACCAAGGAGAGAGGGACCCGGTATTTCATCAGTTTGTGCAAGAGGCCGTCGTGCCAAACAGTGTCGAAGGCCTTTTCTATATCCAACAAGATCATTCCACTAGAGGTACCTAGATTCAAACCATGTAGAACATATTCAGCAACTCTGGCGAGTTGTTGCGTAGTTGAGTGTGAACATCGGAACCCAAACTGTTCTGGCATCAGTATGCTTTCAGTACTTTTTGCTAAACGGGATAGAATGATTGATTCCAACAGTTTTCCTAAGCTCGGCAGCAAACTGATTGGCCGATAATTTGTTGGGATGGATGAATCTTTACCTGGTTTTTTGATGGGTATAATTTTAGCAAGTTTAAATGCAGATGGAAAATAGCCAACGCGTAGACACCCATTAAATAATTTTGTTAGGTAGACTACGCCTTTTTGTGGGAGGTTTTTTAGTAGGCCATTCCCGATATTGTCAAAGCCAGAAGCTTTGTTAGTTTTAAGTCTGTTAAGCAAGTTTCGGATTTCCCTTGGTCTGACAAGAAATGGACAGTCAAGAGGCTGGTACGTATCTATTTGTGTAATCGATTCACGTACTGACTCCTCAGTAAGCGCATCGCTGATCCAGTGCTTTGTAAGACTCATGTTATCCAAAAAAGCATCAGACAAAGTATCACACTGTTCTGTAGTGGAAGAAGACAGAGCGTTGTTGTTCATGACCAATGGGGGAATCACAATCGGTTGATAATTGATGGATTTAACTATACGCCAGAGGTCGGTAGATGGGTTAGCTACTTTGGCTAACTTGGCATTCCACTCATTGTCATTTATGGCCTGTACTTGTGACTTGATGCATTTCTGCATGTAGTTCACTTGGGAGAATAAGGAATGTCTAATATGTGGATTGTCTTCCTTAAGGGCTTGTTTTCTAAGGGAATTCTTTATTTTTATTTGCGTCTTAAGACGACGAGGTAGTTTAGGACAGTAATTGGTTACTAGTTTAGGAATGGCTGCATCTCTAGCTTCTTTGAGGGTATGACTAAAATATTCCACACCGTCATCGATGTCCAAGGATGTATTAAAGGTAGATGAGTTGAGAAAGATGTGTTTATTTAAATAAGACCTATAGTATTTCCAGTCGGCCTTTCTAAAATTGAGGACTGTTTTCTCTTCTCTGGGAACCTGACCGCCGACCGAAAAGAGAACAGGTAAGTGGTTGGACGACAGTTTTGTGACAGTTTGGGGTTCTGTCAGGTGATAGACAGATTTAGCTAGAACAATATCGGGCGTCGATGGTATGTAGGAGCTTTCGTAGTGGACTAACGTGGGATTAGAAGGTGCAAGGATTTGGTAGTCGTTTCTAATCATGTGATCGTAAAGTAGTTTCCCGTGTTTGTTAGGCTTAGGGCAAAACCAATATGGATGCTTTGTGTTTAGATCACCCATGACTACTGTTTTAGGGTTAGCATTAATGATTAAGTCAAGATCATCAGTCAAGAAAGGCAGATTGGGTGACTGATAGGCTGAGATGAAAGCTAATTTATGATTTGATACAGTTACTTGAATGCCTATGCATTCCATATTTCGTGTGTTAGGTAAGGTTAAATAAGAATGGATTATGTTAGATTTGATGAGGATAGCAACCCCTTGTCCATAACCATTCGATTTTTTGTCTTGCCGGTAACAGGTAAATCCGGGGGTGATAATTTTAACATTAGATGAGACTCTGGTCTCCGATAGTGCAATAATATCAATGGATAGCTCGCTTACCAGGTGCAGTAATTCAGAGATTTTAGACCGAATGCCATCAGCATTCCAGTACAGGATACGTAGATGTGGATGCTTATTAGACATATTGACCAAGATGTGTCAGGATTAAAATAACTTTGTCCATCATGCTACTACAGCTTATAAATTGACTCTTGATGGATTTGATGGTCATGAGGATTGCTATATATCAGTCGTCGTCTGGTCATGTGGACTTTCCTTAAGTGTTTGGGTTTGAGATTTACCAGCAGCAACAGCATTCCAGGACTTGCCATCGACTAAATTGGTCTTCATTGTAGTATTGACTTTTCTTGCTGTTATAAGTGTTTCCTGGCGGTCTTTCAGCATTTTGAGGTAGTTTTCTCGCTCCTTACATTGGCGATAGT
This sequence comes from Cybosia mesomella, assembly GCA_946251805.1. Taxonomy (NCBI): domain Eukaryota; kingdom Metazoa; phylum Arthropoda; class Insecta; order Lepidoptera; family Erebidae; genus Cybosia; species Cybosia mesomella. Next base: position 17,734,367 of record OX276396.1, on the reverse strand, counting down.
TAGCAGGGTGGTTACCACCACAGTTACAGCACTGAGCTGGCAGTTCTCGTGACTTCTTAGGACAATCCTCGGTTTTGTGGGACTCCGGGCATTTAACACAACGAGGTATTAAGTTACAATTGCGGGAAGAGTGACCGAACCGTTGGCATCTGTAACATTGAGTGCCATACTGATTATTGCTTTGATATTTGCGAATGGATACTACGCTATTGCAAAGAAGCTTGATTTGGCGGAATTTAGCTGGCTCAGCACCAGGCGGGAGTTGAACTAAATAAGGTGGGCAATAAGCAACCTTATCAGCAGTAGGTTTCATTTTTCGAACAGTGGTGTTGTCAAATCCAATAGCAGCAAGTTCCTTCGGTAGAAGTTCTTCAACATAATCAGGGAGTCCAAAGATGACAAATTTGAACATCCTTTCATCCTTACGCGAAAAGGTATGAAAGGCGATTTCCTTTGTTCGGAGGCCATCCTTGATCGTTTGATGGCTTTCAGGTGTATAACAGATAACTGCTACTTTATTGTTGCTCCTGTACTGCAGATGGAAGCTTTTGGAGAAACACATGATGGTTGTTCTAATATGTTCGTGTGTCCATGTAGGTTGGATATCCATAACGATAGGAGGTATCCGACTATTCTTTTTGGAGTGAGTTGCGTCTCGAAATCTTGTTTCAAAATCATGGCGAGATTGGTCACCAGGGAGTTGGCTAAACCGATTAGATGTCTTGATTGGGCTTGAGCGGTGTAATTCAGCTGGATGCGCGGCTTTCTTCGGGATTTTCCATTCACTGGTGTTAACTGGACCCTCAAGGGGGCGCTTACCGACAGAATTAGAACGCGTTAGAAAACGATCCATATCGACCAGTTTTTATCGATATACTTTCCCATCACTAAAGAAGAAGTACAAGTAACTTAGTGGGGGCAAACGCTTTTAAATACTGGTACATGCAACCAACAAGAGCGCGCGCACACAACTGAAATATATACAAACACACATAACTACGAAAAGTCAGAGGTGTGTGCCCGAGGCGACTGGGTTTCGAACTCGAGACCTCGTCTCGACAGTCCTTTACGTACGCCACTGGGCTACCGCCGCTACGTCCCAAAGTCACAGTAAACAAATAAAGAAGAAAAAGTTTCAAGATAAACGCAATTTTTAGTATCAAAGGTGAGATGTACTCTAACTCTAAAATACATTTGTCTCAAAACAATGATTCATTTCTTTTTTAGGATATACAAATGAAATTCTAATTTTGAATTTAGAACTTTTATTTATTTACAACTGTAATGGCCAAACTGCCAGCTATATAATCATGTGATTTTTTTCATGGAATGAAAACTCTTTTGTGTTAAATTAGGACAGATATCATAAAAACCAAAGTGTTTCGATTTTTCTGATGAGAAGTGTATAATATATGTATTTGCGTCGTAAAACAGTTGGTGAAATAAACTAGTTTATCAGTAAAGTACAAAACAGTTAAAATAAAAATAGTTCGTTGATCAACGCCCATTTCTTTTCAGTTTTAAGACTGTCTTGTCTCTTATCAGCGCTCAATCTAGCACTAATGGAAACATCGTTGCAAGTTACGATTCTAATGAGTTTTCGGTGTTTGCAGAAGAGAGTTTCTGTAACCAATCAGTTAGCTATTTTATTTTAGGAAAAACGAAACCCTTATACGGTCACTTTGTTGTCCATCTATATGTCTGTCTAACAAGACCTTTTTAGGAAGGCATAGAAGCATTAAACTGAAATTTATACAAAATACTCAGGTCTGCAATGCTTTGGAGCTGTGAAAATATCAAACTTCTAGGTTATTGCAATTAAATCTATGTACTACTAACATTTAGTATATATCTGCAATTACGTTGTCATTTAACAGAGGATGGATATATTTTTCAGTATTTATGAAAATAAGGTTGCTATATATATATATGTAATTAAAGTTAAGATGTGAAAATTGACCAGAAGCCACTTAGTCACCGTTTAGCTTAAGGACGGTAGAAGCTCTATAGCAACGTTAAGTTCACCCCTCAATCCAGTTTTATACGTAACCCTAAGTGTGCGGGTCCGACTTACACTTGACCGGATTTTTGTACATTTGACCTTTGTCAGTTTTTATTAGTTGTATTAGAGGGCAAACCACCCAGATGACAGAAGAGCTGTGCAGAACTAGTGTGACAACTCGAGATAGTACTAGGAATGTTGGTTCATAAGGTAGCAGCGCATGCTGTTTTAATATTGAATGTAATATAAACAGCTGACTAATAATTTAGTACGTGAAAGTGTTGTGAAGCATAGGATGTAAGTTGACATCGTTTGCTCCAAGTTGCAATAATGTATAACATCATATAGAGTATGACAAAAATAGTGATCGATAAATGAGGGGCACTAGTTACGGGTAAGAGTATTTTAGAGACTGTCAAACCAGTGTGCTCTCCAACAGTGTGGAGAGACTGCGAGGGAACGTATTCACTGTTTCTGTCATCGTCATCCTTATAGCGATTTCCTGAATCCGTCTAAAGTTTGCACTTTGGAGCCCGAGACATTCTTATTGTTTTTGTTTAGTATGTCGGCTTTCTGGGAGCGACTGCCATTTTCTTAACATTCGTTTTTAAGAGCTCAGCCTGAAAGCACAGATTACTAAATAGCTGAAAGTTTCTTTCAGTGAACAGGAAATTCCTTAGACACAGAGAGCTTTGCTTGTTCCTTTATCATAATATGAATTTGTACAAGTGTTGTCTAACGGCCTAATGCACTATTCTTTTTCTTCTATGTGGAAACCGCCGGAATCCACGTCACTCTAGACACGTTGACTGTAAATTCAATTCTTTTTTCAGAATATAACGCTTTGTTCTAACATATTGTAGCTTACTATAATAAACCTTACAACATACCTCCATCATTTAACATTTCGTACTTGATTTTGAGGAGTTCTTTAGTCCACTACTGGACTTCAATCATCAGTCCAATACCAATTAAATTAATATGAGACCACTTCGGAGCTAATCAAAACCTTTTTGAAAAAATATTTTTTATACTGGTTTTATAAACGACAGCAATATCACTATACATAAATAAAAAATATAATCATTCAAATTGAGAAGTTCTTAAAAAAACGAATAATATAAAATATATCAAAACGGTTATAAACACTTGTTTTTTTTTAATAATTTTAAACCAGTACAACAGATGTCTAATAACTTAATATTTTCCTTTGTTTCTTCATAATGCTATCCTAAAAATAGATTATACTAATAAGCAAGTGTGTCTTCAAGATCATCGATATATAAATGCATTCTGTTTGTGTTGTTAATTAATTTGAAACATTTCATGTATTCAGTTTTTCACATCACTTCCTTGAGCCAACAAAGAAACAATATTTTAGTCCGAACGATTGCTCCCAAATCGTCCAGATGGAACGAATTTTTCTTTGTTTATACGGAGTACGCTGACGATTTTCCGGAAAATATACTTACAGTCAACTTTTATAAGAGAACTTCTGCAACTGTCCTAATTGAACAATATAGGTACGTTTATATATAATAAAGAAAATAATAATAATAAAAACTTTATTGACATAAAAAGTATACATAGTTAACATTAAGTAGATCAAGATAATATTTCTAACACAGTATGTAAAGGCGATCGGTATAATAATACTGAAGCTGTTTAGAAATATTACTGAGTAGTAATTATTAGGTGGTAACGGAAACAAATTAATGGTTTCTGATAAACCCTGTCTCTTAAACTAGGATATATCCTGTATCCTAAAAGACCGTGGTAAGCGTGGTTATATTTACCAACATCATTTTCACCAGTCAAAAGTCAAAAGCCTGTGTCGCTCGACCTGTTCTATATAATTAATAGAGAACTATGTATGTACATGTATTAGGTGTAATAATTTTTATATAGTTGTATGTGTGTGTGAAAAATAATATATGTAAATATAATGTCAATAACATTGAAGAACTATGAATAATAGTACGATAGGAAATAACAGTAATGAAATTAATTTATCATCCGAAATAAAGGCTATTTGAGTTTGAATTTGAATTTGATGTGTGTGTGAAGGTGAATTTATGAATGTATGTGAGTGTACGAAATGTAGTGTACAGTGTACGTTTAAATATGGATGAGCGTGCATTTGTATGGCCGCATGTTTGAATTGGATTAATGTTTCAATATTACGCGATGTATGGCAATAGGACTCAGTTTGTAAATAGTCCTGTTGAAGAAGCCATTTTGTCACTCTGGATTTTAGTTGGATTTTATTCAGATCGATAATATTCAGCTTTTTGTGGATCTGTTTATAAATAAGTGTGCTTATTATATAGTACTGATGCTCAGCAAATGTGGTTCTATGAAGCGTACCCGAAGGATAATTTTGTCCGTCTACTCGGATTCAAGGAGAGACAGTGTTTTGTTTCCTAAGAACACATCGAAGCACGTATAGTTGACGGGCCGTTAATAACTGGCAATCAGTATATATCTGAACTGTAGAGTAACAAAAATGCCTCCGAGTCATTACTTTTAGGATTGCTTTCTGAGATCTCTTCAATCTCATGAAGTTGGTTTTTTTTGTTCCAACCCAAATCGAGATGCAAGACCCTATCATCGATTGACACAACGTATTAAAGACCATTTTTAGAGTGCCAAAGTTAGCTGAGAATCTGAGTGATTTGTAGATGTGGACAATTCTCAAAGTTCTGGGGATTTTCAAGATGCTTATCTCATCGTAGTCCTGTGTCTATTTGTACTCCCAAATATCGTACAACCTCAGTTCTTCTTAGTTTCGGGCACGTACATGGCGCTGCTTGTTGAGGGCACGTGTGCGCTGTTACACACCAAAGGGTTTGAGGACGTACTTTGACGGAGAGAAAAAAGAATGTAGTTGGTTTTCTGATAGTTTAGGGTAAGGAGATTGGTATTAAGGTAATTTGTTATTTTACGCAGTGCTAAGTCCGCGCTATTTTTGACACTGTCCCAGGTTGGTCCGGAAACTATAATAACCGTATCGTCAGCATAAGCGAACGTTTGTGCATTTGTGAGTGTCATATTGCACGGGTTATTTACATATATTTAAAACAAGATTGGCCCCAGTATACTTACCTGGGGAACGCCGTAGGAGACAGGTTCTTCGTCACTAAGGTGTTGATTGATTTTTACCCGGTAACACGTTCCATTTTCGAAGTCAGTGAGGGTACAGAAACTGTGTTGAAAGCCTTGGTTAGGTCTATAAAGATACCCAGACATTTGGATTTTTGTCCAGGTTCCTAGCAACCAACTGCGTCAGATTCAAAACTGCATACTCAGTTGACACTCCTGTGCGGAATCCATACTGGTTGTGAGATATAATAGTATGTGTTTCTGAGAAGGTCTTGAGGCGGTTTCCAAAGACCCTTTCAAAAACCTTAGATAGCGATGTTAGGACCGAGATGGGCCTGTATTTATTGACACAGCCTCTGTTGAGGGCTCCAGGTGTAATTTTGATCAAAGAATTTAAACTGCAATACTGTACGTTCAGTTCATATATATATTTTAAGAAAATTAACAAACTGTGGGGTATCTGTAAAATTAATCAAACGCCTGCATTTGGCCAAATGTGAGGTGTCAAATTCATTAGTAAGGGTGCTCCTACAAATTAACATGGCGTTTGCCTAAACAGTCTCTGTTTACCCCTTATTAATTGGATATATGATTGCTCTTTTTAGTGCATCCGGAAATATACCCTTTCTCAGACTGGTGTTGATTATGTGAGTTAGCGGCGGTATCGGTTTTTTCCTACTTTGTTTCAGTACTCTTTCTGAAATTCCATCCCTGCCTATAGCACAGTCGTCGCGTAATTGGAGAATGAGCGTCTCTAATTCCTTTTTGTACGCCTCTAGCAAGGCCAGGGAGTTGCAAGGAGGGAGTTGAGGAGTGTTTTTATTATCTGGGATGGGTTTTGGTGGAGATTGACCGCGAGATAATATATCAGCCGCCAGATTTTTACCCACAGGGCTCAGGGTGTTATACACTTGGTTTATGTAGGATTTAGGGCTGTCAAGTATATTTGTCAAGATCTTTATCCAGTTTTACACGGTAGATAAGATATCCTCAATATTTAAATGGTGCGATTATTATTAATGATGATTGGTAGATCATAATTGACTCCCACGCCGGGGGTCGGTTATCGTTTTTTTTACCATATCTTCGGTTCCGCCTAACCAATTGCAATCAAACATACGGCAGATTTTAAATATGACCAAAACCTTTTTAATAGAAAAAACCGCATCAAAATTCACGATCCAGATCCCGAACAAACAGATTCACCTCTAAAACCAGAGGTGCACCGGTGCACAAGGATCTTAAAATTAGTTTTATTTTATAGTTTGTATTTTGGTGCTAGTAGGCGGTTCCTGACACATTCGCACTCTTTGACCCATCTGTATAAATTTTGCACCAATCACCGTAACTAGTATTCAATTCTTTGACAACTTCACTTTTCATTTAACTAGGTTCCTAAAAGTTCTTTGATCGCTTAATACATTCAAGATCACTTTTTAGGAATTTATTGATTCGTTTAGCTGTTACCTATGTATTTAACGTAAACATTTTTAAGACATCAGAGGAACCGATATAAACATCGGTTCCTCTGATGTCTTAAAAACCCAGTTAATTAAAGGTGGGGGCAAGTAAAGATTTCTTTTTATTTATCCAGTATCTAGTATGCAAGAGTAAAGTTAACTCATAAATTATATTTATACTGATGTTATTTGAACATGACATTGCTTTAATCACATGTTTATATATGCGAGAAAAAGCATTCTTAAAAAAAGCGGCCAAGTGCGAGTCGGACTCGCCCATGAAGGGTTCCGTAGCAGTAAGTAACATAATAATGCTTTTTTTTCAATTTCAATTCAATTCAATTTTACATTTGAGTTGATTGAATGAAATGTTAATTGCGTTTTACGATTTATGACGTATTAAAAAAAACTACTTACTAGATCTTGTTCAAACCAATTATCGGTGGAAGTTTACATGGTAATGTACATCATATATTATTTTTAATTTTATCATTCTCTTATTTTAGAAGTAACACGGCGGGGGGGGGGGGGGGGGGGACACATTTTACCACTTTGGAAGTATCTCTCGCGCAAACTATTCAGTTTGGAGAAAAATTATATTAGAAATCTCAATGTCCTTGAAGACCTATCCATAGATACCTCACACGTATGGGTTAGATGAAAAAAAAATTGAGTTTCAGTTCTAAGTATGGGGAGGCCCCAAAATTTATGGATTTTTCTTTTTTGTGTGAAAATCATTCACTCATCACTTACCAAGTTTCTACAGCGTAGTTCTTATAGTTTCGGAAAAAAGTGGCTGTGACATACGGACGGACAGACAGACAGACATGACGAATCTATAAGGGTTCCGTTTTTTGCCATTTGGCAACGGAACCCTAAAAACGGGTGGCACATGCAGTTCACTTTTCATGACATGGATCGGTGAGATTTTTATGAAACCTCCAATGACCCTTTTTTTTCGTGCAGAAATCCCTTCGGATACCCCCCCCGCCGGCCAGCGGATGCGGTTATGTCAGGCTTGAACCGACTAAAACCGCACGCCGTCTCAGGTCTACAGACGCCGGGGTGTAAGGTTGCCCATAGAGCCTATCCCTCGCACCCCGACTGACCCAGCGATCTCCTTCGCGAACACTACTTGCTCGCAGAAGGAGGTGGCGGCGGCCCACGCGCTCGCGCTCCGCACCATTGCCGCAATCATGCTGCCGAGCGAGAGGACTCCCACCCCGATGGCTGCCACGAGGTCACGCCTCGGCGCCTCCCACGCCAGGCAGTCCGCCAGCGTGTGCAGCCCTGAGTCCTCGCTCGCGTCGCAGTGATGACACTTAGGTGTTGGCTCCTTCCTGATCCGATGCAGGTGGTCCCCGAAGCACCCCTTCCCGGAGATCACCTGCGTCAGTCGGTACGAGAGGCTTCCGTGTCGCCTCTCTAGCCAATCCTTCATGATGGGCCTTACCGCCGCTATTGCGGCGTGCCCTGCGCTTGGTCGCCCAAGTCGTTCCTTCCACTCCATCACGATGGCCTGGCGGAGCTGGGACTGCACGGCCTCGATTTCACGAAAGGGCTCTCGCCTCCAGGTCCCATGGCGGAGTTCCGGCAAGGAGACTCGCCGCCTCGAAGGAGATCGTGCGGTACCCGCCGATGACCCTGATGGCCATCACTCGCTGCGGAGCGCGCAGCATCCACACAGTTCTGGTTTTCAGGGCCTCCGTCCATATTGGGCACCCACACAGGGCCATGGACGTCGATGGAGACATCGGGCCCCCTCATATTGGGCAACAGCCGAGCCAGAGCGAGAGCTGTGCCCTTCAATTTGGGGGCCAGACTTCGGATGTGCTCTCCGAAGTCCCATCAGCCGTCGAGCACGAACCCCAAATATTTCATTTGGGGCTTGATGCCGATGCGATTTCCTCCCACGATGAGACTGGATCCCTCGGGACCTCCAATGACCCTAAGTGCCTGATTTTCAGTTTGTCTAATTTACTAACATGTGAATTTTGCACTACAATCATACATAAAACACACATAATAAATCCGACTCCTGACTCGTTTATCTTCTGGTTTGATACTGTCTTTTCTTCATAACCTGTAGTTTGCGGCTAATACAGTACTGTAGTTTTCCTGAGAGAAGTGTGATGTGAAAGCATGGGTCATTGGATCGGGCGGAGACTCTGGCGACCCGCAACGTGACTGTTCTAAACAGCCCGTTGAAAGCGATGGCCGCCAGAGTCATATCGCACGATCTCCGTCGAGGTGGCATGTCTCCTAGCCGGGACTCCTCCATGGGACCTGGAAGCAAGAGCCCTTGCGCTGTACCAGTGGCGCAAGGAGGCACTGGAGTGGGGCCATAGGCCGGAGCCCCGAGAAATCAGGGCTCAGTGGTCCCTGCTCCGCCAGGAACTCATGGAGACATGGAGGGTGCGACTTGAGCATCCAAGATGGGTGGAATTCACCATTGCGGCGGTGAGACCGATTATGAAGGAGTGGTTGGAGAGGGACCATGGGGACCTCTCCTACCGGATGTGCCAGATATTTACCGGACACGGGTGTTTCGGTAAGTAGTTCCCAGCACTGCGAGGATCCTGGGGAAGACAGGGCGCTCCAAACGTTGGTGGAGTGCCCTCCGTGGGCGAGTCTACGCCGGGATCTCGATGCGGTCCATGGTGAGGGCCATGGTCTCCGACGGTAGCAAGTGGCACGCCGCCGCCTCTTTCTGCGAGCAGGTAATGCGCGCAATAGAGACGGCGGAGAAGGGAGCGGGAGAGAACCCTGCCCCTCGAGTTCGCGATAGTCCGCCCGGGACTATCGCGAACTTATATGAGTCTGCGGCGTCCTCGCCGCAGACTCATCTACGCCCGGGACTATCGCTCTCCATGATCGGGGCCTGAGGACGGCAGTTGGGCGACTCGCCGTCCTTACAGAAGCAGGCTGTGGCGGAGGCGTGTCGTGTGTCCTAAACACGCCTGCCAACTCACCGACGCGGGATAAAACCCGACCCCACCAGGCGAGGCCGTGGTGGCGGCCAAAGTCCGACGGTAACCCTGGGGTTATCCTTTCGAGGGCTTACAAGGGGTGCCCGGCAATGGACACTTGGGCAGGACACCGTGCGGTTTTAGTCGATGCACGACAAAACCACCCCCGCTGGCCGGCGGGAGGGGGGGGGGTATCCGAAGGCTCATCACATATTATATCGCGTATTGTTTTTTCCTTCAGAAAGACAGGGCAGTTCTTATCCAAAACAAAATTATTCCCTTTACAGTTCAAACATTTTACATCTTCCACATTACAATTTTCATGGTCACCACTGTATTTTGAGCAGATATTCTATTTTGTGGGACAATACCTCTTTATATGGCCAAAGAGCCAACAGCCTGAGAACTGCGTAACTGGGAACTTGTAAGATTCTATTCTAAACCGGCAGTCGTAGGCATATATACATTGAGGTAAAACCTTACTTCTAAAACATAACATAACACATAACATAACTTCACGCCTGCATCCCCGAAGGGGTAGGCAGAGGTGTATGTGTATATATTATGATTCATCCGTTATGTTAAGGTCCCAATGTAATAGGGGGCGAGCCTATTGCCATCTACCGGGCACATTATTAAGCCAGCGATAATTAACATTTATTAATGCACACAACTACGAAAAGTCAGAGGTGTGTGCCCGGGGCGACAAAATTTCCTCGTTTGATTGCAGATTGTAGATTGACTTTTAGTTCTACCTCACCTAAACCGGAATCTATCCCTTTTACCACTCCATATGATGTCGATAATTTATATTTTAAATACGAGTGAAAACCCATGTTTTTATTTTTTGACAATTTAGTAGTTTTTCCGAGTCTTCTTTTGTCTTAAATTGGATTAAAAGTTTATTTGGGCTTCAATTCCTCATCTTCCACAGCGATTTCTGACATTCCACTCATATTAAGCTCTTTTTCGTATCTCTTTATAAACTCTGCTTCACTTAAGTCTTCTTCCGTGTTGGTCTCGTCCATTTTTCACATTAAAATTAGGTGGGTATAAAGTTGATTAATTTTATGCCTCTCGTACAGCCTTTATTAAATTAAATTAAAAAGAAATTCACATTCATTAAATTATTAAGCGTAGCGAGCCGAAGGCGAGCGAAGCGTCTTTGGTTTCAAAGTTGCATTTCAAACAAATGATACTCCTCCGAGACCGTTTGACCGATCTCGACCAAATTTGCCAAGGTGATCAAGTAGACATTACTGAGTGTCGTAAGGGGTCGAATGTCCAGATCGGTCTTACCATCGAAGAATAATCACCGAAAAACAAAATCAATGGAAAAAGTCGACCGGTTGACCTATTGTTGGATAGGCAAATCTCGCTACGCTTAAGTTTAGCTGGTAACCATCCTAGTTGTAAGTTGCTAATGACAAAAGATAGGGTAAATTGATAAGTACAAGCGCGGTACACATCTCACGTACGGCCCCGCTTCAAATGCGCGACGTAACTGAATTTTTGTTTATAATAGCTCATTTAACATAATTCAAGTTTTTTTAAATATCTCCAATGTACAGACACAATTAATTTACAATTTAACTATTCCAAGTTTTTTTGGGTTTCGTACCTTTTTTTTTACGTGCCGAAATCCCTTCGGATACCCCCCCCCCCCGCCGATCAGCGGGGCCGGTTATGTCGGGCTCTTAAACCGACTAAAACCCTACGCCGTCTCGGGTCTTAAAACGCCGGGGTGTAAGGTTGCCCATAGAGCATATCACTCGCACCCCGACTGACCCTGGGCCATCTCCGGTTTCGAGATGGCCCCCTCGGGTTTAAGAACCACGGTGTCCCCGTTTTGTCCCGGGTCGTCCCACCGTCCCAGCCTGCTTCTGCTGGGGTGACAGGCGGCCTCACCTGCCACCCCAAGCCTGCGCTCATGGAGGACGGAGGTCGTTAAGCGACCTCCGGCACCTGAGTCGCCTGCGACGCGCGGCGAGCATGTTGCGGGCTCGGCGCGGCCGGGAGAGTTCTAATACTCTCCCGGGCGCGCTCCGCCATCTCCTTCGCGAGCATTAGGTCCTGAATTAAAACGATAAAAAGATATGGGCAAATTTAGATTTTCGCGAAAACCAATTTACCTTAATTAAAAAAAAAAATTATACGGATTAATCAAACTTGGTAATTCTAGGTGAACCGGAAGTTACCTATAGGTTTTAGGTGGAAGACCTATATGGTAGTTCCTATTGACCTAGAATCACGCAAACAAAGGAACAATTTAAGGTACGGTACCCTCGGTGCACAACTTCGACTCAATTTATAATTTTATAATAGTAACTTGCGCATACGGATTTTTGTAATAGAATCAGCAATGATTTGCAGCTGTAAAACTAGAATCAATCTATACTAATATTCATAAATAAAGAGGCCGAATTATGTGAGTTTGTTTATGACTCTAGGGTATAAAAATGGCTGAACCGATCTGAATGAAATAGTTATTAGGGATAGATTATAGTCCGGAATAACACATTTGCAATATTACTAGAATTACAGTTTAAACGATTAAAATAATTTGAATTTAAACTCAACTGTAAAATAACGCAAACACAAAGCTTGTTAGATTTTTTACATGTACTTTTACATAGAATTGTATTTGATTGATTGAATGATGTAGAACATCCATCGTCAAGATGTCAATTCGCACTCTGACTTGGAAGGTCGTTAAGCAGAGATTCGACTAATGACTTACTCGAAAAAATAACTTCGTTCAACATTATGGAAGAGCCAAGATTTTAAGGTCAAAATAATGTGGCACTTGAATATTGTGTTAACTCACCCTTGATGTCTGCATTGCGCACTGAATAGTCAACGTAGCTTTTGCATCTCTGTATATTTTGGATGGACGATTTTCCACAGCCGTGGTATGTTTTTTGTATGCACTCAACAGCAAAGGCTCTCATTTTTAGTTCCCCGTACCTTTTTTTCCCTTGTGAAATCCCCTCGGATAACCCCGTGAATGGTTATTTCGGATTTGAACCTACTAAAATCGCACGCCGTCTTGGGTCTTCAGACACGGGTGTAAGGTGGCCCAAAAGGTATTTCCCTCGCCCCCCGACTGACCTAGGGCCATCTTCGGTGTCGTGATGGCCCCCTCGGGTTTGGGAAACACGGTGTCCCCATCTTACCCCGGAAAGGGGAGGGGGGGGGGCTTGTCACTTGTCACCCCACCGCCCCGGACTGCTTCTGCTGGGGTGCACAACAAAAAAAGCGTATAGGTCAATTACGTGCAATAACCAACGCAGATTTTTTTTTTCTAGCAGGCTTTATTCTTCACGTAAACAAAACAGTCAAAATACAACTGAACATCTAAGTGCATTATTCTCGTATATTTAGCTATAGAGTATAAGTAAGTTTAAGTAAATAGCGCTATTTTGAGGAAAGTACTTTCAATTTGCAGCGTGCAGTCAGCCCCCGGTTGATAGCTAGGTAAGCACTTTCCGAGAGATTGTAGTAGTAGATACAACATATATCACCTTATGTAAATACACAAATTTAGACCATTCTATGAATCACAAACAAAATTAAGTTTGTCTTAATAATGAGGTTTAGAATAATAAACTTCAGGTTCAGCACCTCTTTTCTGATTCACTATAAAGATTTGAAATTCCTCAATAATGCAATGTGTTTCCGGCTTCATACATTCCAGTGTTCTTAAGTAGGGCGTGTAAAAACATCTATCGCGGCTGATCCTGAACATAGATAATTGTTTGCATGTAGAACGGTGGCCTTCATTCTTGACATTCAGGTTCAACTTATCATCAGACGAGGTAAAGTCATATTATTGTATCATATACATATTTATCTACTAGCTGATGAACACGGCTGCATCCGTGCGGTGGTCGGTTATCACTTTTTGGTTATATCTCCATTTCTACTGAACCAATAGCAATCAAACACACGACAAAGTGTAAGTCTGACCATACCTTTCTAATAGAAAAAATCGCATCAAAATTCGTTCAGCAGATTTTGCGTCCATTGCGAACAAACAGACAAGAATAGAAAATAGAATATAGCTGCCAACTTAATGGCAAGTTACACAACAACCCTCTCTCTCTTCAATATGGGTATCCAATGAGCTGCTGGGCTGTGGCGTTCCTGCAGGAGACTCGTTGGAAAGGCAGTAGGTCCCGGCTTATTGGGGACGCCTGCAAGCTGTTCTACACCGGTGAACTTAATGGGGAGAATGGAGTAGCCTAGTGGTGCACTTCTGGGAGCTTTAGAGCGACATCTTGAAGGTAAAACGCTGTAGCGACCGGCTAATGGTCGTGAGGGTGGTTATCGATGTGATTGTTAGCCATCTGAAAAATGCCTACGCACTTAAGTTTTCGTAAACCGCAGGCAAAACTATAGAAAATTACTTTTGTAAAATGGCCAAGAAAAAGTTTCGTAATAAGCTACAAGGATTTTTCAAACGTAACGTACGTCGCGGGTTTGAGTTCCGCTACGTGAAAATATTTATATGTATGTTAATGTCAATTTGCATTGAAATGGATGTTTCTATGTATAGCGTGTGTAAGAAAATGTATACTTAATGCATATCTGCATTTTATAACCTTTTGTTTTTTTTTTTTTTAACGTGCGGAAATCCCTTCGGATACCTCCCCCGCCGGCCAGCGGGGGTGGTTATGTCGTGTCTCGACTAAAACCGCACGGTGTCCTCCCCAAGTGTCCGTTGCCGGGCACCCCGGGTAAGCCCTCGAAAGGATAACCCCAGGGTTGCCGGCGGACTTTGGCCGCCACCGCGGCCTCGCCTGGTGGGGTCGGGTTTTATCCCGCTTCGGTGAGTTGGCAGGCGTGTGTAGGGCACACACGACACGCCTGCGCCACGGCCTGCTTCTGTAAGGACGGCGAGTCGGCCAGCTGCCGTCCTCAGGCCCCGATCATGGCATATATATTATACATAGCATTTTATAACCTTACCTAGAATATTATTACAAACTAGTTAAGCTTTACTTATTTGACATTACATAACTTCACGCCTGTATCCCCGAAGGGGTAGACAGAGGTGTATTACACATCCACAATTCGCCAGTTACGTTTAGGTCCCAATGTAATAGTGGGCGAGCCTATTGCCTTCTACCGGGTACATTACTAAGCGAGCGATAATCAATATTTTTAATACATACGTAACTACGAAAAGTCAGAGGTGTGTGCCCAGGGCGATTGGGGATCGAACTCGAGACCACGTCTCGGCAGTCCGTTACGTAAACCAATGGGCTATCGCCGCTTTTTTGAATTTTGATCCTAGATATAACTGTGCAGTATGCCGAAGAATATTACTACTATTACTAAACTAAGAATAATTTCGATAGATTTTTTCTAAAGATTTAGATCGGAAAAAGAGAACAACTAGGACGGGACTTGAACCTGCGACCAGTCCCTTACAGGGGGAATGCTCCAATGACCAACTGAGCCACCTAGACACGTCCCAGATATTCGAAATTCTCCGATATATTAATCCTAGTCCTAGATGTTCTCTTTTTCAGATCTAAATCTTTAGAAAAAAGTAAGCACACAAAATTCTTAAAAATTTAATTGAATTTGATAGATTTGTTTGAACACCAACACAAAAATACTCATATTACTTTCGATGTATATCACTCACCCACGTTTCTGTGAACTCTCTGTCGACCCTTTGACCTCGCCACCGATTGGTACTTAATCGATTAAGGCCATTGTACAGCCGCGGCAAAATTCACTTAGGCACTGAGAAGAATCTAAATGTGTTGTAAGTCTATTATTTTGTACAATATTTCTTATTTAAAATTGTATAATATTGACATATATATACGTTTAAAATTCTTAAAAATGTTATATTGTGGCGATATTTATAATGCTTCTGTTCTTGATGATATCATGAAAGTCACAAAATTAGGATACTGTTATATGGACTGTTATGTCCCTCTGAATCAAGGTCTAGTGCCACTGATAACTCCTGTAGATTCCATACTGCTCTTCACTGCATGAAGAATGAATTGGAAAGCTGTCAGACCCGAAGGAGGCCACATCGAGGCCTGGAAGGCGATGGATCCCCGGGGGTGTGAGCATTCTTACAAACTTTTATAAGCCCATGGAGGCTGAGTATCATTACTCCAGTGTTCAAAGGCAAAGGCTCAGTGCAGGAGTGTGGGAGCTACCGCGGTGTATAGGTAATGGTCACACCATGAAGTTCTACGAGAGGATAATTGACTCCCGGATCCGACAGAAGTGTACACTCTCGAAATGTTAATATGGGTTTCGACCAGGTTACGGAACCATGGGCCCGGTTTTTGCGCGTCCATGCGGATTGTCGCAGAGAAATACAGGGCGAAGAGTACGCCTCTGCATTGCTTATTTTTAGCCATGCAGAAGGCCTTCAACTGTGTTCCTCGTGCGGTGATCAGGTGGGCACTGCGGTCCAAAGGGGTCCCAGAATCCTATATTGACATTATCTGAGACATGTACTGCGATTCTGACTTCATGGTTTGAACCGCTGTTGGCGACACGAAACCTTTCCCCATCACCGTCGGGATAAACCAAGGATCAGGTTCTATGTGGTATTAGACGTATTATCGGGCAGCATCAGATCTCATATGAGCAGCCTCCATGGGTGCTCATGTATCCTGATGATATCGCTCTGGTGGATGTAGACAGGTGCTTGAAACGGCGGTCTGAAGTTAAATGTGGCGATGACTGAGTACATGATGTTAAACTCTACAGATCTCACACCCGTCTGCATAGGTAATGTCTTGGTCGTACGCACGTACCAGGTTGAGTACCTGGGATTTATACTTTGTGAAAGAAAGGGGTATGATGTTCTCCCAATACAAAGGGAGGATCCTCTGACCAGGCAAGGTCATCACGCCTGAAGGGCCACGGCCCAACGGTTGCCGTTGTGATGTTGTATATGTGTTATACCAGCGCGTGAACTTCAATTTCGCGATTCAGGATTGGTAGTGACGTAATAGTATCGAAGTGGTTCAACTAGTTGCCACTAGATGGCGCTGGGTATTATGTGGTATCGCCACAACTTCATGCGATTGGTGACATCGATTGCGACGACAAGGGCCACTGCAAAGTGGCGAAGTAAAATTTGGAAAGGGCCCCGGGTTGATGATGATGATGATAGACAAAAAACAATAATCTGAGGAATGATATAAGGTACATAAACAAGATACAGATATAAGAGAGCAAGTTGAATAAAGAGAGCAAGTTAAATAAACGGAGTAAGATATGAAACTGATCGAACATAACACGGTCTTTGCAGTGCGTAAATGACGGTGTACAAAACCTCACGTGCCAGAGCTTCAGGTGGAACATGGACTATGCTAACATAGCAAGGTCAAATCAGAATAGACTATCAAAGTTATATCATGAAAAGTTTTAAAATTATTCATAATACCTACCTACCATAAAACATTTTCGCTTACTAAAAATGTTATCAACCACAGCCCCAAAAATGATATAATATTTTTTGACAACAAATAAACTATATTTTTCTGTTTTTTTACAGTTTGACTGTAAAAAATATGAAGAGGAGAAAGTATTTTCTGTTACTTCTATACTAGTAACAAGAAACTTGACGATCACAAGACTTGTCAATAAAACATTTTCGCTATTATTCAGACGCCCATTAAGAAGTTTCACAAAAAGTTGCCGGTAATTTTTTCTTTCAAACAGACCCTGTCCTGACAATAACGAACACAAAAAAAGAATTATCCAACTTGGTGCAGTCGGTCAAAAGTTATGCGCGTTCATATTAGGTCCTTACAAATGAAATTGACGTTTTGTCGTACTGGCCACTTTGATCTCAAATATTTCCTCTTTGGTTAGGAATTCGAATTTCAAATTTATACAGCTATTTACTCATGCTTTTGTCTTTTGAAAACCGTCACTCAGTTTACTAAATGGAAATCTTGAAATATCGCGTTATTTACGAGTACGAGATCCATCGTGCTGCAAGAACGGCTCGAAGGATTAAATATGTGTATGGCGCTGGTGTTGTAAAAGAAAACACAGTGTGTTTTCTGTTGCAACGTTTTCGTTCTGGAAATTTCGACCTGCGGAACAAGCCCCGTGGAAGGCCGGCTATTGTGGAAGCGGATCCATCGCAAAACACGTCCGAGTTAGCTGCAGGCTGCGGTGTTAGTGATAAAACTGTTTTAATCTACTTGAAGCAAATTGGGAAGGTGAAAAAGTTTGAAAAGGGTACCTCATGAATTGAGTGCAGCAAACCGACAAACGTGCGTCCACTGCTGTATTACATTTCTCAATCGGCACAATAATGAAGGGATTTGAAATCGAATCATTACCTATGATGAAAAGTTGATCCTGTACGATAATCGGAAACGCCCATCGCAATGGCTGAACCCTGGCGAACCAGCCAAATCCTGCCCCAAACGAAAATTGACTCAAACAAAATTACTTGTGAGCTTTTGGTGGACTAGTGCAGGTGTCGTTCACTACAGCTTTCTTAAATCTGGCCAGACGATTACGGCAAATGTCTATTGTCAGCAACTGCAAACCATGATGGAAAAGCTAGCTGCTAAACAACCGAGGCTGGTCAATCGCTCTAGGCCACTGCTGCTTCAGGACAACGCTAGACCACATACTGCACAACAGACGGCTACCAAATTACAGGAGCTTCAATTGGAATGTCTAAGACAACCACCGTACTCCCCGGACCTTGCTCTAATAGATTACCATTTTTTTCGAAATTTGGATAACTTCTTGCAAGGGAAAAAAATCAACTTCGTTGGGGCAGTCCAAAGCGCCTTTAAAGATTCTATTGATTCCCATCCGAATGATTTTTTTAGTAAAGGTATCAATGAACTACCTACCTATGAGATGGCAAAAGTACATAGATAGCAATGGTACATACTTTGTGTCAACGAGGGACATTAAATTAAAGATGTTGTTTTTGAGTTAATAAGACTATAATGAATTTATACAATGATAAAGAATTGAAGAATTAAAATTAAGTTTAAGGGCGCGCGATTCCTCCTTGAAGGCTATTTGGGTTCTGTCTCGTGTGGGCCGTGCGGCCGCCAGTGCTAGTGCGGATCCTCCACCCGCACCCCGCGCCACCACCGCCGTCCCTCTGTTGCTATGTCGAGTGGCGGCTCGTACATCCAGGCCGCCTTGAAAGGAGCAGCTGCTGCTGGATCGCTGATGCTGCTTTCGAAACTGCATCTACTCGCTCATCCGTGACTCGTCATCATTGATTTCATTCATTGGAAGCAGGCAGACTCTATTTGCAGCCCGCCGTTCTGTTCCACGATATGTTTTGAAGTCAGCTACTCTGACCACGCCATCAGCGCCAGGATAGGTTCTCTCTACTCGTCCCAGTCTCCATTGTAATGGTGGAAAGTTGTCCTCTCTGAAGACCACCATGTCTCCAACTCTTAGACTTCTCTGATGCAGGCGACCTCTCGTTCGCTGTTGCAGCTCTACCAGATATTCCTTACGCCATCGATCCCAGAATTGCTGCCTGAACCTTTCGATTAATGTGTATCGGGTTCAGGGCTTCATCTTCTCGTCAATTGGTGGTGCTGGAAGCGATGTCAGTGGCCGGCCGTTCAGGAAGTGCCCTGGGGTCAAAGGAATCAAATCGTTGGGATCTGGAGATAAAGGAGTGAGGGGGCGGGAGTTGAGGATCGCTTCTATTTGTGCAAAAAGCGTACTGAACTCCTCATAAGCAAGACTGGCATTTCCTACTATACGTTTAAGGTGGTGCTTGGCACTTTTAATACCAGCTTCCCATAAGCTACCGAAATTAGGGGATTAGGGGGGGTTGAATTTAAAATTAATGCCTTCATTGGCGGAAAAAATATTTAAAGAACGAAGACTAGATCGCAACATTCTACCTAACTCATTTCTTGCTCCTACGAAGTTTTTTGCGTTATCGCAAAATATACTTGATGGCTTTCCTCTTCTGGAAATAAATCGCCTCAAGCAGGCAATAAAGGCTGCCGTACTGAGATCAGTTACTGTTTCAAGGTGCACTGCTTTTGTTGAAAAACAAATAAAGAGACACAGATAACATTTTGTTATTTTATTACCCCTTCCTTTTTTACTTGAGATCATAAATGGACCCGCAAAATCTGTACCACACGTTTGAAATGGGTGGAATTCAGAAATTCTGTTAGACGGCAGATCGCCAAAAAATGGATTCACAGTTTTTGCTCTGAACCGCGAACAAATGACGCAATTTCTAACTATGTTTCTGGCTAATGTTCTGCCTCCAATAGGCCAAAATTGTTCTCTGAATGAGGAAAGAAGATGCTGAGGGCCTGCGTGAAAAAGACGTAAGTGTGCAGATTTCATTAATATTTTAGTAAAGTGATGTTTGCCATCTAGTAATGCAGGATGCTTTTGCTCATAATTAAGGTTAGCATTTTTTAGTCTGCCACCTACTCTCAACACGCCAGACTCATCAAGAAAAGGACACAATTGTAAAATATGCGATTTAGAGACTAATGATTTACCTGAAGTAATAATGTTTATCTCTTTAGCAAAAGATTCGCGTTGCGATAGTTTTGTAAGGAAGTTAAGCGAATTTGATAGTTCAGTATCACTGAAAGGATTTTTATTTTTATTTGAACTTCTACAGTTATTTATGAACCGGAATACGTAAGCAAAAATGCGTTTTTATTAAATTGTTATGATTTTGAGTGTAATGAACTTTCATTTCTGGCAAATCAATTTCAGAATTTGGGGCGCAAGGCCATTCTACTTCCGTTTTTAAGAGAAATAATGGACCTTGCCACCATAATGATGAATTTACTAAAGTCGTTGGGTCAATGCCCCTTGAAGCCAAGTCAGCGGGGTTGAGATCGGTAGGAACATGGTTTCATGCATTTCGCTCAGTAAGCTCGTGTATTTCGTTAACTCGATTACATACGAAGGCCTTAAGCAATTTAGGCTGAGTTTTGATCCAACCTAAAGTAATGGTTGAATCGGACCAAAAATAATGTTTGTTAATTTTGCAACGAAGTGCTTCACTTACTTTCGTTGCGAGGCGAGCACCAAGTAGTGCCGCACAAAGTTCAAGTCGCGGTACTGTGACTGGTGACTGGCTTCAAGGGTGCTACCCGTGTT
Organism: Cybosia mesomella; assembly: GCA_946251805.1. Classification (NCBI taxonomy): domain Eukaryota; kingdom Metazoa; phylum Arthropoda; class Insecta; order Lepidoptera; family Erebidae; genus Cybosia; species Cybosia mesomella. Next base: position 17,713,704 of record OX276396.1, on the reverse strand, counting down.
TTAGAACATAAAAGCTTTATAGTTACGGTTTTGTTGTGTTCAATTATTGTATTCAATGTAGTTCAATTACAACAGGGTCCGAGCACATCGTGTACCTCGGCACGGATACTGAAAGAAAGAGATTAAGAGTCGAAATGACTTTTTCCCATACTTTTTCAATGTTATTGGGGACAGGCTCGTCCCATTCTAATTTCAGTTTCCACAATTTCTGCAACAATACCTTCAAAGTTATTGTGCAGGCGCTCAGAAGGCCAAGAGGATCGAAAAATATGAAAATCTTACATGTGTCTGATAAAATGCGTCTTTTTGTAAGTTTGTCTGTGTGTGTCTTTAAGTCCACAGAAAATTTAAGTGTGTCTGTATCAGGTGCCCAGCGAATGCCTAAAACACTGGACTCCTTTTCAAAAATAAGAGATTCTGTCTCTGTGATGATTGGTAATATTTGATGCTGGATGCGGCAAGCTGAAGACAGGGCGCTATGGCGCTCATTAGGGGAGATCTATGTCCAGCAGTGGACTAGAATAGGTTGATGATGATGATGATGATGAGGACAATAAGTACGGAATTTATGAATGGGTAAACAAGCTGAAGCTAATGTGTCTGTGACACCTTTATGAATGTGTGCTAGATCAGATTCACTTGAAGAACCCGTCAAAAGGTCATCAACATGAAAATCATGTTTTATATCTTGTGAAATTAAAGGATGTGAGCATTCATTTACTAATTAAAGTAAGCACCTAGTGCTTAAGAATGGCGCCGAACCAGTACCATAAGTGACTGTGTTTAACTGTAGAGTATCAACATTGAGTTTCATCATTGAGCCATAAAATGAGTAGTAAATGTCTTAGAGATTCGTCTATCATTATTTGTCGATAAATTTTTGTAATGTCACCAGTAATTACAAATTTATGTTGACGGAAGCGAATCACAATGTCAAACATGTCATTCTGCACTACTGGACCTATAGCTTGGATATCGTTACGCGACTTGTTTGACTTGGTTTTTGCTGATGCGTCAAAAACAACCCGAAACTTCGTAGTTTCATTGGACTCCTTTACCACCGCATGATGAGGTAAATAATATCCAAATGACGGCCTTTCAACTTTTGTCAAATGGCCAAGTTGTTCATATTCTTTGAAAGTTGAATTTTTACTTATTTTCTTTTCAAGATTAAGAAGTCTTTTTTCAACCATGTAATGTGAATCGTCAAGTGACGATTCTAGGCTTTCAATAAAGGGCATTTTTACTGAAAATCTACCATCTGGTAATCGAACAGTATTTTCAGTAAAATGCCGTTCACAAAACTCATCATGAGGTGATAAAGGAGTTTGGTTAATCTGTCACTGATTTCCTTTGTAAAGTGGCAAAACAGTGAGTTATTATTGTTCTTATTGTAATGTGAAGAAGCAACACCATTAAGAGGGCCGGCCACAATCCAATCGAAGTGGGAATTTCGTAGAATGGGCATTCCGGGACCGGTTTTCATTTGATTAGGAGTGATAACGTCAAAGAAGACTTCTGCACCAAGCAACAAATTAATTTTGGAGGGCTGATGAAATTTAGGATCAGCTAATGTAATGTTTGCAGGTAAATTAAGGCGCGAAACATCGATAGGACTATTGGGCAAGTGACCAGTAATGTGAGGCATCACTATGCATTTAAGGTTTACAGTAAAGGAGTTGACTAATGATTGAATGGTGACATCGCAACTATTAGTAAGGTGAATCGGTTCATTATTTATACCGGTGATGCAAAAATTATTGTCATGACCCTTTAACCCCAATTGATTTTTCAGGTCTGTAGTTATGAACGAGGATTGACTTCCTGCGTCCAACAAGGCACGAGCAATGTGAACTTGTTCATTTTCAGGATTAATGATCTGCACCATGGCCGTGCCCAAAAGGATTTGATGAGAAGACTGCGCGGATAATGCAACTGGCAGTGACACAGGTATAATTTCATCTACATGCAGTAAAGAATTGTGTCTTTGTTTACACAAACGACAACTACCAGTCAAACGACAGTCTTTTGCGGCGTGCCCTTGCCGCAAACAATTAAGGCATAACTTAAGTTTCGTAGCTTCACTCAACCTTTTATGAGGTGGCAAGCCGTTAAAATTCCCATAATCTACTAGTCTATGGTTTTTATTGCAGAGCGGGCATTTAGGGGCATTTATTATTGTTGTTGTTATTAGAAGGGGTAGCGGTAAGACAATTAGATCCTATTTTAGGAGTATTATTACGACTGTGATCATCTTCATTTCTTTTGTTAGTTGTATAATGTGATTTATTATTAAAGTTCTTGTCGCTTCTATTAACAAACATGGTTTCCAAAATGGCCGCCCTGTTGCATAAAAATGAAATAAATTCATCTAATGAAGGGTAGTCAGAGAAATTACTTTTGTGTTCTTCCCATTTTGATAAAGATACGGGATCTAACTTAGTTGTCATAATGTGAATTATGAGAACGTCCCATCCATCGGTTAGTAGATCTAAAGACTGCAGATATCTTAAGTTTCTTAGAACATGATCTATCAAGAATTGGATCGCTTTGTGCGATTCTCTATTAATAGGCTCTAAGGCAAATAAAGATTTTATATGATTGTTGATCAATATATTTTTGTTGTCACATCTTGAACATAATAATTTCCAGGCAACATTGTAATTTTTTGATATGAACTCTAAAGATTTGATTACAACTGCAGCACTACCTTCCAAGGACGATCTCAAATAATGAAATTTATTGATGTCTGGAATGTCATCATTTGAATTAATTAACGTATCAAAAGTATCTTCGAATTCCAGTCATTTAAGGTAATTACCGTCAAATGTGGGTAATTTGATTGTTTAGAGTTTGACGCTACTGTGGTGATTGCATGCTGAATTCGCCGATTTATGAGATTCGCTTTCACCTTTATTCTCCGCGGAATCAAGTGCATCGAGTATCACTTGAGCCATCGCCGTACTAGAATAGTAGTCGGTTTCAAATTTTTCCCTTTCGGATTGTTGAGCGGCGTCATTGTTCGTTATATTTCAATTTTATTTTAGACTTCATCAAATTCAACATACAATGTTTCAATTTTATTTAAGCGGAGAGATAATTCTCTGCCTTGCAAACTAGTTGTTTTCTCAACCGCGATTGAAGACAAGTTGGTAACATAGGATACGAATTTAGTTAATTGACCCTTTTTAACACCTCGAACAGCAACTTATGCACTAAAAGCTGAATCGGAATCATTTTCTTCTACTTGAAGCTTTTTACTTCCAGATGCCATTAAGTGAAAATTAAAGGTGAGCAATCAATAAATTAAATAGAATAATAAAGTGTGCATCGAACCAACACGTCTTTTTCAATGCGATCAAGTCTTCGTCTTCGTTGAAGACTGCAAGTCACGGTGCAACAGGCAGCCAAGCGGCGCGGCGCGGCGTCTCGTTGCAGGTAGTGGGCGACCAAGGTCATGCGGACAGCGCGTGATTACAGGATTGCCTGAAATTGGTCAGCAGATCGCACTGAGTATTATAATGAAATTGCAGTTAGCTATTTATAATTAAGTTAATTTAACGAATTAATTGATTTGACGGTTAATGATTTATAAAATTTGAATTTTTAACGGTTAACGGGCTTGGAAAAATGTTTTCTCGGCAAGATAAGCGTGAAAGAAATGAGATTTAATGCAATTATGAATAGAATTTCATGTAATTAATGATAAATAATGTAATACAGAGAGATTTATCTGTAAAGAGGAAGAATCGCTTGTAGTAGCTAATTGCGAAGCTATAATGATTTAGGGTAGTTTCACAAACAATTAACCTATTTATTTCGATTTAAATAGCTATTCCTACTTAATTAATGTAAAAGAAATAGCTTAGAAATGTGCACGTAGATAATGAGTAAGCACTTTAAAGACGAACGTAATTATTTTAACACTTGGTCGAGAACACAGCTTGTGTTTAGGCTTTCGTAATTAAAAGTTTAAAGCGGAATGAAGCTAAAAGGTAGTACTAATAAGCAAGACACAGCGAGCGTTCGCAGCCAAAGTACCAAAAAGAAATTGCAATTCGTACTTACTCAGAATTTTATACACCTTTATGCACAAATAAAGGTAACAGGGAACACTAGGAAACGAAAGGACTAAGGAAAGAGCTTTCCCTGGTTGATGAATCGGGCTACACCCGGCAGCAGTAGTTACTCGGTGATGATGACCTTTGCTTCCTTCGGCAGTTCGCTCTTCGAATTTTGCCTCGATTGCTTCGAAATTAAAGATGTTGTATTTAAGATAATAAGACTATAATAAATTTCTACAATGATAAAGAATTGAAGAATTAACATTAAGTTTAAGGGCGCGCGATTCCTCCTTGAAGGCTATTTGGGTTCTGTCTCGTGTGGGCCGTGCGGCCGCCAGTGCCGGCGCGGGTCCACCTCCCGCACCCCGCGCCACCGCCGCCGTCCCTCTGTTGCTATGTCGAGTGACGGTTCGCACACTTTGATTAAATAAATATATTATATTTAAAAAAAATCGACTTTATGTTCATCCCTTCCAAAACGCCAATTTCGTATAAACTTCTTACATCCATTCTGACAGCTAAATTGTCATCTCACATAGAGAGTACCTCTATAATGTCTATCTCTCAGAACGGATGTAGAAGTGGGGCACGTGGTACGAAGGAGCTCCTTGCAAACGTGGAGGCACCTTAATTATTATTAATAAGAACATTAAATTTAAAGAGCGTAAAGAACTAGTAAGCCTCTCTATTGAGCGAGTTATTGAGATAGCTGGTATTGAGTTTGAGCACTTCATTGTATTAAGCGTGTTCAGTCCCCCGGACGCGCCTTATGCAAGATTTGAAGAAACGATGGAAGAAGCGCTTTTTATATGCCGTTGCTCTAAAAAGTCAATAATAAGTTGTGGAGACTTTAATGTTAATATATTAGATAACACTTTAGTGCCAGTAGAGAAACACAAAATGTTGAATCTGTTCAAGTCCTTTAATCTAGGTAATGTATTTTTGGAACCTACTCGAATAACTGCCACAAGTGCAACATGTATTGATAATATTTTCACGGACATTAAACCTATTAACAAATGTATTGTGGATGCTGTACACTCGGATCATCGTGGCCAATTTATAAAATGCTACAGAAATTATTATGAAGTAAGAAGAAAAGAAATTAAATTTGTACCGATAAACCAATATCGTTTAGATGCTTTCAAGGAAAATATAGTGAATAAACTACCTGATTTGCCCTTGTACACTAGTGTAGATAAGTCTTATGCAGACTTAATTAACCTGATCAATACTGAGTTTGGGAGAATTTTTACCCCAAAAACATTATCGATTGGCAGCCGTCCTGTTTTCAGTGACTGGGCAACACCAGGGATTTATAGTAGCTCCTGCTATTGTATGAATTATATTCTGAAAAATCATACAATTTCATCCCTGATTTTCAGAATTATGTCAAAAACTGTTTTAAAATATTTAAGCGAGCCTGTTCCTTAGCTAAATCAAACTTTATAAAAAACAAAATATCAAATTCTGTTAATAAAATTAAGACCACCTGTAACATTATAAATTCCGAATGTGGTAAATCTCCAGCAGTTGTAAGAGATTACCATTTAAAAATAGACGGTCGCCATGTCACGGAGGATCTGGAAGTTGCGACAGAGTTTGAACACTTTTTTTCAAATATACCTGTAGCCACTACCCGAACTCTTCAGTCGTCTTCCACTTCCGCTGAGTCATTGCTTATGGAATCAATTACAAAATGTGAGGATGCTCTCAGATTCTCAGTTGTTGATAGCAAGTACATCACAAAATCGTTTAAATCCATTGATATTAAAAAGACCGCGGACCTATGGGGATTATCAGTCAAAACTGATTCAAGCATCATTGATGTCATTGCTCCCCATCTAGCAACTGTGTTTAATGACTGCGTCACTAGCGGTATATTTCCTGATTTAATGAAACATAGTAAAGTCATACCTTTGTTCAAGGCAGGCAGCGCCTCAGATCCCTCGAATTTCAGACCCATCTCTGTGCTGCCAACCTTGAGTAAAGTATTTGAGAAATTAATTCTAGACCAGATGCTAACCCATTTTAATAAATATAAATTATTTCATGATAAACAGTTTGGGTTTACTAAAGGACGATCAACGACGGATGCTGGTATAGAGTCATTGAAATGTATTTACGAGGCCTGGGAGGATAAGCAGGATGCATTAGGTGTTTTCTGCGATCTATCCAGAGCCCGAAGGCTCTGGATAGATTGCGTCCACCATGATACATTGGTCAGGAAATTAGATTATTACGGAATAAGGAACAAGGCTCTCGACCTTTTGACTTCTTATTTAAACAATAGAATTCAGAGGGTCGATGTGAACGGTACACGCTCGGTGGGATCTTTGGTTTCGATGGGCGTTCCACAGGGTTCGATACTTGGACCATTTTTATTTTTAATTTATATAAATGACCTCCCTTACTACGTAAGGGATAAAAATAGTATTGTTTTGTTTGCTGATGATACTTCCTTAATATTTAAAATTAAAAGACAATTAGATAATTATGACGAAGTGAACAACGCAATCTCACGAGTAGTTCATTGGTTTAATATAAATAATCTTTGCCTTAATGAAAAAAAAAAACCAAATGTATTAAATTCACCTTACCTAATTTTACACAGGTGGAAACCAATGTACAACTTAATGGACAGTTGTTGAGCCTTGTGGAATCAACCGTGTTCTTAGGTTTAAGTATCGATGCTAAATTACAGTGGGGATCACATATTGAAAAAATAGCTAGTAGGTTAAGTTCTGCTTCCTACGCTGTGAAAAAGATTAGGACTTTAACAGACATAGATACCGCTAGAATAGTTTATTTCAGTTATTTCCATAGTATTATGAGCTACGGAATTCTCCTTTGGGGTAATGCCGCGGATTTAAATACAATCTTTGTACTGCAAAAGCGGGCGGTGCGGGCAATTTATAAGTTGGGCCCAAGTGTCTCCCTCCGAGAAAAGTTCAAAGAAATAAACATTCTAACTGTAGTTTCCCAATATATTTTTGAAAATATTTTGTATGTTAGAAGAAACATTTTAAATTTTTTAAAGCTTTGTGATATACATAACATAAATACTAGACATAAAAACAATCTTGTGGTTTGTAATAGTCGACTCCACAAGATTAGTAATTCCTTTCAGGGTAACTGTATACGCTTTTACAACAAGCTTCCTAGTGAAATGAAGAATCTACCTCTTCATAAATTTAAAAGCCAAATTAAAAGTAAACTCTGCCAAAAAGGCTACTATAAAATTCAAGACTATTTAGACGACAAACAAGCTTGGATATGAACTGTTTGCTCTCTCTCTATGCTACTCAAATGAAATAGGTATTGTACTTAGGTTAAGTAAATGTTTGTAAATAGACCAAAAAAAACAGCCCGCTGAGTTTCTTGCCGGAGTCTTCTCAGAACAGGGCCGCGTTTCGAAAAAATGGACCACCATTTGCCAAACATTAGATAAAATTATGACGTTTTGTAAGTGCCGTATTAATGGTCTATACAGAATAAATGGTTTTTGACTTTGACTTATTTTTGACATGGCCATTAGCCAACAGGTCCGCCGTAACCAAAGGAATCTGACGACATGTTGGATCGACTACAAGAAAGCCTACGACTCCGTGCCACATACATGGCTGTTGAGGGTGCTGGAGTTGTATAAAATTGATACATGATACATGGGGCAATGGAGGACGGTTCTTCTTTCTCCAGGGTGTCGTCAGGTCCTTGGGGATGGTGTACCGATAAAGATTGAGAGGGGTATATTCCAGGGTGATAGCCTGAGTCCGTTATGGTTTTGCCTAGCACTGAATCCTCTCAGTACAACACTGGAAAATTCTGGGCTAGGCTATCAGTAGTATCAGAGAGGAGGTCAAGTTATATCCCATCTTCTTTACGTGGATGACTTGAAATTGTCATTTGCCAAGAGCCTCGACCAACATCTGAAGACGCTCGCGTTAGGTAGTTGGATCAAGGGCTTGATGCAGAAAGCGGTACTCTTCAACACGGCAGATGATACGGTAATAGTATATCATAATAATAATAATCCAGACTAGTTCAACAGTACAATACTATTCAATTATTGGTAACGTCATGGTTAGTAAGTATTTGTATGGGAGTGAGAGAGTTGGTGTATGTGTGAGTGAGGGTCTGGTGAGTGTGTGCGTGTGTGGGTTTGGTTGCAAATATGTGACTGTTTAACTAGGGACTTCTAGGAGACATTCAGTATTCGCATAATCTAATGTCATGAGTCATTCACTGGTTCTTTTCTTGCATAGAGATTCAGTCAGCGTGTATAAAGATAGCTTTTTGTTGAGATTATTATAAAGGTATCCTCCGAGGAAACAGAAGAACCTGTTTGTGAATTGGGTGTTAAAAGAGTCTACAGTGCGATCAACCGGATTGCATCGCCTCTTATTTAGGAGTACAGCTGCATTGTAATTCAGCAATTAGTGTTGCTTAGACATGACGTAGAGAATGAATAGCTGTCGGACAGTCAGCACCTTGCATTTTTCATACAGCTTGGATGTGGGATATCGAAAGGGCAAGAAATGGGACACTTTTAGTATTGCTCGCTGAGCTCTTTCCACCTTGATAAAAGTAGACTTATCTGCACCACCCCAGGTCGTGATACAATAAATTAGTAAATATTGGCATAGTGAGAAGTAGACTATGCTTCTTAGATTTTCATCGGCTACCATGCCTGAGGTTTTTGAAAACATACATAAATTTACGTATTCTAGATGTAAGAGCTTCTATGTACAGATGAAAATCCAAGAAAGGATCTAGTATTACACCAAGATATTTGATTGAAGAAGCCCTCTGTAAGTGTGTACACGAACATATTGTGTTGAGCGGAGATGTGCATGTATGAACTATGATAGGCAAGGAGAGAGTGGAAAGAAAAGCACTATTCCGAATCGCAAAAGGTAAGTATTTGGATTTATCAGCGTTTAGAGTTAAGTAGTTGTTCCTTAACCATTTGGCCACGGTATCTAGACCTGTTTGGGCATGCCTGGAAACACTTTCCCACGAGTCGGAGTGAAACACGAGAGCAGTGTCATCTGCGAAGGTGTATATATTGCCATCAGGTAGATCTATCCTGCACAGATCGTTAACATAGAGTAGGAAAAGTGTTGGAGAGATAACACTCCCTTGGGGGACTCCGTGGGTGATTGGCACTTCTTTACTAATGTACCCATCTATCTTAACGCTCTGTACACGATTAGTAAAGTAATCTGCTAATAAATTAAGTTGGTTACCCCTTATTCCAATCTGCTCCATCTTAGTTAAAAGAATAGAAACAGAGACCGTGTCGAAGGCTTTAGCCAGGTCTAGGAAGATACCCAGTACTTTTTGACCCTCATCAAGTTTCCTAACTATGTGGTTAATTACGTCATGTACTGCGTCACCAGTAGATCTACCCGCGCGAAACCCGTATTGAGAAGGTGATATTATTTGGTTTTTATCGAGGTAACTTATTAGCCTAGAGTTCATGAGTCGCTCTAGTATCTTGGACAGAGAAGGTACGACAGCAATGGGCCTGTAGTTGGTGACTTGTTCTCTGACTCCGGCCTTGTAGACAGGGTGTATAAGGGCTTTTTTAAATGTTCTGGGAAACACACCAGAGGAAAGCGATAAGTTGCAGATATGTTGTGTTAGTAGTGGGACAATAGCTATTTTATTTTGTTTTATTATATCAGCTGGTATATTATCCCAGCCAACAGCACAACCCCCTCGCAGCGTAACCAATATCATATTCACTTCCTCCTCGTCAGTAGGAAGTAGTACTATAGAATGTAATGGCGTCTTAACGGAAGGGTTTTCTTCAGTCTGTGCATTAGTTATATTTTTAGCAAGATTTTTTACCTATGTTGGCAAAATAATTATGAATCGTATTGACAGCTTGGTCAGAAGAAGTTTTCCGTTAGATTTGTATTTACCGTGAGAGTGCTATATATATATAATTTATAATATATATCAAAACCAAAAAGTATACAATAAATTTATTTATGAAAAACTCAAAAAACCCGACTGCCATTAAAAGACCGCAACCCGTTGAATAGCAGGCAGGACCCATTAATTTACTTTCTGCTTATAATTTGCAAATGGGTTCCGCTTACTTTCAAACATGTTTTGGTCTTTTTAGGGCAGTCGGTTTTCTTGATATTTTTATTGATAACTCTAAGAATTAATTTAACTTAGATGTTTAAATTTGTTTCTAGAGTTTATGACAAAAAGCCGCATGTTTGGCATGTTTATTTTACTAAATGATTTTTCCTTAAAACGTCCTCGATTTGATGAACAATACCTACACGATCCGTCTAAGTCGACAATTAGTTTTTTTTTTTTAATATATGTTACAAATTTCAGTACAAAAGAACTTATGATGCTACATAAACTCACTCGAGTTTTTCTGAGCAAAACATTTTCATCAACAATCAGTTTAGTAGTTAAAAATTAAATTTGCATTACATAAAATAATTAAATTTGCAGTGGGTAGGTTACAATAAAAAACGACACTGCGTCGCACTTCTACCCCCCACCAGCCGGCAAACTATTTCTTTATTGCACTCTGAGCATATCACAGAACACGTTAACTATGTACAGTATGATGTTTTGTTTATATGGTTTAATGGTGTCTGTTGCTTATAAAGTATAAATACTTTTATATATTCTGAAAATGTGTATTGTGTGTTTAAGTGTAATATTATGTCTGAGTAGATATACCTAATTGTATATAAGTAGCATTTGTGTAGTAGGTATATATATGAACTTTTTTTTTGTTAGCAGATGAGACTGATCAATTATTATAATTAGTTATATTTGCCAAAAAATGTTGATTGAGTCTGAATTAGATATTTTTTGGTGTTATCTCATTCCTAAGAGATAATGGGAGATTGTTGATCAGGTCCGGAATAACATATGACAGTTTCCTTTTGCCATAGAGGCTCTTGTATTGGGGTAATAATAACCTTGACTTCAAGACGTGACGTGTTTGAATCGTGTTATCATTATACTGTCTAATTTTTTTAACTTCTTTATTGAAAAAATCTTCTTTTAAAAGTGTGTATTTAATTTTATTTAAGAACTCACTTTACACTAGAACAATCCTTGTTACATAATACAATACCTTGATGACATTGATGAGTGTACAAAATTACAAAGATGGCGGTTTACTTCTGTTTGAATTCATATAATCCATTTCAATATATTTTAGGAGAAATTTATTGTTGTAATTAATCAATTAAGGCAGCCATTTGGGGCCCAACAAACAAAACACAATGAATTCATCGAGTGGGCTTGACTCAATGACTTCATATTAATATAGAATTATGTTTACATCAGCTTACGGCCGAAGTTTTAAGATTAAGTTAGATATCGTATTTATTATTGATTTCAAATTTTAAAATAAATTAGAATTTGCAGTCATAACTGTCATATGGTCATCTCAAGACATGAGGGAAGTCGAGAAGTGGTGCTCACTTTGGTATGCAATATGCTCGAGAAGTCGAGGAGGCGGCGGAGCGGGTCCGGAAGAGACTCAGGTCTCTCCCGATCCGCAGAGCCCGCGAGACCCGGAGGCGGCTTAGACGTCGTAGGTCGCTCAAAGACTTCCGGCCTCCATGAGCGCAGGCCTGGAGGTGACAGGTACTTCTCCCCCCCCCCTTTCCGGGGGCAAGACGGGGACACTGTGGTTCCCAAGCCCGAGGGGACCATCTCGAAAACGGAAATGGCCCTGGTTCAGTCGGGGAGGGAAGAAAATGCCAAATGGGTCTCCTCGGAGGACCCGAGACGGTATACGGTTTTAGTTGGTCCGATTCCAACATAACCAACCCCGCTAGCCGGCGGAGCCATCCGAGGGGATTCCCGCACGAAAATAAAGGACAAACGGTGTTATTGGATTTTCCTAATAAGAAATTCTCAGTAGAAACCCTAAGTCCTGAAAAGGTGTCCGAAAGACTGCAACAAGCTCGATCTTCCCTTACTCTCGTGTGGAATTGAAAATATAATGGATGAAATGCGGATTTTAATAAATTTATTACTACCCCTTTAGAGATATAAGTACCTGCCTACAGGCGTGGTATGACATGGGATGTAAAAGCACAGAGTATAAAATAATACTTAGTACAAAACTGCTCATTTTAATTTGCCAAATAGATGTTTCCATTTTCGAAAAAGGATTTAAAAAATATAGAAAAGCAATATCGTGATACGCTTTAAAAGTTTTGCAATTTTGTTTCTACATATTTCAGTGTCATTTGTGCCGATAGTGTTCTGTCATACGAATAAACTCTAAAAGCAAAAAATACAAAACAACTATCACATATTTTTTGGTTCTATATTGCTAGTTTCGTATGTGTTATGTTTGTAAATTCGACATGATGAAATATTCATGTCACATTTGCTCGCAGATCTGAGCGATCAGTCAACCGTGAAAGTAATGCAAACACGATAAAGATATGACCGTTTTAGTACTACGAATAAGGTACCTTTTGTTTGGTACCTTTTTTTTTTTTTTTTCATCGTGCGGAAATCCCTTCGGATACCCCCCCGCTGGCCAGCGGGGGCGGTTATGTCGGGCTTGCACCGACTAAAACCGCACGCCGTCTCGGGTCTTCAGACGCCGGGGTGTAAGGTTACCCATAGAGCATATCCCTCGCACCCCGGCTGACCCTGGGCCATCTCACCACTAACAGCATCGCTCATCCTGTCTCCTCTGAAAGCAGAGGAGTACGGAGAGCGATGTGTTCCCGCCACGTTGGGTATTGGCCGACGATCAATGCCAACCCTATGAAGGGGTGAAGGGGAAGCCATTGACCGCCGCCCAGGGTGTACCGGCCGCTCCGATTCCGTTCCCCCCGGACTGCAGCGGGATCGGAATCGGAGCGACACTCGAGGAGGTTACCCAACACACACCCCCTTTTTGTTTGGTACCTAATGTTTCTTTATCCCTATTACAATTGGTCTATGGTCGCTGAGCCGTACTGGGTCCACCCCGGAAGCCCGGTGGACCTGGACGGCGTAGCGACCGTTTTCGGGAGTTCCGCCGCGGACACTTCGCGCCTTGCACTCATTGCAAGGGGCCGAGGCTGTGTCGCGGCGGACTATGAGGGCTTGGCTGTCGTGGCCGTCTACTTCTCGCCAAGCCTTGACCAGTATGCGCTTGAGCTGTGGCTCGCTGAACTGGACATCGTTCTCGCTGCGTGCCGTCCTCGCCCTGTCTTGGTCCTGGGAGACTTCAACGCCTGGTCCCTGGCTTGGGGCTCCCGGGAAACAAATGCCAAGGGGCGAGTTCTGGAGGACTGGGCCAACACCCGTGGCCTAGAGGTCCTCAACCGGGGAAGTGTCGCCACCTGGGAGCGGCGGGGGCTCAGTTCGGTCGTGGATGTTGCATTCGCGACCCCTGCTGTCGCCCGACGCGTCCAGGGTTGGCGCGTGGTGGAGGAGGAGGAGACGTCGTCGAATACATTCGGTTCAACGTCTCCCCTCCACCTAACCTGCCGCCGACTATAGCGAACCCCCTGGATCCACGTTGGGCGCTCAGACGCCTGGATCGGGAGGCTCTCCTGGAGGCATCCATAGTGCAGGCCTGGATTCCGTCACCGCCAAGCCTGCCGATGTTGACGCAGAGGCGGAATGGTTCAGGAGAGCCATGTCGCATATCTGCGATGCGGCGATGCCTAGGGTTAAGCCCGGCCCGGCAAAGAAACAGGTATACTGGTGGTCGGTGGAGATCATACAGCTGCGAGCAGCGTGCGTGACCGCTCGCCGCCGGTACACCAGGTTTCGCCGGAGGCGTAGGCCGCACAGACGATGCGGTGCTCGAGAGGCGGAGCTATACGAGGCGTACAAGGGGGCCAAGAAGACCGTCAAGCTAGCTATAAAGCAGGCCAACCGGCGGGCCCGCGAAGAGCTGCTGGAGTCTCTGGAGCAGAACCCATGGGGGCGCCCTTACCTTGCGGTCAGGGGCAAAATCCGCCCAAGGGCGCCCCTACTGACCCAGAGCCTCCAGCCAGAGCGGCTGGAGGGGATCCTGGGCTCCCTGTTCCCAGTGAGAGCGGAGGAGCATGTACCTCCGCGTATGGCTCCGCCTCAGGCGTCTGACGCTGATAATAGCGAGAGCGATGTGCCCGAAGTCAGGGAGAATGAGCTAGGGGTAGCAGTGCTCCGGCTTAAAGCTCGGAAATGCACTGCCCCCGGACCCGACGGCATTCCAGGCCGAGCATGGGTCCTGGCCCTTGAGGAACTAGGGCCTCGACTGGTGGCGCTCTTTAGGCCTCGAAAGGGGCCAGTTTCCAAAGGCTTGGAAGACGGGGAAACTGGTCCTTATCCGGAAGGCGGGGCGGCCGGCGGATCAGCCATCCGGTTACCGGCCGATCGTGTTGCTCGACGAGGTGTGCAAGCTCTTTGAGTGGATTATTGCAGAGCGCCTCGTCGAGCATCTCACGAACGTGGGGCCAGATCTGGCGGATAAGCAGTTCGGTTTCCGCCGGGGGCCAACGTTAAGGGACCCAACGCCCCTACTAGGAGACTGTACCTGGGGATCGTGCGGAGCATGGCCCTATACGGGGCTCCCGTATGGGCGGGGACTCAGGCGGCCCGCAACGTGGCTGTTCTAAACAGCCCGTTAAAGGCGATGGCCGTCAGAGTCATCAGGGGGTATCGCACGATCTCCGTCGAGGCGGCATGTCTCCTAGCCGGGACCCCTCCATGGGACCTGGAAGCGAGAGCCCTTGCGCGCTGTACCAGTGGCGCACGGAGGCGTTGGAGCGGGGCCATAGGCCGGAGTCCCGAGAAATCAGGGCTCAGCGGTCCCTGCTCCGCCAGGAACTCATGGAGACATGGAAGGTGCGACTTGAGCACCCAAGGTGGGGGTGCCAGATGGTTAACGGACACGGGTGTTTCGGTAAGTATCTGTGGCGCATCCACCGGGAGACAACGCCGCAGTGCCAGCACTGCGAGGATCCTGGCGAAGACACGGCGCTCCACACGTTGGTGGAGTGCCCTGCGTGGGCGAGTCAACGCCGGGATCTCGTTGCGGTCCTGGGCATGGACGTTCTCTCGTTGGAGACCATGGTGAGGGCCGTGGTCTCCAACGGGAGCAAGTGGCACGCCGCCGCCTCTTTCTGCGAGCAGGTAATGTTCGCGAAAGAGACGGCGGAGAGGGAGCGGGAGAGAACCCTGCCCCTCGAGTTTCGCAGTCTGCGGCGAGGACGCCACAGACTCATGTACGCCCGGGACTACCGACCTCCATGATCGGGGCCTGAGGACGGCAGTTGGTCGACTCGCCGTCCTTACAGAAGCAGGCCGTGGCGGAGGCGTGTCGTGTGTGCCTTACACACGCCTGCCAACTCACCGAAGCGGGATAGAACCCGACCCCACCAGGCGAGGCAGCGGTGGCGGCCTAAGTCCTCCGGCAACCCTGGTGTTATCCTTTCGAGGGCTTACCCGGGGTGCCCGGCAACGGACCCTTGGGGAGGACACCGTGCGGTTTTCGTCGATACACGACATAACCACCCCCGCTGGCCGGCGGAGGGTATCTGAAGGGATTTCCGCACGTAAAAAAAAAAAAAACTCTATTACAATGAAGAAACCAACTTTATTATCATTCTCAGTTGGTTACAAACCAGTGAGCATTTTACAAGGTGATAGAGTGCTACTATACTATCACAAATAGGCTGGTACCCCGTCACAAAATTTCCGAAATAGTGGATCACGATCCGGCAATATAATACATAAAGTTTAAAAAACCGTAACCAGATTGCGGAAAGGTTAATAGAATACAAAAGAGGAGGAGATTCTCAATTCGACTTTTATTTTTTGGGTATGACATCCGTTATTGTATATATATATATATATATATATATATATAGTGATGTTATTCGTATAAAATGTAGCCTATTTCACGCAAAGCATGATAATGATTCAATGGACACCTCATTCATTACAATAAGTTCAGTATCTTAGGAACTACAGTGTAACATGCGTAAATACGTACATAGACTACTAAACACATAACCGTACCACGGACACAACCTTTTAGATTATGCGTCTAGTAAACACTAACAAGCCAGAATGCACTTCTCTATTTATGAAGGCGTATAAAAAGGTCAAAATCGCATGGTGGGGGTTTCCATCGACCTATAACGTTCTAACCTAACCTAACATATTCACGGCGTATTGCTAAGCTCGCTTCACTCGCTTCCCAGTACAATCAGAACTACTCTAGCCTTTTCGTAATACTCACTAATTTTGACTATAATATAATATACTCTGTTCATATGTTTAAACTATTGTATGTGTCCAGACAATAAGCTGAATAAAACGAATATATCTATACTAGCCGTCTTATAGCTTCATATTCGGTTGTTTACCATTTTTGCACTAAACCAATATGTATATTATGATATTGGAAAATAACTTTAGTCGATTACTTGACTATGTCATCCATTAAATCCTAATATAGATAATTAATTGCTAAATAATATTATGTAGGCATAATGAACCTTTTTAGGGTTCCGTTGCCAAATGGCAAAAAACGGAACCCTTGTCGATTCGTCATGTCTTTCCGAAACTATAAGAACTATGCTGTTGAAACTTGGTAAGTAGATGTATTCTGTGAACCGCATTAAGATTTTCACACAAAAATAGAAAAAAAAACAATAAATTTTGGGGGCTCCCCATACTTAGAACTGAAAGTCAAATTTTTTTTTATCTATCCCATACGTGTGAGATATCTATGCATAGGTCTTCAAAAATTATATTGAGGTTTCTAATATAATTTTTCTCTAAACTGAATAGTTTGCGCTAGAGATACTTCCAAAGTGGTAAAATGTGTGTCCCCCCCCCCCTGTAACTTCTAAAATAAGAGAAAGATAAAACTGACAAAAATTTATGATGTAGGTACATTACCATGTAAACTTCCACCGAAAAATGGTTTGAACAAGATCTAGTAATTAGTTTTTTTTAATACGTCATAAATCGTAAAACGCAATTTACCTTTCATTCAATCAACACAAATATAAAATTTTGAAAAATGCATTATGTTACTTACTGCTACGGAACCCTTCATGGGTGAGTCCGACTCGCACTTGGCTGCTTTTTTTTTTCCTGCGGAAATCCCCACGGATATCCCCCCGCTGGCCAGCGGGGGTGGTTATGCCGGGCTTGAACCGACTAAAACCGCACGCTGTCTCTGGTCTATAGACGCCGGGGTGTAAGGTTGCCCATAGAGCATATCCCTCGTACCCCGACTGACCTTGGGCCATCTCTGGAAGCTATAATATAAGTATAGGACACAATTTTATTTTGACAATGCAAATTTTTATTGATTATTCACAACTTAGCAAAACAACGACTATAATAATATATTTCATAATTATGTGCTTCTCGAAGATGATTTGATTGTTACCAATCTCATGAGCACAATACTAAATATCTAATCAGGACATGGAAAATTTTTGACAGTACATAAATTAATTAGTAACTAATCATTAAAAGAATAATAGCCAGTTCAGGAAGTTAAAAATAGCCTGTAAGTTGTAAATAGTATTATAATTATACTTACATAATTATGGTTATTTTGGTTCCTAATGGTTATCGTTCTGTAATAATGCTATGCCATTTCAAATGGATTTTTAGGTAGATTTCGATGAAAAAAAAAAAAAAAAAAAAAAAAAAGGTAGATTTCGATGAAATCGATCTACATATTGGTTTCTTGACTACTGTCGAATTTAAAAAAAAAATTCTTCATAGGAGGTCTAGTTATGACCCCCTGAGTCCGAAATTACCACTGATCTAAAAGTTTATATATAAATATATATGTATGTATGGTTCCACTTCACAAAATTTGCGGCACTCTCACGGTCGCATTTTTGCCCCGATCGCTTTCAAACTGCGGTCAAAAATTGCTTGGGTGTAAACTTAGTTTAAGTTCGTGAACGTTTGGAATCCTAAGAGGACGGTAGGGCCTCACTTTTTGTAAAATCAGTTTTTCCTCAAAATTTCACGTTCCATGAAAGATATTCGAACCGTTCTAATTTTACCCCATAGTATACGTGAATACCAACAACTTTTACTTATAAACCTATAAGATTAAAACTTTAACTAAAAGTGGAGGGGGGAAAAACCAAATTTTTTCGGAAAAAAAATCATAACTTCTAACCGGTGGACATTCTTGCTGTGGGAAACATTTTTAATCGATAGGCCATTTTTAAGTCTAAAATAAATGTCTGAAAAGTTTTTCGCTAAAAGTTACCGTTTTCGAGAAAAGAAAATTAAACATATTAATTAATAATATTAATTGCTTCACGAAATCTACCTGGGCGTTCCCCCTGCGGTAACGGATTTTTAAAATTTGTATATTTTTTCTAGCACCACGACGCGGTTTCACACGCATAAGTACCAGGACTGAAAATATTGGAATAAAAAGTAGCCTATGTTACTCTGGGATAATGTATTATTCTACTGATGAAAGAATTTTTAAATCAATTCAGTAGTTTCAGAATTTATCGATTACAAACAAACAAATCTTTCCGCTTTATCATATTAACTAGTATAGATTAAGCAAAGCGAGTTTAGCTCCTTTAGTAAAGAGTAAAAGAGTTATTAACACATTACAGAACTAAACTTAAATATAACCTTCTGAAACTGTAAATAGTAGTCTAGAAATGATATCGAAGAATCTCGCTCTAAATCAACAAATATGTGCCTTATACCATAATTATTTACCTACTTTAATGAATTAGTGGCAAATGTTTGTATCAAACGAACGAGCGTCTATTCTACACTAATGGTTAAAGAGTATTATAACGATTTTTATTCGTCGACCCTTTAAAAAAATATTAACCAGCTAAGGACTAAGGACACGCAACTCAATTCAAATCAACCTGAAAGAAATCGATTACTAAGTAATATAATCGTCTTATTAACTATAATTAAATTGTGCTGGTTACATACCTGAAGCTAAGGTTTAACAACTTATTATGTGTTGTATCCATTTGAAATAACTATAGCATCGTCATGAAAACAGCTATCGTAAATTATTTATATAAAATGGTACATACCTAGAAGTCTTACATTAAGAGAAGTACAAACAAACAAAAACCACAATTGAAATCAATATTATTTCATTAAGATTTTTGATTATAATAGAACATTGGCCAATTTCGGAATTTTCAAATAACAATCAATAATATTGATTATATTTACTTATTACCTCAAAAACTAATTGAATACTATAATTTAATTCAATGTTCAATATCTATGAAATCGAGCAAGATCCAAATCAATTTTTCCAGAAATCTAAATTATCAAAACCACATTTCTTTAGGAGTTTACACAAGTTCGTTTTTTATTTTTTGATACAAACATTAATTAATTGAAGATAATAAATTAATTAACTTCCCTAATTCTAACCTCAAGTAGAGTTAGCTGTCACTGTCACTTCACTTCCTTATCTCGTTTTGTATTATTCAAATTCAAACATATTTTTGTTTAATTCTGATTCATATTTTCAATATGGCGAATCGTGGGTGTGTAATACACCTCTGCCTACCCCTTAGGGGATACAGGCGTGAAGTTATGCTTTTATGTTTTTTCAATATTTTGGATATTTCTTTTACTACTCCGCTATTTTAAGTAATACTTACTTGTAATTACTTGTAATATCGACATACTCTGGTCACAACCAGGATCTCTGGATTTTGTGTCGCGATAACCTGGCTTTGATCACGAATATAATTTGTATATTGCGCTAGTTGCGGACCTACTGACGGCTTCATGGTCTTGGAAGATGAAAAAATTCTGCTTTAAAATTAGATTATGGCTATATAACATTTACGAGACTAATATAATAATTATGTAGTACGTCAATGAATAATTAACTTTTATTCAGGTTCAAGCTCATGTTGTACTTTTGCCCAAAAGACTACTCATACTTCAACTATACGTAATGTCGATAGAAGTTGTTTTAAACAAATAGGTAAGTATATCTCATCAACAGTACCTATAATAAATCTGATTAGTATATTTTTTGCATTCTGCTCTTTACGCGCTTGGTCCGTCTTTAAAATACAATGCAAAAAGACTTAAATGATTCCAAATATAACAAGCATATTTCTATTGTTGTTGGTTCTAGGGCGTTAGTCGGTTCATGCACAACATAATCGCCCCTGCTGGCCGGCGGGGGGGTATACGTAGGGATATCCGCACGTAAAAAAAAAAGGGTGAATGATGTATCTACGCGTACAAATGTGATTATGTATTGATTATCATATGCCCTTTTCAAAAATATATCAGTCTATTCAAATATGCAAATGATTTCTATATAAAATAGTACGGTCTATTATATTTCAAGTACGGTATGTGCAGCAAAAAGAATCCTAAAATAAATTACATTTGCGTTCAAGTGACAAGTGAGATAATTGGTTTCTAAATGGAGTACGGAAAATCATTCCAAGTAAGATATATACTCTGTCTAACCGAACTCATACATATCGGATCCAATAAGATAAAGACAGAGTAAGGATACTACTACCATAAGCCACACTGAAGACAGGTTATTATTTCTACATAAAGGTATGCCTGGTACATTTCGTTTCTTTCACTTTCTTGAGGGTATTCATATATGCATACCTTTCTTTATCATAGTCACTAGATAAGTTTGATCATACTGCTACGTTCCTTTATCACGCTCATAGTTAGCATAACTATGAGCGTGATCAGGGCAAGTAGTATTATGTAAAGAAAAGAGAACACATTCCTACGCTGGTATACAAGTATCTGTGTCTATACGAGTCAGTAATGTCAGCAAAATATTATACAACTAGCTGTTACCCGTGACTTCATTCACGTTAAGTTCGAAATAGATTAAGGTACGTTGTTGATCAACGAGCTTGTAGTAACCGAGTGGATTAACACATTGCAAAGTTAAGCAGTCCTAACCAAGTCAGTCTTAGGATGGAAAATTTGAGTTAACATTGAGACCCCTTCTCACTCCGCCCATTATAACATTGTCCAGTGATGAATGTTCAACTTTTTTTAGACGAAACAAAGCAATTTATGGAATTACTTCCCGCGCCAATTTTTTCAACTTAAACCCTGCTTCGACTTAGGTCGGGGGCGCTCTACCGAATGAAAAAATAATAATTAAAAAATTTGGTGAACGAGCCGCGGGGGCTATTGGTCACTGCACTTGTACGCAAAATTCGACCTAAACGCTACCTGTGAAATGATTGTTGGAGTAGATTGGACGCCTGCCAACTCACCGACGCGGGATTAAACCCGACCCCAAGGCGAGGCCGCGATGGTGACCGAAGTCCGCCAGGAACCCTGGGGTTATCCTTTCGAGGGCGTACCCGAGGACACAGTGTGGTTTTAGTAGGCTCAATCCCGACATACCCACCTCATCGCACCGGTGGGGTGAAGACCATGGGGTTTCCACATGAAAAATAAATGCCTACGTCATACCACTAACACACCCTCCAAGTTTCAGGTCTCTACGATCAGCGGTTAAGGCTGTGCGTTGATCTGTCAGTCAGTCATTCAGGACAAAGAATTTTATATGTATAGATAATGATATAACACAATTTCTTAAATATGAAGAAGCCCAATTTTTTCCTTTTCAACATTATTTAGTCGAATGCCATCAATCATACTTCTATGTCAGGTAGATATAAAAAAGCGCTGTGTCGTAGAGAAACGTTTCCCAATTTCTGAAGTTAGTTTCCTTTTTACGGAAATACAAGACGTGATCTGTTTGGCCTTAATCCAGTTCTTGCCTTTGGGAGAAACTGTTGTTTTTCCTCGTACAATTATACCCATAGAGGTTTAAAAGGATCTTATATGGTTTGTTGTTTTCTTAGGATGAAATTTCTTTGTAGAGGATGTATTGCCTGCTTCCATCGGCTGTCAGGTATTTTGTTTTATAGATTTTTTTATTAAGAGATTAAAGGAAATTAGTTAATTACTTAACATAAAAAGGTGATATTTTTAAGGCACTAGATTTTCGAATCCCTAATTAATTAATTCATATGATTATTAAAAAAAATAGCACCTCTCTCTTAATATTGACTTTAAGTTGCAGTATGCTGGTT
This sequence comes from Cybosia mesomella, assembly GCA_946251805.1. Classification (NCBI taxonomy): domain Eukaryota; kingdom Metazoa; phylum Arthropoda; class Insecta; order Lepidoptera; family Erebidae; genus Cybosia; species Cybosia mesomella. Next base: position 17,691,554 of record OX276396.1, on the reverse strand, counting down.
ATTGAGAGTTGAGAGTGCAAGAAGCCTGACCAGTGAGGTACTGCACTTTAGAGCGCAGGGCCCGATCAGAACCCGATCATGGTTTATTTTAACTTTTACGGTGACTGTCGATTGCCCTCCAACCCCGAGAGGAAACCCTGCACCAGCACCTCGTAAGTTAATCAGCAGGTGCTGGTTGCAGGTCTCTAGTTATTCTGCCTTCCCCTGTGCAGAGGCAACGCGCGAGCCCTCTAACGTTGCAAGCATTTATAAACTACGTCATCTCCTTACCACCAGGACAGCCATTTGTTCAATTGCTTACCTTAGAAATGTAAATAAGCTCGCTTAGGAAGAAGAATCAAAATCAAACAGTATATGTTCGAGGTATACACAAACGCTCCAGTGATCACAGTTAAGTGAACAAACATACTTTTTAGGAAAGTATTTCTTATTTAAGTAATTAATGACAAACATTAAGTGCTTAATATTTTTATAATATGAAGTACGTACCGGCAATCGTGAGCGAGCCGAATCGAATTTTAATAATTCACGAGAACGATTTTCTTGCAATTTATTATATGGCCACGATATTTTACTTTACTTTCATTCAAATATAAATAGATACAGTTCTCAATAAAAGATCACAGTTAAGTGAACAAACATACTTTTTAGGAAAGTATTTCTTATTTATGTCATTAATAACAAACATTAAGTGCTTAATATTTTTATAATTTGAAGTACGTACCGGCTATCATGAGCGAGCCGAATCGAATATTAATAATTCACGAGAACGATTTTCTCGCAATTTATTATATGGCCACGATATTTTACTTCACTTTCATTCAAATATAAATAGATACAGTTCCCAATAAAAGTAATTTAATATTTCTAAGGTTACTGAACATTTTCATTTAATGATGTTTATTTCAACCCTTAGAATACAACATTGTATTATTTAGGGCAAATATTGACTGATCCATATAACTGGCTCCTGGCTACTGGCTGGCTGAACTTGACATCTTAGCTTTACAAATTTAATAAATATACTCAAATAGTCGATATTTCAAATGTCCAATTGAACCAGAAGAATAATTTGAAAAACTTAATGGCACTTATAGACAGCCCTAACAAGACTTCTGTCTTCTGCTGGTTGAACGAATTTAAGCGTAGTCAAGTAACTTTGGCAGACTTGATAAAGATAAACCAATCCATAAGTAAACCAGGAGTAGAAGACCCAACCCTGGGCTCCAAAGTACAAGTTTTTGATGCAAACGGGATGGGAGAAAGAATATATGGCGGCTGATTTGAAAGATTTTCGTGTTGTCTGTGAAAAAGTTATTTCAAGAGGGTGGGTTTATTTTATAGGAAGAGATTCAGCATAAACTATATATTAGATCGGAAAGTATGCTTGAAACTTTAAACAGACACATAGAAGGAGTTTCGAATAGACTGATGCCGAGACATGATAGCAAAATTTGGAGCAGGCTTGGCGCTATCATAACGGATACTGAATCATGGATTTAAAGTGACGCAAGTGAGAAGTTCAGGCAACATTTCTTTGCCGGATTTTCTGGTGTCGGTGTTCCAAATAGTATCATGCTGAATGGTATTATATAATGGTGGTTATAAATATCAAATATATATATATATACCAGCTGGTGCCCGCGATTTCGTCTGCGTTAAATTCGGAATAGAACAAGGTATGTTACTTCTGCAGTTTCGAACCCAGCATGTTTTACGTTACCTGTTTCATCGTTATATTATCAATCATTTATCATGAGGAAAACGAGGTTTATTTGTAATGCTTTTTCGCGCCCCGCTTGAAGAACCCGGGATTGTAAGAAGAAGGAAACACATTCAGCAGTTATCAAGTGATGCTCGGATATCATCGATTTTGGGTGAATGAGTAACAAACACCCATACATACATCCATACTCACAAACTTTCATGTTTATAATATGGTCGGATTCTCCATTGTGAATGCTATCAATCAACTCACAAGACCATAAAAATCACACATTTCATAGCACAGACGCCAGCCGAAGACCGAAGATCCGGTAAGTCTATCTCGTAATCAACCCAAGTCAATTTATATATATAATAGACAACTCTTGTACACACGCCATCTTTTATTCTCTAACAATAGTACAAGCATCGTACATTGCATACAAATTC